>CM021105.1:614784907-615267034 GCA_007115665.2 Sequoiadendron giganteum | reverse complement strand
TTTGTTTGGCTTAACATACTTAGCCAGATTATCAAATCCATAAATCGCCTTGTTTGACTTAACACACTTAGTCAAACCACCCCTCATGTACGATTTTACTCTAGGATAACATAACTTCCTACATTTTACAAGTTCATAATCACTTTTGTTTGACTTAACGCACTTAGTCAAACTATCAATCCATCAATCTAGTCGATTAACATTAAGCTTGGTTTTCAACAAAATCCTCAAAATAGAGCACTGATATCATCACATATCCATTCCAAATCGTCAAAATCATGCGAAAAACAAAAAAACTCAAAAAATCCATGAAAATTCAAAAGCATCCAAATCATTCAAAAATACCAAAACATGTCGAAATATCATAAAATCTTCAAAAAATTCTTCATTGAGTCTCATCAGTCTTTCACCTTGTCCAAACTACATTGGCTCTAAGCTTGAAAATAGGCAAGGTTGATCTTTGATCATCCCTCGAGATAGTTAGGGTTAGTCCTTAGGTGTCCATCACATTGGCAATTTGTTTTCCCATCTATTTTACATTTATGTCAGTCCTTAGGCATCTATCACAATGGAAATCCATTTGCCAATCTATCTAATCATTGAGTCAAGTACATCATCAGTCGAACTACATGGTCTCTATGTGTATAACGTAGGCAAAGCTAATCTATGGATCAGCTCCAGGGACCCCTAGGATAGGTCTTTAAGTTAGTCCTTTTGTCAAAAACACACAAAACCCAAAAAACTTTGGAAAAATAAAAAATCAAAACAACTGCAAAACATTTCAAAAAATATCAAAAACATCAAAATATTTGAAAAATCCAAAATGGTGCACCCATCATCTCACTTTCACCCACAATAAATCATCGCTCATAATAAATCAATCGTCACCTTCATCCTTTGGTAAGTCAGTTTGAAACAAGTATAGCAGGTTCAAAAGTGAACACCTAATCGTCAAAGTTTCAAAAGTCTAGATTAGTAAGCAAGCAAGTTGGTCAACTTGGATTATCAATATCTTATCACCCAATGAGTCTCACCAAAACCTTGATCACAACATGTCCTAGGATGAAGCTTTCCCACGATGGACATAAGCATCAAGTACCTCGCAATAGTTTAGCCCTGGCTAGCGGTATGAAGAACAATAGCTAGTTTGTTTACTTTATCTTGGTCTTGTTTAGACTTATCTTATATTGTGCTCATTCCAAGGACCTCTTGATGATGCCTAAAAAAGATAGGTTTAGAGAGAAAGGAATGTGGCAACGATCATTTTGTTTTATCTGCTGTGCTTGTTGATGTTCTTATAAAATAGCTCGGTGAATAATTGCTTTGTTGGGTCTGTCATAGCAAGGTTTTTGTATGTTAAGTGTGAAAAAGAGCACTCCTATCTGATTTTCGAGTCAAATTCCATCACACTAGGTGCAATGCCATCTTGGTTCTTAATACCTTGATGCATCATGCCTATGTGTGTTATCAAACATAAGGAAAGTTATTCTCTTTATCTCTCCCATCCCTAGATAAGCAATACATCATCATCAATCATCATCATTTCTAATAAAGTTGACTTGTTGGACTTCTACATTTTCTTGGATTCAAGGGTTGATCCCTCTCATTCTTCTATCCTCTTTCACACTAACAATGCATCCTTCCTGCATCTTCACTCACATTTTGCATAATCATGTCATATCATCATAATATAACATCATCCCGCATTTATGTCACATACATTGCATAATCATTTAAGTTGCTTAGAATAATATAAATTTTTTATTCTAAGCATCTTTCAAACATCTCATTTACATCATCATCATCATCATTATCATATAGTCTAACCATCCATACATCTATTTTTAACCTCTTTGTCGCGAAATCGACCTCCAATAAAATATTTTCACTCGATCTCTTGAGCGGGCAATGTACTAACGTACTTCTTTTCACTAGGGCATCTGAAAAAATAAGAATTTTTTTTAATTTCAATCTCAGCAACATCATTCTTTGAACCAATGCAACAAGTACATTGCTTCAAAGAGGGGAAAAATGTAGACAAGTAAAATAATCAACGCCATGGATCCCACTCTAATTAGCATTCAATTATACTATTAATCAATTAAAGCAATTTATTGATTAATATCCTTAGCTTCATCAAGCTTAATTAAATAAATCAAATTATTTCATTAAGTCCTTAAGTTCTTCTCATTTTATTCAATAAATCAAAATGATTTAAATCAAATGTCAAACTCGTAATATCATCCAAGTTAATTAATCTAAATTAATTAAGCTCTAAACATAATTACCCATTCTCCAGCTTTTGACTCAACTTGAGTCAAATCCAAACTCTCAACTAACCCACCGACTTGCACCAATATATCATTTCTTGGATTTATTAATTCTTCTAATTACTTTCAAAATGGAATCAAGATGGAATATTCTACCAATTTGAATCTTCTCCCCAAAAGAACTTGTCCCTTCCAACATGGCATTACATGCTCTTACATGTCTCTTGCATTTAATGCACCTTTAATCCTCTCTAAACATGTCATTTTGTGCAAAATTCTAATTTTAAACTAGCACATTGGCCAAGACTTGAACATTCCTCACTCTCTCACACCTTGACAAGTGTCATCTTGTCATTGGTTCATGAGTGATTCCACATTCATTCAAAATCTCTCAATCTCCTACCCTTGAATCTATAAAAATAATTTTTCTCAGCAAAACAACTACAACACAAAATTGGGAACACATTTTATGCAAAGTTACTCTCTACATGTGAGAACTAATCTTGCTCTTGATCACAACATCACTATCAACATTTTATCATCTTGGCAATCCTACTTATCATGGGGTGGGAAAGGGCTTTCTTTCTACATTTCAAGAGGAACCACTCCAACTATGGAATGGGGTTGATCATGTTTTCATATGCTCTTACTTAGATGTCTTTGTGATATGGTTGAATATTTTATTAGAATGTTGAATCTGGTTGTTTTAAACTGACCAACAATCTAATGGTTTTGTTTGAAGCTATTTTGCAGATTTTGGTGTTTACATGAAGCTTCAGACTTTTCAGGATGGTTAGAGGTAGTTTTTGATTCACTATTGGTTACATAATTTTTATAATCTTGAAGGATAGTGCACAAATGCATGAAGGAGGATAATTTCATAATGGTGATCTTATTCCTTATCTTTCTTTTTAAAATTTCTACAAACATCTTTTGAAGGTGCAAATCCAAAATCTTTACACTGATTTGGGAATAAAGTGACTGGTAGCGTGAAATAAATTTAGTGACTTTTTCACCCTCATTTTTTTTACATCTCATCAAATCAACCAATTTCATTTCAAGAACCATGTTCACCTAGAAATGATTAATAAAGGCCTCAATGAGTTCATTGAATGAATAAAATTATTTATTTGGTAATGTAGAAAACCAATCCAAGGCAATGTCTTTCAAGGATTGGGGAAAATTTTTAGCCAAAAGTTTTTCCTCAAGGATAAAGTCACCACACAAAGAAGTGAAGGCATTAACATAGTTATAAAGATCTCCCTTTCCTCCATATTTTCCAAAAATATGGATCTCTATACCTTTTGAAACCAAATTTATTAATATATCCAAGGATAATGGATTGTTTGTGACATAGTATGAAGGTGGACCATTTTTACTTTTATTTATGGTGGAAACTTGATGTTCAATGGATGAAAGGCTTTGTAAGAGGTGGTTAATGATATGATCATTTATTGTAGTGTGTTATGGAGATGAATATGGTGGTGATGTGTATGTGTTTGAAGGACTAGTGAATGGATTTCTTACGGGACCGGATATAAGATTAGATGCCACATTGGTATAAGGAACACTAGTGGAAATGTTCAAGGTAGGAAGGATTCTAATAGATGGTCGCACCGTTGTTGTCATTTAAGGATTGGTATAGGTGGAGATCAAGGTTATGGTTGAAGAGGGAGGAGTTTCACTTCCTGCTTGGTTTTGCATATTTTTTAAAGCTTGAGCATACTTAGTGGTTGAAGGATGATGTTTTCCAAAGATTTGAGCTAGGTTACGCACAAATTCGAGTCCCTCATCACTTTCCATCATGCAATGAATACTATCTATGGAAGGTATGACAATGTTTGAAATCTTTTCAGTATTCATGCTATCTTGTAAATGAGCTAAGTCTTCATTCATTTTCATTATATTTTATTGAGGAATATGATCAACCATTGTTTGAACGTTCAACACAAAATTTGTAGGTAAGTTAGGAATATCAAAAGAGGTTTCAAAGGTATGGTCCATACCTATTGAACTAATTCCAACACCAGAAGTAAGAGAGCCTGATAACCCAAGATCCCCAATAAGTGTCTTATTGTGGGATTCCGCGAGTCTTGCACTTCGTCTAACCATAGTATTAGAAGTAGGACACCATGTAATACATCTCATACAAGGGATAAAGAAAATAATGTGAAACAAACACAATATCCTATGCTTGCAATTAAATTTTTAATAAAATAAATTGAGGTAACAAAAATTCTAGAAATTGAAACAAAAAAATAAGCCATCCCACAAAAACATAGAAGAGAAATTTCAGATCTTGAAAACTATAGAGTCAAATTCAATAAGGAATAATACGCTAAGGACATCTTGGTCCTCGTGTTGAGATTCTAACCTTCTAGGGACTGAAAAAGATAGAAAACAGTAGAGAGAGACTTTTGAGGTAAAAATCCTGAGATGGACTAAGACCTTGTGAATGGCGTTATAGTCCTAGCCAAGGTTTTTTTTAGAAAAATAGGGAATTCTGGAATTTCAACAGTGTCTACAGATTTCTTATGCAAGGTATGGATGTTTATAAATATAAAAGTGTGCAAATGAGTGAAATAAAAAGTAACTATGAACAAGTAGTTAAATGCACTATGGAATGCATTTGTTTTCAATTTTCGATGCAATAAGAATGTTTCTAAATAAAAATAAGACGATGAACAATACACTATTCAATTTTTCAATGAAATGAAATGATGTAATAAAGTAAAGATGAAACCTATATGCACTTCCACTAATGTAAATATAGGAAACCCTAAATGTAATTTCACTAATACAAAATGCAAGAAACCCTAGACGCAATTTCACTAATGCAAGATGCAATGCAAGAATGGATGCAATCTAGATCTAAGGACTTTAATGGACTCCAAATCTAAAAATTAATGATCAAGATGTCGGGATCATAAAAATTAGTGGTGGAAAAATGGATATCTAGAGATATCACTCTTTCTCCAACAAATCACTTACTGATGTCCTAGGATTCCAAATTGGATTGACCAACAACCTCACAAGGTGAGTCAATTAACAATGAAGAGAAGCTAGGAAGGGGTTCTTTCAGCTTTAAAGGGGTTCACCACCAATGAAATTTTTGGAAAATACAAATGAACATTCATCCTACAAACCCTAGCTATGAAAGCCAAATGAAGAGTCCAAATAATGAAATTATGCAATAGGGAGATATGATGTGTGTACCTAGGATGTCTAGAGATGTTGTGAGGATTCGAAAAATGTAGAGAAGTTGTAAAAAAATTATATGGAGAACTAAGATTCCAAAAGTGGCGTATTCGTCTCGTTGCTATTTTTCAAGGAAAATACAAATTCTTTGGATGTCGAAACAAGATCTGAAGAAATCTCTAGAAATTATGCCTGGGAGGACTAAGATGCCGAAGATGGCGTATTAGTCCTATTCTAGATTTCTGAAAAGTCTAAATATGATCCTCAACTCCAAGGTGTGCACTTACCTCTCTTCTGATCTCAAGTTTGAGAAATTCTAGATTCATTCTGTAGATGAGTTTCTCTGTAGATGATAGCTTTATAATGCAACTTTGTAAATTTTACAACTTTACACTCCAAGTGATCTTTAAGATTTCAACCTAAATATGCAATAACAAATATTTAAGATGGAAAAAATTTTGATTTTTAGTGAAGGGGTTTTTCCTTTGTCAAACCCCTTGTTGGTAATTAAACCTTGAAATGAAATATAAATAAAGAAGGAAATGGTGAATGAGAAACATGCAATGTTACAACTCACCAAATCCTTGTTGTGAAGTCTACAAAATTGTGTATAATGGTTGCAATGGATATGGATCTTTAACCAAAAAAATTATCTTGAATTGATTTTCTTGAATCAAAACTCTACATCTCAAATGTTACCACAAGAACACACATGATTTAAAAAATCTCTTTGATATGATGCTTGAATCTTCATGATGGTTGTAAAGGCTTGATAGAATTACTCTTGAATCCTCTTGTGAACTCAATTCTATTTTATGAATTCTCTCACAAAATACCTGTATTGAGATGAATTAATGAACCTTGTATTTATACTTATCTATGCTTAATATCCCAAAATTACATCACACCAAGTCGTCATAAGAATTCATTAAATAAAGGAGGCTAAATGCCACCAAAATTTGAAATTAAATCCCGAAAATTACTCAAAGAGGACTAGGATGACCTAGGTGGTGTCTTCGTCCCAAGTCCTAAAAACTTGGGGCATAGACACCAAAAATGGGCCCAATTGAGATATCTCAAAACTAGGTTCTCGAGACCCTTGGGGGGTAAAGATGCACTAGGTGGGATTTTAGTCCCGACCCAAAAATGAAGGAAAATTTGATCAAATCATTCAATTATCATTTATGTGTTATAGAATGTTGGGATTAACTAAAAAAATTTGTCATTCATTGAGGCTTATGGATGCAAAATATGATCAATTAGGCCATAAATCAGGATAAATAAAGTAAGGCGGGCCCAAAAAAGTCTGAAAAATCAAGGGTATTCATTTTAATACACTACATATATCCCACTTAAAATTTCATAAAAAATTAAAGAAAATATATTTTAATAAGTCGTAGAATGCTTCAACTAAATCTTATTGTATTTACTTGCATAATTTTATTTTTTTTCTAGACAACAACAATCGAGAGAATTGATCAAGCCCCTATGATCAAGGTCCCAAAGTAAACTAACATAAGAACAAAATAACACACATGAAAAAGATACCAAGAACATCGAAAAGAACAATCATACACTACAAAATAAGCAAAGAGAAAAGAAACAGTACTGAAATTAGATCAAGCTTTTACCATTTATCCATCGCAATGTGGATCAGATCTAGTTTATTTGTCCAAAAAAAAAAACATATTTACTCTACAGAAACAAAAATTTAGGCTATTAATTGGGTATGAAGGCCCAAAAGGGTGAGACTCATACACTCATGGTTGGTATGTAGTCACACACACACAAGTGGCTATGGGGAAAGTTATACCCTAGATTGGGCTTCCCTTTCAACCATAAAAAAGTTATACCTCTTGATAAATTTTATAAGGCACCACACAAAAATGATTTTTTAGCTTCATGAGACAAGCACAACTATGTATTCTTAGAACTCATGAACAAAAAAAATGGCTCCATAGGAATGCAAGCTATATTATGCAAGGTGGCTATATAACAACAAGTGAAAAATTAAAGATATGAAATTTTCAAAGGATTTTTTCTTTATTCATGCGAGGTCTTTATTTAGGGAACATTGTGCCTAATGTCTCAAAGAGAGGACCAAACAAAGAATAGAAAATTCAAAACTTAGGGGATGTAGTGTGTCACATCAAGCCACTAAGAGGAATGTAATATGCTAAGAGAGATCACACTCTTGAAGGAAATCACACCCAATTTCATGCATAAAGCGACAAACAAATCGTATGAAGTAAGAAAACTACACTAAGAGGTATGAAAAGAAAAAAAAATGCAAAAGAATAATGCCAATTTATGCCCATAGTTTAAAGGAATTGCTAAACACCATGTTGCGAGCAATTACTTTAAAGTAGCAAATGAAAAATGCAAACAAAAAGACATGAGAGATAGCCTAGAAAGCCCTATGCCAAGTCATATGTTTCCAAGTAAAGCTACATCATGCGAGAGAAAAAGAGAAGATAGTGGTTGCCCCAAAAATGAAAATACCAAAACACATAAGGGACCCATGGATTTGGGGTCAATATGTGTTTGCAATATATATATATTTTAAGAGCTTGGAACTTTCATCATCCCCCAAATACACAAACAACTAGAAGAGTGACACAAAAAGAGAAAAAAAAAAGAAAAACCTTTTGGGTCAACATGGAAGAGACATAGGGTGTCTCAATGCCTTGTGTCACCCCCAAAAGGAAAACATGAGACAAAAGAACAAAAGAGAAAAGGAAAAGGTGAAAGGAAAAGGAATTTTTTTGGGTCAACTTGGAGGAGACACGAATGTCTTGATGCCTTGAATCATCCCCAAAAGGAAAACACAAGAATGAAAAAGATAAAAGCACAAAATGAAAAGATTTACAACATAGGGAAGACTGAAGGTATAAATAGAGGAATGCCACAAAGAGAGAGAACATCAAGCAAAACAACATGAAGGATCATAATACACAAATGTAATCAAAATAAAATGAAAAGTAAATGATGTAAAATATTAGTAAGTATAATGTGAGTCAACGATCTACTGGGTCATTCACATCCAAATCTTGTTTAGTGTATATTGAGGGCAGAAAAATAGCCAAAGGGACAACAATAAGTGTTAAACTAGGATCATTACCAAGTTCAACACTCTTTCTATGATAATTTTCATACAAGCTCATTGAAGAGGGAAATAATGTATTCAACTCATTATGCACCTCTTTGTCTATTTTAGCAACCCCATCATCATCATCCAAATTAATCACAACAGGAGGTCAAAGGATAACATCCATGGAAGGATGCAACTCTTTTCGTGATTGTTGTATTGGATTAATTTCTCGTGGGTTAGAAATATAATCATCATACATTTCTTCATTTATGTTAGGTTCACCAAAATGAACAATCAAGTTTTGTTAGCTCTCTTTCACCTCTAGGGTTTTGCAACCTAAAAGGACAAGGGAAAAAATACCACAATGTTCACTCAAGAACAACCCTTTAGATCCAAATGCAAAGGTGATTTCAATCTAGTGAAGGTATTATTCTAGGGGGTGTTGAATTGAATCTAATAAGGGGTTCACCATCAAGTTTATAACTTGGAAAAGATAATGAATGGAAAACACAATGTGATATGAAAATAAATGCTATATGACCTAAGAAGATGAACAAATTGTAATGAAAAGCTATCAAACTGAAAGTGTGCACCTAGAAAATTGAAGAAGGTAACATGGAGGTCTAGATCACTGAAAAATCTTTTGTTTTAGCTGACTAGTGTTATACACTAGGATGGGTGAATCAGTCCAATTTTTGAAAAAAATTGTAGGAACAAGTTCTAGCCAAAAGGGTACTCAAATATACAAATATCTTGTCTAGGCCTATATAGTGGGACTCATTTTGCAATAGTGGAAAATCAATCCACTTCTACTTTTTGGAAGATTCAGGACTTGATTTTGAAGCTCTCGGTCTACTAGGCTCTTCTCGATTGGTTTTCAGATCTAAAACTAAAATTATCCACCTATAGGTCTTCTCTAAGCTTCTCCAAGGGTGAATGGCAACTTTGACAATTGTAAGCCATTTAACAACTTTTATCTTACTTTGTTTCTTCACAAATTTGCAAGCTAGCCTTGCAGATCACACACAAGAAGAGGGGAAAATGTTGCGGGATTAGGGAATAGGTTTTTTCCTTGGTCAAACCCCTTGTTGGTTATTAAACCTTAAAATAGAAATCAAGTATGGAAATAAAATGATGAATGAAAAAATTTCAATGCTACAACTCACCTAACCCTTGCAATAAAAGGCTGCAAACATGTAAATAATGGCTCCAATGGATGTGGTTCTTGACTCTTGCTTGATGTTGATAGATCATGAATGCAATTTTTTCTTGAATCTAAAACCCTACACCACAATTATTAGCTCCAAAATAACATGATGAAAATGATCTTTGAAATGATGATTGAAAATTGAGGAATACTCTGCAATGCTTGAAAATCTACCCTTGAAATGCCTGGAATTCTCTTGTGAACTAAAAATTGAATGCTAGGTGACTTGAAAGCTTTTTAGATTTTTAGGTGAGAATATGAGTTAAAGAACCTTGTATTTATACACAATTATGCAAGAATTCCTGAAAATAGATCACTACAAGCTGACATCAGATCTAGGAGAATAAAATCCCACAAATTTTTTGATTTAAACTTGAATTTGGGTCACATAGGACTCATTTTCCTAAGGTAGAAAATGAGTCCTATCACACATGATGTATGGGATTAAAAATAAAAAGTGTCTAGAAATGTGTCAAACCTGCATTGAAGCCAAAAAGACCTAGGTGGGAATTATTCGCCGAAGGTGGTGAATCATTCTTAGAACCTAAATCTAGGCCACACAAGCTAGGGACACAAGTATTATAATTTTTTATGATTAGTGTCGGGATTATCCTTGAAAACTTACATAAATGGGGCTTGTGGATGCAACATAGGGAAAATTAAAGATAAAAAATCCTAATTTTTTAAACAATCCTAGAAGAATATGAAAGTTTCTTACAACACTCCAAATTAGGAAATATTAATGTAATATGAGATTATAAATAGATCCATTATGCATAGATAATTGATAAAACCCTAGAAAAGTGTGAAAGTGTGTCACAACACTTCACAACACTTTACCTAGGAAACATAAACATTTATTGGTTCACAAGGTCCCAAGACCTAATGTGAATGTGTCATCCATATTATAACACTAAATACAGGAAAAATTAAGCCAAACATCGACAAGAAGGGCCCAAGCGTGTGTGAAAATGTCCTAGCGACAATTTTTGACACTGCATTTTCTAAAATAGAAGAAAATTGGGAATTTGACATCTATAGTATCCTTCTCCTCCCTTTTTATAATTAAGCCTCTACACACTTCTTATCTCAAATAATTTTTCCACTTGTATTCCAAATAGTAATGGATAAATGTAATGGCCACATGTTTTTCTAAGAAAACATAAGCATGTTTTTATTCGTTCTTATTATTTTTGCCAAACATAATATCGATATCCCCCACAAAATGTATCCCATTGGCTTAACTCAACACTCTAATGTCCCCATCAACCACTTAGAGAATTCAAAAACTCTAGATTAGTGTTACTCTTGAGTCCTAGTGCAATGACTAAGTTCAAGAAAAAATAGACCAACTACAGTAGAGCTTAAGAGACCACTCATTTATAATGAGGAATCATAGAGACCAAATGGAGAGAGTAGTTTTTTGGTCTGTCAAGTATAATTGTAACTATGTGCTACCTTATGCAAAAACTTTTATTGTATATAACTTAAGTGATGCATAGGTTAAGATAGATGTTTACTAAGTAAGATGTTGGTTAATTGTAATGTTAGAATAGGGTATGTGCAAGATCATGATGGGCCAAAAAGTGGCGACACGTAAGTGACATGATGGCCCATGTGGCTAATGATTTTTTTTACCCAAAATTGATGAAACGAAAAGGGATATTAAAGGATATTCTCACCTTTCCACCAATATAAATTATGCTTTACTCTGAATTTAAAAAATTACTATTATTCATTTTCTATTTAAATTACGACTAATGTCCTAATTGATAGGTTGTTTGAAAAGAACATATAGGTTTCAAAAAGTATCACATTTTTTGAATCCAAAACATGCATCACAAATTATGCTTTGCATACTATAGGATTCAAAAAAATAAAAAAAGTCATGCAGTTTTGACCAAGTTCAGGTGGTCAGACATACGAGTTTTTATATTTTTTAAAAGTTGTAATAAAAAAATCATAATTAATTATTTACTTGGAAAAAAATTACAAAAATATATGCATCAAATCAGGACATGAGTCCTCTATTATATCTAAAATATTATAGAAAAATATATTATCATTTTATTGTGGTTAGGGTGGTCAAACAAACACCTAATTCTTATTTTTTCCATGAAATTTAATTACTATTGGATTGAAATTTCAAATTTTCACCAAATAGATTTTTATTTCTTTTAAATAAACCTAGTATTTTAGAAACTAAATTCATTTTTTTATAGATTATATTGTTACATATTTTTGAAATAATATAGATAACTTATTTAAATGATTACATCAAGGTGCCTAACTTTGATTTTCTAAATTTTCATCACCACTTAAGGGCCTTCTTTTTCCATAATGATCCTTCACATACCAAATAGTTTTCTCATTTTAACTTAAATAGAGGATATTATGATTATCCTTACTATAATTACTCTTATATTTTGTTAAGATAAGAGGTGGGTATCTTTTGTATACCATGTACCTTTACCCTCAATCATGGGAACACTAGACAAGGTATAATTAGATAAATTAGTGTGTGAATACGGTTCTCAATATAAATTCCTATCGTGGTGTCCCTAACATTATACATCAATGCTCAAGATGAATTGATTTAATCTATGATTTATTATTTCATTTCACATTTTTCCAACTTTCATGAAAATAATTAACTTTAGTTAAATTTAGTTTCATTTATTTCAAGGTTACCCATATAATTTTATTTTAGTGAGAGGAAAATAAAATTGTGATAAGAAGATAAGCTAGCGCTTCCTCAATTCTTAACAATAATTGAGTATTTTATCAAAGCTCGCTTAACAATTAAATTTTAAGATCCAAATTAATTTAACCTTAAGAGAATAAAAATTTATCATGCCATAAGAGTGTAGATATAATAAAATTAATTACAAAATACAAATGTATTTGATAGAGTTCACAAAAACTACAATGAAGTGATTTAAGAGTTTATTCTATATAAAATGCATTAAGCTAGTAATTTTAGTTATGCTAGTTATGTTGAGAGTCCTACCACTAGAATCACAAACATCCATGTAAATAAAAATTTCATATTACATCTTGGAGTAACAAAAAATCACAACTATTGAAAAGAGCATTATTATTATTCATCAATTTGTTTGTGACACATGTTAGTACTTGGAAAATTCCATCAACACAAACATGGTCGAGATTGCAACACACATTATGGTTTGTTGTTCCTGTTGTAAGAGACATATGTACAACTTTGGGTTTTCTCCAACCCACATTTGAGACTTGTTTAAATGGCTAAAAACCACTTCCTGCCTCACTACATTTGACTCTTTCCTTTATGCAAATTTTTGCAAAGCACATTTGTTGGGCAGCATAAATACCCTTCTATTTTTACTCATTCTTCACATCCTTTACATTTAAAAATGGTGTTAGAGCTCAAAAAGGTTAAAATATTAAAATTGTGGGTAATTAGTGATTTGTAAAATATCAGTTATTGAAATGGTAGGAGCAAAAGAGAAGTTGAGAGGTGGAACAATGTTAATTGTGATGATGATGATGATGGTGGTGTTGGTGAGTTCACATGAAGCAGAGGCTCCCAATCCAAAAATTATTATAGGAAAATATTCCATGTCGATGATGTTGTCTATATCCATTCGTTTCATGGAATCCTTCATTTTTTTATGGTCTGCCTTCTCCACTATAGTGTTGAGCGCATGGATTAGTACAAAAAATCTTAAGTGTGTTTTTAATGACTAAAAATGTGGGAGTTTTGTTTGTGGTCATCTAGTCTTGATGGCCATGGAGAACGCTCTTGTCTACCTCTTTGTGGAACATATTTTTATTGGGATATTATTTGATTACTTTTTTTATCTCTATAAAAAATAAATGGATCCTTTTTCTTGATCCATAAACATCTGGCATTTATTATTGCTTTATATCTTGGTTTTGGCAGATAGTTGAAAATAGTTTTAATAGATTTCATATTTGTAAATATAGTGTTACTTTATTTTCTATATATTAGGCGTGTTTTTTTGTAGTAGATATTTGAAATTAAATTAACCAATGGTTCAATGGAAATAACAGACTCATCGTGCTCTACTTTTTAATCGGCTAATTTTTCTTTGAAATTATTCTTAAAAATGAAGAGGAGAAAAGTTTCTAAATACATAAAAATGTTAGATTAAATCTTTTAGTAGTAAAAAATTGTAACCATTTAGGAGAGCATATTTTACTCGAAGCACTCACTAGGTCCAAAATTTGAGGGAAATAACTTCTACAACTATGTATTATATACAAAAATAATAAATAAAATGTTATATTTTATGGTGCCACTTGTAAAAGTGGACAAGAAGCGTTTATGAAGAAAACATGATTTTCTTACTTTAAAGAATAGAGAATTAGTTCTTTCTTTTAGTAGATATGCAAAAAGATTATTTAAGTACCTAGTAGTTTTCAGAAAGGCCTATAATATTTTTCACTTTATTAATCCTTTTAATTTTTTATTTTAAGATTAATTTTTAGTAAGGCCAGTAGTATTTCTTCACTTTAATTCTTCTGATTTTTTCTTTTTAGATTATTTTTAAGATTCAATTCAATTTTTTAATATTTTATTCAAAGAGTAGTTTCAAGAAGAGCATGTATAATATTTCTTTAGTTCAATAGTTATAATCTGAAGGTGGATTCTTTTGCATTGTTCTTTTTGAATCAATCCTCTAATTTTTTTAGGATCAACTGTTTACATTGTTTAGATTTACAATGTTGATTTATAATATTTTTATTTATGTATTGTAGTAAAATGCATACCCTTGAACTTTCACACTTATTTGGGCCTGACTTGATTCGTTTATGATTCTTTGTGGCTTAATTGGTCCTTTTATTCATTTACAAGCCCTATGAATAATATATTTTTCTAGTTAATCCTAACATTCTACAAAGCATAATTGATCATGTGATGTTTTTGTCTGATCATCCCTATTTATTTTTTCGGGACTAATATTCCACATAGGGTGTCTTTGTCCCCCAAAGGTCTCGAGACCCTGATTTTGAGGCATCTGATTTAGGCCCCTTTTTCGTGTTCGGGCCCCAAGTTTCCTGACTTGGGACTAAGATGCCACCTAAGGTTTCATAGTCCTCCTTAAGATATTTTTATAATTTAATTTCAAATCTTGGTGGGATTTAGCCTCCTTTATTCAATTAATTCTTATGTCATTCTAGTGTAATGTAATTTTGGGATATTAAGCCTAAACAAGTATAAATGCAAGGTTCATTCATTCATTTCAATCCAAGTATTTTGTGAGAGAATCCATAATAGCAAATTGAGTTCATAAGAGCATTCAAGACTAGTGTATCAAGAATCATATCAAAGAGATTCTTGCATAATGTGTGTTGTTGTCATAACATTTATGATGTAGGATTTTGATTTAAACAAGAAATTCAAGTCATACCTCTCAATCATTCAAGATCCATCTCCATTGCAACCATTGCATTGTACAAGTTTGTAGACTTTACAACAAGGGTTTGGTGAGTTGTAACGTTCATTCACCATTTCCTTCATTATTCTATTTTAATTCAAGGTTTAATTACCAACAAGGGGTTTGACCAAGGCAAACCCCCATTCACTAACAAAGAAATTTTTTTTTTCCTCTTTTATGTTTGTGATTGCAGATCTAGGTTGAAGAATTTAAGATAATTTGGAGTGCAATATTGAGAAGTTTCAAACTTTGCATTTTAAAGTTGTCATCTTCAACAAAACTCATCTACAAGCCTTATTCGAAGGTTTCAAAACCTAACATCAAGGAAGAGAAGAGTGTAGACCCTAACCCTAAGGATCACATTCAAAGTTTACAAAAAATTCCAATGGGACTAATATGCCACTTACGGTATCTTAGTCCGCCCATGGCTATTTTTTAGATATTTTTCTACATTTGGTTTCAACATCCAGAAACATCGTATTTTCCCTAAAAAATAGCAATCGAACTAATATAACACCTTGGGCATATTTTTCCTCCCTAGCTTTTTAGGATAGATTCTTTACATTTCTAGAATCCTATTGACGACTTTGGAATTCCTAGGTACATAAATTTTATCTTCCTGTTACTTTATTTCATCATTTGCATCTCTCATTTAGCTTATTTTAGGTCATTTTGCATATCACGTTGTGTCTTTGACCATTTTATTTTCCAAGCACTTGCTTGCTGGTGAACCCATTAGAACTTATAAAACTCCCTCCTAGGTCCTCATTGTTAATTGACCTACCTTGCAAGGTTGATAGTAAATCCAATCAGGTCTCCTAGGACACATTTAAGGAACAATTAAAAAACAGGTCAATAGAATCCTAGATTTTGCATTCCTCCATTTTCCCATTGCTCATTTAGGTGAACCTAACTCGTGAGAATTCATTTTTTATTTGGAGTGCTTTAAATAAGTCCTTTACAGTCCTACATTTTGGTCACATTTATTCTTGCATTGTGTATTGCATTAGTGAAATTGCATCTATGGTTACTTGTGTTTTCATTAGTGAAAGTGCGTATAGGCTGCATTTTTACTTTCTTGCATCAATCCATCTCATTGAAAAACTGAAAAGTGCATAATTTATCATTCTATTTGCATTTAGAAACATCCTTATTACATTGAAAATTGAAAACAATTACGTTTAATTTTTTCTTATTAGTTACTTTCTCTTGTAGCCATTTGCATATTTTTCTATTTTCCAACATTACTATCTTGCATAGGAAACCTATAAAAATTATACACTTGATCTAGAATTTCATTTTTTCTACGAAAAATCTCTTCTAGGACTAAAATTCCCTTCTTGGAATCTTAGTCCCTCTCAATATTTTTGCTTCAAAAGCCTCTCTTTGCTATTTGTTGTCTTTTTCACTCCCCGGAACTTGAAGATCTCATCAGGAGGAAAAATATGCCCTTCTTGGTGTCTTAATCCCTATTGACTTTGAATCTCCATTTTTTTAATATTTAAAATTTCCTTTATGTGTTTCTCTAGGTTTCTTTTAGTTTGATGTTTCATTTTACAAAGTTGTTACTCCAAATTATTTCATTTCAAGTATAATTGCAAGCATAGGATATTGTATTCATTACACCTCCTTGGGTTCAACCCTTGCTTGAGTTATACTACTTGATGTTCTACTACAAACACTATGATGAGACAAAGTATGAGACTCATGTCATCCCCCGATAAAACACTCGTTGTGGATCTTGGGTTATCTAGCTCTCTTAGTTCTACTATTCATGCTAGTTCACTAGGTATCGACCCTACTTTTGATACCTCTTTCATGCCTACCTTACCTACTCGTACTATGCCAAGTGTCTAAAAAATGGTTTATCACATCCCTCAAGAAAATATAATAAAAATGCATGAAGACCTAGCTTATTTACAAAATAGTGTGAATACTGAAAATATTGCAAAAATTGTTATACCTACCATAAACAACATTCACTGTATAATGGAAAGCAATGAAGGATTATGATTTGTGCACACTATAGCTCAAATATTTGAAAGAAATATTCTTCCCACCACCAATGGTGCTCAAAATTCAAATAATGCACAAAACCAAGGAGGAAACAAAACTCCCCCCCCTACAACAGTAGCTTCAAATCCCACCTATACCAATCCTCAAGTGACCGTATAAAAATGCAACCCACTATTAATGTTCTTCCTTCTTTGAATATTTCAACTAGTGCTCCTTATACCTATGTGGCATCCAATCTTATATCCTCCCCTACAAGTAATCCATTCAATGTTCCTTCTAATACATACACACCACCACCATATTCATCTTCATCTCAAAACACAAGAAATGGCCGCGTCATTAACCATCTCTTACAAAGCCTTTCATTTATCCAACAACAAGTTTCCACCATAAATTAAAATCAAAATGGTCCACCTTCATACTATGTCAAAAGTAACCCAATCTCCTTAGAGATACTAAGAATTTTGGTGCCACAAGGAATAAAGATCCCTGAATTTAAGAAATATGACAGAAAGGGAGACCTTTTTGATCATGTTAATTCCTTGACTACTTTATGTAGTGACTTTATTCTCAAGGATAAAATTTTCAAAAAAACATTTGCCCGCTTCTTGAAACATATTCCCTTGGACTAGTTCTCTACATTATCGAGTAACTCAATTTTCTCATTCAATGAACTTGTTAAGGACTTTATTAACAATTTTAAAGTGCATATGGTTCCTTAAATGAAATTGCTTTATTTGATGTGATGCAAGAAAAATGAGGGTGAAAA
Organism: Sequoiadendron giganteum; assembly: GCA_007115665.2. Lineage (NCBI taxonomy): Eukaryota > Viridiplantae > Streptophyta > Pinopsida > Cupressales > Cupressaceae > Sequoiadendron > Sequoiadendron giganteum. Next base: position 615,249,042 of record CM021105.1, on the reverse strand, counting down.
ATTCATTAAGTTTATCTCCCATTACCAATTGCTTTATTCCAAAATTAGTGTCAAGATTCCCAGTTCCCACTGTTGCTATTCTTTCCCACATAGCGATTGCAGTTTTGTAAGAGGTAAACAATCTCTATTGTGGATGAGTGCAAAGACTAGGGGCCAAATAACAAGAGTCAGTTGTGGGCTGAAGTCTCCTACACTTTTGGCTTTGTAGGACCAAGGTGGGTAGACCTAAATGTGTTCATAAGAATGCCTCATGACTGGTAAGAACACTTCCTGTATACAAATCACAATTTCCTACACACTCAGAGGGATATTCATCATTTCATGGTATTGGCAGACCAGAGAATGATTACCAGTGCCGAAGAGCAACAAAATTGACCCACTTACTATAAGGAAATACCTCCCGAAGGAAGACAAGGTTTCAAAAAGTGTATGTTTAGTATTTGGATTACCATGCTGAGAGCTTATACTCTTAAACCAAAAAGATGCTACAAACATTGTTCAGTGCCTCATCCATTAGGAAACAAAGTCATACAGAATAAAATCCTGATACCATGAACTTATCTTCATTTAGCATTACTATCGTGAGATATTTCAGTACACTAAAACAATACTTCTTCAAGAATCCTGAGCATATACAACCATGAACATGTAATTGACACTTCAAGCATTTGATTAACTCCTTAAGTTAAAACAAGAAAAATTAACTACAATTTCAATTAATTATTGAAACTAAAAGGAGGAACCCTTGATAACTCCACTCATAATCCATAGCACACACACAGGAGAGTAAACCATCTTAATTTTATAGATTTGTTTCAATATCAGTAATTAAAACCATAGCATACTAACTGTATACAAATCCCCACTCAGGATGATATTCTGAATAATATTCTCAACATTTCAATATTTTACACTAACTGTATCAACTTCAAAGCTTCGGACCCAAAATTCCTCCCCCCACAATGAGTCATGAAATCTCCCTTATATACCAGGAGAGCAACAACCATTCGGCTACATTGTCAGTACAAAATTGAATTTTGACTCAATAGTCAAATAAAAATTCACATTCCTTATTATTAGATAACATCGTGCATGATCGAAGGAATAAAAAAGAACAGTTATATAGTAACAAGTTGAAGAGAAATAATTTATGCAAAGCATGTGCATGTCTACGTCCACATCCACATCCACATGATGAATAGCAGGAGAAAACAGGTCCAACGAACCCACCATCGGTAACCATCAAGAAAACACACAGCCTCAATATAGGCAAGTGCTTCATGTCCGTGCCTGAGACAGTGACAAAACCTCCTCTTCACGACCAGCTCTGCCAGCATAGCCCCTATCAACTGGAGCTGGTGCCAATGCAGTTATCGATTGAACTACCATGGCCTCCTCATTTACTCCAATGAGTTCAGTCAGAGTGGCCAAGTAACACGTATAGTCCAAGTCAGTATCAGATTCATTTGAATCCGAAATGATCACCAGGGATGAATAGTGCACTGGCTTCTTTTCAATATTTCTTGTAGTACCCTCGAGTGATATGAGTGTAACAGGCTCCATTATGACTGGTAACCCTTGGGATCCTAGCCTTGCACTCTTGCGTTTAATTGATTTATCCATGAAATGAATAGAGCTCTGCAATACACAAGAGAACAAACCTTCCTACACACAGATACAAGAAAACATAAAGTTGATTGCATACAACTTAGTCAGCATTTATAGAATAGCCCAGCATGCAAGGTACAATTACTTGAAGGCAATTCAAGCACTCGAACAATTAGTAACCAAAAAAACCATGAATACTCTCAGTAGGATGGCACTGTTCACACGTTAGAGAGAATCAGGTGGAGATCCTTTGGAGAAGGAAAACATGTGTCATTAATGACATGAGCATCAACCAGGTAACGTATGCCATGCGGACAACTCACACACCCCTTCATTGAAAATTAACCGCTAATTCGGAACACACTTGACATAGCAGAGGGTTGAGATCAAGTTAATGAGTATTGATGATCCACCTCAGCACTTGGGAAGAGACATCCAATCAGAACCCTCAAAGAGAGGAGGTTCGAACCATAAAGTGGGACCCACCTAGTCCCATTGGCCAAAGAATTTGATCCACGCATCACACCCTCGCAGACCTTGCAGTACCATTAATAATAGTTGCTTCGATCGTGCGAGGTGTGCAAGAAATCATAATTAACCCTATTATTAATGGCCATCAATGGTGAAAAGATGGCCCCACATCATATCTAACACCTCGGGAAGAAAATCCACTCATTTGTTCACACTAGATGGCAACATCTTGTGGGCCTTGCACCACTTTGGTGATGCCAACAGGAAAACCTGTGAGGTCGGTGAGAAGCGGACAAGATACAATCCTATGATCAGACGGTTTATTAGGCTTCAGATAGAAAATTCAAGTGGGGCCCACATTGAAATTCCTGACGGTGTAGAATATAAGCCATCATGCTAAAAGACCAAAAAATTAGGTGAAATAGGGTAGGTAAAGCATGACCCAAGAGGGATAAAACCTCACTTAAGTGACCGGTTACCCTCGGTAGTAAGTCACTACTGGAACATAACAAGAGGGTTTACAAGAGTTGATAATTTTGAAGTTACAATGGGTAATTTTGAAACCCTAATACATCAGCTCTTATCACTTCAAATGAAATTCCCATCAGTGGCTCCAACTGGGGATGTATGCCCCCTGTGGGCATAGCAAGAATCCAAAATCTCCGGTTTCGTAGACCAGATTACTGAATTGCACAAGCCCCATTAACAAATATATTACCCTATTCTATCAACTAGACCTGTGCACACTGATTTGGTAGCCCCCAGGCCACCAAACAAGAGAAATCAGGGTTTACCCCTATCGAAAACAAAATTTTCCGTTTTCTGATGAATTCACCATCTGATGTCTCGTAACTCAGGGGATAATCAATACCTTTGAGAATACTATGGTGATTACCTATACTCTTCCCTTGTAGTGATTTAGGTAATGCCTTGCCCTACCATTTTAAGAGCAACCTATGACCATGATGATACTTTATCTTATCCTGCTCCTAGTCATATTTCATAGGATGGTAGCTTAACTATAGCAAGAAATGGAAACTTTCATAACTTGTTTGGTCTACAACATCATCCATTCTAGTATCATCAATTTGCATATTGAATGGAAAACTATCATATAGAGCAGTATGCATAGTATCCTTACTTTCATCACCTAACAAAGATGATACATAGCTCCAAGAATTTCCATCCTGGAATTTTTTATTCATATTTGGTTGCCATTCTATAAAATCTATCAATTGGGAGTACACTAGGCGATTACAGAATTTAGTAGTATTGGCTACATCATTCTTCAAGGAATGCACAAACACATTCATCTCCAGCCACTCCATACACATCCTTTCCTATACTTCTTCATCTATTTCTATATGAAAAGATTCAGAGATAGATTTAAAAACATCAATTTCACCTTGGTCAAAAAAGATAGAACAATATGTATTGTCTTCCTTGTACTCAACACTACCTATTGAACATGTTGATTTATAAGTGAGTATTGCAGCATAGTCTGAAAACCTTCTACTGACCACATCAATGACGAAGGGCAGTAGCACCTCCATCTCCACTTCACATAGATAATCAAGAAAATCCATAATACCAATGTGTTCAATACTATAATGGCTACCTCCAATTGTACCCTTCTGATCACACACATCAATGTCCATGGATTGCTCAACATTCATACAACCTTGATGTTCCACTGTTAATATATTTGGGGCACACTTTAGATACACATCATCTGATAATTTTTCCTTTAATTGGGAACAAACCTGGGGCTGCTCACTCCCCCACAACTCTGGTAAAAATAACATCTCTGCTACATTTTCAACACTACAGTCATTATCCTTAAAATCATAATCACTAGCTTGCAATAGAATCTCAGTGATGTGAGAATCACAATAGGTGCCTCATACAATCCTTCATCATTTCCCCCTCAATTTCTTCAATATTCATGCCAAAATTTTGTAATAAAAGTGCACTACTAGTATTTTGTGTAGATGCATTCCTGGCTGATTCTTCAATGTCTATCCATTGAATCACTTGAGCCAAATTAGCAGGTTTCAATTCCTCTAGTAAAGAACTCAATCTTGGTTCATACAGTTCACATAATAAATCAATGCATTCATAATCATTAAGCCTTTGATCTATAGGAATTTGTATTAAGATTCCCAAAAATCTTCGGAAGAACTCACATGGTCATTCCTTATCTTGCCTCCTTATATCATACAATTCTGATACATAAGAAAACTAATCATCTTTACTCAAATCAGATCGGGTTTCAACTTGGATCTCATTATCATCAAACTATATTCTCGGACTTATAACAATTATAGTAGGAATTTTATCATCGATTTTTTGAATAATTGGCTCTAACATTCTACTAACATTAGTTAGGCTGGGGTAATCAATACATGCAACCGGACACCTCTTCATCATTGAGAATTTCATATTATTTTCAATTTCCATAGCTATCTGGTACACTTGAGGTAGAGTAGTAGGTTCTTTATCCCTTAACAGATAACTCATCCTCTTGTTGAAAGCACCTAGATACACAACCAAGCTTTCAGCCTCATTTGGTCTTATTTCTTTAGCGATCTCCCTTAATTCTCTTGAAAACTTGAGATTAAAATGTGGGACTAATTCCTACTCTTTTATGTGTATTCCCATAAATCCTTTTCTCAATGTGTTGGGATTGACTCTTTCACCGAATTGTTCCAAAAAAACAATCACCAATTGATTCCATGAATTAACAGAAAAGGCAGGTAGATAAGAAAACCAATCCCTAGCATCACCTTTTAAGGATTGCACAATTAATTTCATGACAACATCCTCATGACTGATTTCATAATCACCCATTATGTTAACAAAATTTTGTAAATGCTTAGAAGCAGATTTTGCAACTTGCCCTGTGTATTGAGGCAAATACTTCCCAATCTTGTTAGGAATTGAATTAGGGTAATTATAGATACCAACAAACATAAAAGGCATATACCTTTGAGTAAAAAAACTCCCCAAAGGACTTAATAAAACTTTCTCTTCTGGCATATTTATGTTTGACCTTACACACGGGAGACTACTCACTAACATACAATTATCAGGCAGATCACTTGCTATCTCAACCAGGAGTTTATTAATGACTGACAAAAGCATTCCTTTCTTTCAAAGATTTTATGCAATACAAATGTTTTTCACAAATCCTTTACATATTTTATTACTAGAAGTATGGTAAAACCAATTATTGTTCCGTTTTGTATGCTTGACATATAATTTGGAACCATTTTTATCCTTAATCAAAAACACCCATTATCATTAGAAATAGTGAACTATTTTAGTCTTGATGAAATACCTAGTAGTTGTTTGCAGAATGTATCAACCTCTTTCCCAGACTATGAATAGCACCAATCTGGAACTTATTTCTTTAGTTATTCACTGGTTCTTTAGACAGAGTCACCACCTCATCAACAGAGGATAGTATTTTAGAAAATTGTGACATTTTGTTCTCTAAATCTTGCTAGATTATGGGTTTCACTACCCATTATAGAGTCGCACTATACCATCAACACCATCTTTTGCAATCATAATCCATCCCTAGTGGAATCTGACACTTATCTTCAGGTTGAATAACGATCTCAAGATAGGCACCTTCAACCCCTATGGTTCCTCTGTCTTCCTTTTTCTTTAAATTTCTCAGAAGTTCTCCCCAATAAAATCATCCTTCAATGAATAACTTCTAGAAATCCTAAATCCTTTGCTTATAGGAAACCATATATCATAAGATTATTAGGATTATTGTGAACTACCTCCATCTGCTTAGGTTACAAACATTCACTATGTAAATTCAGAACTTCATATCATGTAATATGACTCTATAATAGCATTGTCTACAACCAAAACTTTTGAGTTCTTCCCCAGTAGAGTCGCCATTCTATTGGTTTTTTTTCGCACATAGCGATTGCTATTTTCTAAGAGGTAACCAACCTCTATTGTGGATGACTATAAAGACTAGGGGCCAACTAACGAGAGTCAGTTGTGGACTGAAGTCTCCTACACTTTTTGCTCTGTAGGACGAAGGTGGGTAAACCTAAATGTGTTCATAAGAATACCTCATGACTGGTAAGAACAATTCCTATATACATAAAAAAATTCCTACACACTCAAAGGGATAGTAATCATTTAATGGTATTGGCAGACCAGAGAAAGATTACCACTACCAAAGAGCAATGGAATTGACCCACTTACTATAAGGAAATACCTCCCAAAGGAAGACAAGGTTTCAACAAGTGTTTATGTTTAGTATTCGGATTACCATGGTTTGAGCTTACAGTATTAAACCACAAAGAGGCTATAAACATTATTCAGTGCCTCATCCATTGGGCAATGGAGTCATACAGAATAAAATCCTGATACTATGAACTTATCTTCATATAGCATTACAATCATGAGATATTTCAGTACACTAAAACAATACTTCTTCAAGAATCCTGAGCATGGTAATCCAAATAGTGAACATAAGCACTTGTTGAAACCTTGTCTTCCTTTGGTAGGTATTTCCTTATAGTAAGTGGCTCAATTCTATTGCTCTTCAGAACTCGTAATCATTCTATGGTCTACCAATACCATGAAATGATGACTATCCCTCTAAGTGTGTAGGAATTGTGATCTTTATACAAAAAGTGTTCTTACCAGTCATGAGGTATTCTTATGAACACATTTAGGTTTACCCACCTTGGTCCTACAGAGCCAAAAGTGTAGGAGAGTTCAGTCCACAACTAACTCTTGTTAGTTGGCCCCTAGTCTTTGCAGTCATCCACAATAGAGGTTGGTTACCTCTTAGAAAACTACAATTGCTATGTAGGAAAAAACACCAACACCCACCTTCAAAATGTGTTCATTGATAATTTATAAAGATGGATAAGAGATAAGCTCACCATGATGAAATTCCCATCCTTCATGCATTCATGCACTTCCCTTCGATACAATCAGAGTTCTGTCAATAGCACTGAACCAAAAACTACACCTACCTACCCTGAAAATTCTAAAACTTCAAACCAAAAAACATACGAACCTTTCAGAAGACAACATAAAATTTTCCTTCAATTAAATACCACCTCCCAACCTACCCAACCAATTGATACCCAAGTAGTTGCCATAAGAATGAGTAATCCTTATATCTTTGGGGATCCACAAAGGAAATTTACACCCTTACCAACCACTCTTCATAACATTATGACCTAACTCTTAAATACAAACATGCTTACCTTACCTCCTATCTGACCCCTTGACCCTACAAAACCATTACAAGATTTAGACACAATTCCTATTGGACTTATCACAAACAAAAAGGGTAGGACATAGAACATTGTAAGAATCTTCAACATCTTGTGCAAGAACTCATTGATTCTAATCATATCTACATTGGAGGTGTGAATGACAATGGTAATAAATTTTTATCTCCTCCCAACCAAAACATGAAAATCTTCACCAATCCCATGCCTAGCCATAATATTTCATTTATTAAGGCTAGTGAAACTAAGCCCTATGTGATGAATATTGACATGGATGATGCGAAAACAAGCATTGATGAAAAAAATTAAATAGATCCAATTTATATTAATAAAACAGGAGTGATTGATATTTTACCTCGTATACAAAAAACTATACAACCAACTAAAATTTATTTCTTTTTCAAATAAACAATTGAACATGCACTTGATGGTCCTCTTTACATACCTGAAACAATCAATAAAAATCCAACTCCTACAATTTTAATTGATCCTATCTATTGAGAGAATGTGATCAAACAAGAAATCTTATGAGTGCATGAACTCACCTAAGATAGATATGATAAACTGAGAGCGTGGATTAAACACATTATTGTTTTTCTCATACTACGATGGGCTCTATCACACTCCCCTTACAAGTAGCATCTGAGAAATTAAATGTGTCAATCTCTGTCATCTCCAATTTAGACCAATTTCATGTGAGGCTAGGCTATAAATGGAGTTTCTCCATGAAGGAAGTCTCGTCCATTGTCTATAAGTGCTTAAAGTTTTCATTCAACAATGAAATATTCACTGTAAACCATAGTGTCTTTAGACCTCCATATTCCCATGGAAAGTTTTCCTTAGATTATTTTTGGCATGAGCCCATGGAACCTATAAGACCCCACAATGAATTAATTTTCATATCCTACCAAAAGTTCAAATCAAAATGCATAGACAAGCTATCCCTTGAAAATCTGCCTCCATGTATGCTTGAACTTCCACCACCTGGCGAAAATAACATTGAACCTAAAAACCTTCCTGCAAACCAAGTCCTGTCCATGCAAAATCCATCACCCACTTCCTATAAAAGACCTAGAGTTAATCAAGCTAGTCCTAATCTACCTCATAAAAAAAATTCAAAAGACAAAGAGAAAATGGTTGAATGACCCCTATAGTTCCTTTCCTTCTTTGTTCACAACAAGGAAAGAAATCCATGGTTGGAAAACCTACTCCTACAAAAACATAAATTGAAAATTAAAATAAATGAAACAAAAATGCTAGAGAGCATAGGCGTTGGCATCATGCTATTGCTTGACATATTGATGCATAAAAAAACATGGAAAATAAAAATATGAATCTAACTTAACCAATACACAATGAGACTTCTCCATTACAACAAAAAGAACAAACACATTCTATGGATATTATCATTCATCGTCCTGTTGTGGTTAACCTAGATGATGATGAGAAAATCCATAATGAGTTGAATTCATTATTTTCCTGTTCTATGAGCTTAAATGATAACAACCATGGTGATTCTCCTCAATCGAGCAATTCGCCATGTGTTGAACCTAGTGCCTCTCCTAGTACAACACTTGATGTAATCCCTCATGCTAGTGATCTGAATTCCACATATACTGAACAAGATTGGGATGTAGATGAATTTCTTCATAGTTGATCTACATTTGCTTTAATAGTATTTTTGACTTTATTTCTTTTTTATTTTGTGTGATTGCATTTGTGTATTGTGATCCCTTGTGATGTTTTGTTTGATCTCTCTCTCTCTCTTTGTGTATTCCTCTTTTTGTACCTTCATCTTCTATATGTCATGCATTTTTTTCTTCTTTAATTTTCTTTTCATTTCATTTTTGTCTTATGTATTCCTTTTGGGGATGACGCAAGGCATCAAGACATTCGTGTCTCCTTGATTTTGACCCAAAATATTTTACTTTATTATCTTTTCATTTCGATTGATTTTTGTCTTGTTTTTTCCTTTTGGGGATGACGCAAGGCATCAAGACACCCTATCTCTCTTCCATTTTAACCAAAAAAATATTTCATTTGTTTTCGCTCTTTTTCTATCATTCTTCCAATTCTGTGTATTTGGGGGATGATGACAGTTCCAAGCTTTATAAAACATCAACAACTAAAAAAAAAATATCGCAGTAAAGAACATACTCACCCTAAATCCATAGATCTCTTATCTATTTCTGGAGAGAAACCCTCTTTCTTTTTCATTTCCTTTTTCCATGTTTTTCTACTTTAAAGTAATTTCTCACAGTATGGTTTTAGAAATTTCTTTAAAGTGGGGGCATACATTGGCATCATTATGGAATTGTTTCATTTTCTTTTTCTATGTTCCTTGATATGATTTTATTATTTCATGCGATGTGTTTTCCTCTTTATGGCGACAAATGGAATAATTACCTTCAAGAGCATGATCTATCTTATCATATTATATTCCTCTTAGTGGTGATGTGACACACTGCATTCCCTAAGTTTTTAATATTTTAGCCTATGATTGGTCCTCTCTTAGCAATATTAGGAATGATGTCCCCTAAGATTAAGACCACAAATGAACTAAGAAATATCCTTTTTAATATCTTATTTAATTTTTCCTTTTTTCCTTATTAAATTCATGGAGGTATGGCTTTGATATAGACCGACTAGGGGCTCGCCTAGTGGACAACTAGTTTCACTATCCCTTGTGAGCATTGCATTGCATCTTTCCTTTTTTCCTTATTAAATTCATGGAGGTATGGATGTGATACATACTCAAAGGGGGATCATCTAGTGGACAGCTAACTTTACTAGCCCATCTGAGTATACATTTATATTTTTTCTCTATCATAGTCATGGGGGTATGACTTTGATATAGACCACCTGGGTCTCACCTAGTGGACAACTTCAGCTTCATAGAATGTCACGAGCATTTGCATTTTGCATGAGTGGATATGCATTGTTTGGGCTTTCTAGGCATCGCTGGGACAAAAGTCTGGACTTGATTAATGGCGTTGAAGACGATGATAGAGATCTTCCAGTCTCCACCACCAGATTTTCTTTGTTTTTCGCGCATTTTTTTCGCAATGCTGGCGAGGTGTATGTTTGCAATCTAGTTATGGCTTCATATATCATTCACATATGCATTCCTTTGTGCGTATTTTTTTTATTCTATAGGATATTGGTCTTGGGGGCTTGGCCACCCTCTTGATCATTGTCATCCTATCCTACTCCAATAGGTGCATTTGACGCCCTCTTGATTTTGTTGTTGGCTACTTTAGTGTGAGTTTGAAGCAAGTGCATCCTCTCACTAAAGTGAGGGATTCAAGTAGTGTAGAAAAATCCATACCCTTGCATTGTCACACACTTTTGACCCCACCTTGCTTTATTTCTGCTTCGTTATGGCTTAATTTATCCTATTTTGCATTTACAAGACTTATGAATTATAATTTTTTTGGGCTAATCCTAAAATTATCCAAAGCATAATTGATGGTGTGATGTTTATGTCTGAGCGTCCTAGATTTTTGGTTTGGGACTAAGACACCACATACGGAATATTTGTCCCCCAAAGGTCTTAGGAGCTTGATGTTGAGGTATCTGATTTGGGCCCCTTTTTGGTGTTTGTGCCCCAAGTTTCATGACTTGGGACTAAGATGCCACCTAGGGCATATTAGTTTGAGTCCTTAAGATATTTTTGATATTTAATTTCAAATATTGATGGGATTTAGCTAGCTTTATTCATTGAATTCATATGTTGGCTTGGTCCAATGTAATTTTAGGATATTAACCCTAGACAAGTATAAATACAAGGTTCATTCATTCATTTCAATCCAAGTCTTTTGTGATAGCATCCATAATATCAAATTGAGCTCACAAGAGCATTCAAGGGTAGCTTATTAAGCATTTGGAGCAATTTCAAGATTCAAGCATCATATCAAAGAGCTTCTTGCATCATATGTCATGTTGTTCTAACATTTGTGGTGTACGATTTTTATTTAAACAAACAGTTCAAGTCATATCTCTCAATCATTCAAGATCCATCTCCATTGTAGCCACTACACACAGGTTTGTAGACTTTACAACAAGGGTTTGGTGAGTTGGAAAATTTCATGTTTTTCATTCAAAATTTCCTTCATTATTCTATTTAAATTCAAGGTTTAATTCCTAACAAAGGGTTTGACCAAGGAAAGTCCCCATTCAATAACAAACAAGTTTTTCTTCTTTTTTATGTTTTTGATTGTAGATCGAGGTTGAAGACCTAAAGATCATTTGGAGTGCAAGATTGAGAATTTGCAATATTGAAAAGTTGCAATATTTAAAACTTGCAAAATTTGCATTCTAAAGTTGTCATCTTCAAGGAAACTCAACCTACATGCCTTATTTAGAAGTTTTAGATCTAAGATTTGGGAAGAGAAAAGTGCAAAACCTTACCCTGAGGATCATATTTATAGTTTGCAGAAATTCCAAACAAGAAAAATACACAACTTAGGGTGTCTTAGTCCTCCTAGGACTATTTTCCAAATATGTTTCCAGATTTGGTTCTCACATCTAAAAACACTGTATTTGCCCCAAAAAATAGCAACGAGACTAATATGTCACCTTGGGTGTCTTTTTCCTCCCTAGCACTTCAGGACAACTTGTTTACATTTTTCGAATCCTCTCAACATCTCCAGAATTCCAAGGTACATACCTTCTATCTTCCTATTACATTATTTCATCAGTTTCATCTTTCATTTAGCTTATTTTAGGTAATTTTGCATATCACATTGTGTTTTACAACATTTTATTTTCCAAACATTTGTTTGGTGGTGAACCCCTTATAACTTATAAAACCCCCTCCTAGGTCCTCCTCATTGATATTTGATTCAACTTGTGAGGTTGATACTTAATCCAATTAGGGCTCCTAGAACATGTTTGAGGAACAATTGGAAAATGGGCAAATAGAACACTAGGTTTTGCATTCCTCCATTTCCTCATTGATCAGTTTTATTTTTTCATTATATTTATTTAACAATTTACTAGACATTAATTTTTTTATTTAGGTGTGTCAAAATACCCTAGAGTCGAAGGATTTTTATTTTTTATATTTGAAGTGTTGATTTCTAGCACTTTAATTTTTATTTATGCATCCTATTTGATGCAATTTAGCCATTTATTTGATATTAGGTTTGTTATTTAGGTGTTTAAAAGTCTAATAAAGTATTCCTAGATTATATGCTTAGATATGACTTGTGGATGGAAGGTTTTTTTAGTTTTACTTAATTTCTTTGGGGCCTGCAAGATTTTTATTTTTTTCATGCAATAATTTATTTCTTTTCCCATTATTTTAATCTTCAATTTTAAAGGAATTATCCTCGCAATGTTCCTATGGGTCAACTGTGTAGATTGTTTAGATTTACTGTGTTTGGTTCACATCATTCAAAATTGTACTATTGTGTACCATTTGATGCATTTTTAACAGTTTCTTATGTTAGATTTTTATTTGGAATACTTCCCCTTTTTGTTTCTTTTTCTTGGAAACAATTTTGTGAAGATCTTTTTTTTCCTTAGTCTATTTTCTGGTTTTCATCTTTATTTTTCTTTTTAATGTGATCCACACATGAAAGGGTTGTATTTTCGATAGGTGCACTATGCGCCACATGGTGGTTGTGTGTTCTTTTTAATCGCTTTCTTCTTAATCAGAAGTTGGGCCACATATTAGCTTGATGAAAATTTTCCTAGTCCACTTTTCATGAATCTAAGATTAACTGCCCATGTGACACATCATCCCTTTGTACTAAGGAACTGTATCTTGGGAGTGTTCCCTAGGTTATTGTCAAAATTTATTTTGCTTTGTTAGAATTAAGGGATGTGAGTCAGTTCCACCAAAGCCACTTGATCGATCGATAAGACCTTTGTCAGACTCTCTTTCTATGATCAAAGAGATTATGAGGGTAAATCTTTTTAAAATATATAAATGATATAAGTGTGGTAGTTGAGAGTTGATGAGAAGGATTCAAGCAACTTAATGAAAAGATCTAGAATAAAAAATTTAAGCTATGAGGTGTGGACATCTAGCAATCATTAATTCTTAATGAGTTCGACATTTCTCTCCCCTAGGTGGCTATAAATTGAGGATGAAAACATAATGAAATGGATCCTGAAGTTTCCCTATTGGAAAATGTTTCCTTCGCTATCATAGTTAGTAGAAATATTTTCTTAAAATATTTACATAACGTTGATTCAATCTGGCATGTTATGTTTTTTTTATGATCAAACTATTATCAAATTGGAATTCGATCTTTATTTTAAAGTTCATTAATATTTGAAGTATGAGTTATTATAAAGAAAAACTTGAAACTGTGCATGGTATGTTCTTTTTCAATATTTATTTCTTTATATCTTTTTGTAGAATAGAACACTGTGTCTTGCTTAATCTGAATAGTTTTATTATACGATTCACATGTTGTCTTTGTATATGATTAAATAATAATATTTAGATACTAGACTATGCCATTAGAATTCTCCATTTTCTTTGTAGTGTTATTGTTTCTTCATGATATGCTATATTAAGGGGAACGGTTTATGTTGCTTTTGAATGTTTTCTATTTATTCTAGAACTTCTATGTTTGATTTAGATCTTAATATGCACTTCCCATGGTCAATTGAATGACTACATCTATGCTTGTATCAAGCCTTTGCTATTTTTTCTCCTCCCAAAAATGCAGGGACGTGGTGTTCTATGTCTATAATATCACTCATAGAAGGAAACTTGTGGTTTTGAAATTTTGTAAAAGCATTGGCACATCACCATTTTTTATGTTTTTTTGTGTTCATTTATTTCTACTCTTTTCCCAATCTCAGAGAAGAGCCAACTTTCTAAAAACATCCCTAAGGTATTCAATGAGGCACACATAGTCCCCCACTCACTCAATTTCCCAAAAGACTTTTGGAGAGGTGGAAGATTTGATGATCAACAATTATTTTTATTACATGACCGGTGGGAAAAATTCCAAAGGCCTGATTACAACTCAGACCAAAGGAAGGAAATTTCAGGTTTCATGCCCAGGATTCAAACAAGAGCATCATCAAGGGTAACTTTGCGTACTCCTAGCTACCAGCCTCGATACCTAAAAGAAGAAGAGTCACAGGTTTTGTATCACTTGTGAGAAGTAGTAGAGTAAGGAGTAAGAGTCCAGAATTTAGAGTATTATCTTCTCTACCTAGAGGCCAAAGTTTTCAAATAAGAATACTTGTTTACTTGATATACAAGGATTTTTTTTCTATAGCCCATGTACCCCCTCCTACTCTTAGAAAAAGTTTCATCTATGATAGTGGTAGTCCACTACAACCACCGACTCCACTAGATGTTTGAACCTCCATATACACTAACACCTTAAGACCTATTATGAAATTGATTGGGGAGGACTTTAAAACCCCTTATGATCACCTACAAGACATAGCGGAAGTATGTAGTGTGAACCATATTATGGAGGAATTATTGCTATGAGATTATTGGCCGCTTCATTCAAAGGGAAGGCTCAAGATTGGTACAAATATTTGACTTTCAGTTCCATCAACTCGTGGGACCATCTTAGAGAAAAACTAATTGAACACTTTTCAAAAAAAAGGGATTGTTTCTCAATATTGCACCAAATAATTATTATCAAGAGGGCCCTGCAAGAAGCTATGAGTGACTTCAACACCAAGTTTAATGAAACCTCACAACGAATCTAATGACTGCACGACCTCAATCTTCCATGGTATTCATGTTCTACTTAAAGGCCATCAGTTTGAATATTGTGGTCTTGATAACTTCCATGGGAGGAGATACTCTACCCAATGCCCACGAGGTGGTGGTACGCATGGAGAGAAGTTTGATAGACATGAGATAGTTCCTGCCACGACCTCCAATGCCTATTTTTGTAGAAATCTTAGGTGCACCACTCCAAGAAGAGTCTTCTTGGACCACTTTCTTGACACAGATGATGAGGTCAGCCCCACCCTAGTCCATGTATGTGTACCCTACCATGCAACCAAGCTTACGAGGGTTCTCCTCTATAGCAGTAGACCTTAATGACATGAAGAGCTTGATGTGGCCTTTTGCTAATGAGCTATTCCTCATCAAGCGACAACAAGAAACTCCCCCAAAGAAAACCACTCAAACCTACCAGGGAGGAAGGCCTTTCTATCAATAGAGTTCATAGAGTACATACCAAGGACCTTCGACTCAGGGAGGCCAATAAGCGTCTTCTACCAAATATTAAGTCATTCAAAACACTCAACATGGTGAATAAATTGAAGAACGTTCCTACTAATGTGTCTCTATGGGATCTAACATCTATCCCAAAGAAAAATACATTGCTTTAGGAAGTATTGAAAAGAGAAGAATCTAGGTTGTAAGCCAGCAAAGTTTCATCATGTTATCTAAGTAAAAATAAAGATTATGTGTCAGAACCTCAATCTATGAAGGCCAAAACTTATAAAAATGACATGGATGAAGAAAAAATGAAAGAGCTAACCAAGGCAAAGCCCACTCTTTTCTTTTTAACATTAATTGTGGGAGATAAAATAAAAATATGATTGACTCAAGAGCCAATACAATAGTCATGACGAGGGAAGTGTTTGATGCCTTAATGCTTAATTATGAACCATTGGAAAAAGGAATCATGTAGTTGGACAAAAAGAAGGTTCTGATAGTAGGGTAAATAAAATATATATCCTTAAGCCTCCTTTCATGCCCAAGACAGATAGTTTTTCAAGAGATAGTTGTTATAGATATTCCCTTGATCTTTGGGATGTTTCTTTGTAGAGACTGGTCCCATTTAATCTTAATAATGAAGCATGGGGTGAAGATGGAGATTCTTTCAAAGTCTTTAAACCCTATATACATAGGAGACAATATTGTTCTATATTTCGAAGCAACATATACTTCATTTTCAAGGAAAGAGGGATATTGTGTGGAAATGTTTGAAGATGAAAAATATACAAGTGAGCGGACACTTTAAGAATAGGTCCTCTTTAACAAGTTCATCAACTCCAAACCATTAAGAAATTTCCATGCCACGAGACTAGGTACATATGTGATATTTGATAATGACATGGTTCATCTAAAACTAATCAAAGAGTGGGAAAGCTATGATGATCTGATGAATGATCTACTATGGACCTTGTACTTTGATGACACTAAATGTAAAACTGATTCTAGAGAAGGAGTCTAATTTCTATCTTCGATAGGATTAGAGACCCTTAAAGCCTATCAATTCTAGTTTTCGTGCTCAAATAAAAATGCGGAATATGAAGCCTTGATCCACAGTTTATTTCTTGTCGATTGGCTGGGTGGAAAGAGGTTGCAGTTGTTTATAGATTTGGAGCTCACAGTGAGTAGAGTCCAAGGTAAAGGAGTGGAAAAAAATGCAAGGATGAAGGCCTATGGACATCGAATATGGGATTTAATTGATGTTTTTGAACCTTTCAATGTGCAAGTTATTCCCCGATCTCATAATAGTATAACAGATCAGATGGATTCTATCTATTCATAGTTTGAGTTGGATTATGATTCAAAGAAAGGTTTCATTCACATTGTTGTATGACCATAAATTCTTGATAACGATCAGAATTGGAAAGTGTTTGAGGATGACACCCATATAGCCACTTTTATTCAAAATTCATAAAGAGCTTCTGATTTTTCATAACCAAAGGTTCAATATTCTAAAGGGTAGGTGATTAAGCTAAAATGTAATAAGATCCCTCAAGATTTGATTTCCCTTGATAACTTATTTTAATGCGAAGGCGTGAGGAATGGTAAGAAAATGTTCACAACTGAAAAATAATGTTATGAAGAGCTAGATGTTGGGAATGGTAGAAAGTTGAATGTGAATAGAGATGTCAAGTGGGATGATAAGGAAAGGTTAAGGGATCTATGTGATAAGTATAGTAGGGTTATATCATGGGCCTATGATGAACTTAAAGGGTACGATCCTTGTATAATACAACATACTATTGAGTTCATGGAAGGGTCAAAACAAGTCTGACCGAAGTAAAGTCTTGTTCATCCAAAAGTTAAAGAATTGATGGGACAAGAGCTCACTAAACTAATTGAGTCTCAAATCATTTATCCAATTAAACACTCAAATTGGGTGTCTAATCTAGTACCAATTCAGAATAAGAATGGTGACATCAGGCTTTGTGTCAATTTTTGAGACCTAAATAAGGCCTCGCTAAAACATCATTATCATATTCCATCCATGGAGAAGATATTGAAATTAGTGGCCGGGTTGGAGATGTTCTCACTGCTTGATGGTTTCTTAGGATAAAATCAGGTATATGTCAAAGGAGGAGACCAACACAAAATAATGTTTACCACCAAGTTGGGAACATTCACATATGCAAAGATGTCCTTCAGACTCTCCAATTTTAGTATGAATTTTTAGTGTGCCACAGACATTTCTTTTATAGGATTGATCAATTCAATCATTATAATTTATATAGATGATCTGATTGTTTTATCAAAATTAAAGGTTGATCATTTTGATCCCCTAGAAGAGGTCTTCCAGAGGTGCAAAAATTTTGGGATTTCTTTAAATCCCAAAAAGTGTGTTTTCAAAGTACCTCAAGGTAAACTAACTAGTTTTGTAGTGTCCAAGGAGGGAATTGATATAGAATCTGAAATTTTCAAATCTATAATGGATTTTACCTTACTAGTAAATCAAAACGGATTGTTGTCTTTCATAGGAAAGATCAAATTTGCCAGCTGGTTTATTTTAGATTTTGTAGGAATTGCAAGACACATCATGATGATGCTCAAACATACTTTGATGTTTAAATGGACTCCCAAGGGCAAGGAAGCCTTTGGGAATATTAAGAAGGTTATCTTCACTGCTTCTATGGTCACTCAGAGCAATGGGAAAGATAATGGGGAGCACCCGCTTTCTTTTCATTCAAGAACCCTTAAAGGTTATTGAAGAAAATATAAATTTGTAGAGAAACAAGCTTTCTCCATTGTCAAGAGTCTCAAGAAGTTTCAACACCTAGTATTGGCCAATAAGATCACCATTTTGGTTGCCCACCCAAGTATAAAGGAATACATTAGTGAAGGAGAAATAATTGAAAAGAAAGCCAATTAGATCACCAAGATCCTAGAGAATGACATGGATATCAACCCACCTAAGATGTTGTGAGGAAGAGGATTGTCTTAATATCTTGCACAAGAGTCGGGTTTTGAACCTAACAAGGACATTGATCAAGTCTTGTAAAATTATTTTGAATCCAATGTATCCTGGGTGATGAATTGGACACTATACATACAAAAAAGTCCCTATTTGAAAGCTATCCCATTCCACAAATGAAGATACTACTGGTTGCAAGGCACTAGATACTATGATAGAGTATTACTCTAATGTCTAGACAAGTGCCAAGCAAAGAGGGTTTTATCAAAATTCCACACTAGTCTTGAGGGTGGACATTTTTCTGCTAAAACCACTACTTTCAAAAGAATGCGAGCAAGATACTATTGTGCCTCAATGTTCTCTAAAGTACACCTTTTGGTCTAGAAGTTCACTCATGCCAATTCTTTGTTGGCAAGAGAAAAAAATTTCTTTGCCTTTAAGTCCCATTGTAGCTGAAGATCCTTTTGCTCAATAGGGATTATGCTTTGTGAGAATGATAAATCCTATCTCTAGTGCTGGCCATAAGTGGATCCTTACAAAAACTGATTACTTCACAAGTTGGACAAAGGCTATCACCCTAAAAGGTGCTACATAAGGCAATATTGTTAACTTTCTAGAAGGGCTTGTGACTAGGTTTGGTTCACCAAAGACTATCATATCTAAAAATTATAGATCCTTTGTAGGTTCAAAGGTATCATATTTTTCTATAAGGAATGGGATCTACCTCAAGCCCTCTTAAAATTACTATCCACAAGGGAATGGGTTAGCGGAGTTGACAAATAAAAACCTAATTAGGTTAATCAAGCACAATGGGACTCAATGGAAAAAAGAATAGCACAAACATCTACAAATTGCATTGCGGGTAGAGTAAATCACACCAAAGAAGATCCTGAAGACATCTCCCTATGAATTAGTATATGGGAAGGAAGTAGTAATACCTATTTCTATGGAGCTCCCTGCCTTACAATCATTGAAAGCCTTACAAATAGAGGAAATTGATGAAATGGAGGTACGAATATCAAAACTCCTCAAAATGGAGGAAGATCTAGAAACTTCCTTTGAAACCATGGTTGGCTGCTAGAAAACAGTCAAGCGATGGTTCAAAAAAAATACTTCCAATCCATATTTTCAGGGGGGGAGCCTAGTGTTGAAGTATGATGAACGAACTGCAAAGCTAGTCCAACACACCAAATTCAAAGCGTTGTGGAAGGGCCCCTTTAGAATCAGTGCATGTAAAGAGAAGAATGAATATGAGTTGGAAGATATGGAAGGTAATGATTTAGATATACTGGTAAAAAATATTTATCTGAAACTATTCCATTAAAGTACGATATTCTTTAAAAAAAATCAGAAATAAGTACCATATGTAAAAACATTGTAAAAATATTTTTAATTTTTCGAATATGGAATTAATAAAATAAGTAGAAGAAGTACAAAAATTTGTATACATATTGTATTTTCATCAAATTTATAGTATAAGGTAGCTTGAGGCTCAAATTTTAATAGGAAAGCTCTCTTGAGAAAAACACAAAAGGGTCTTTTGGAAAAAGTACAAAAAGGAAAAATGTAGGCATTTTCTACAAAAAAATAAAAAGATAATCCTCTTGCCATTGTTACAAGGGCTTGTTTCCCATAATATTTTTTATTTTTCTTCTTCTTCATAATCTTCTTTGTAAGCATGAAAGTAGCAAAGTAGGGAACATAACACATGGCATAGAACACACAAACCTCAAACAAAGTATCTGTGACTGAAGACGACAAGCTCAAAGTGCTTTTTGAAGTTATAATCAGGAGATTTATCTACGCCATACTCCCAAAGGAGGAAGGTGGTATCAGGGATAGACAGAGCATGATGTCTTTCCAAGTCCATGGTTCAGAAGTCAGTGAAAAAAGGAAGCCAAGGCACTTCAACACCATGATCAATGAACTTGCAAAGGTTCATCACATTGGGGATGCCAACACCAAGGATAGCGACTTACACAATTTTTTCAAACCCCTCCAATAGAGATATGTTGAACATGTGATGAAATAACTCCACTATCTCTGTTTTGGTGATGTTCATGTCCAATAGAGAGGCCACAATGCAATTAACCATTGAAAATAATTTTTGCCATCCAGTCGCACCTCTTGACCAGGCGCTTAATTCTATCAGTCGTAACCTCCCTAGTGAAGGCATACTATGGCCTTTATGGGAGAAGAGAGACAGTAGTACCAAGGTTGGTAGACATGGTTAGAGGAGTAGACCGAAATATAATATGCAGATAGATAAGAAGTTAGCTAAACTCTAAAGTCTTACTTTTCAAATGATTATAGCCTTGAAGTGGCTAAGATACTTATAGAAAAGGGGAGCTAGTGAATTCAAACAACAAAAACTCTATTTTTGGTTGAAAGACAATAGGAAAACATCTAAGTGGCCAGTGAATGGAGAATAAATCATACGAAAAATATGATGTAAGGTTTGAAAAATAATATTTGGGCATTGGGGGTAAATGATCATATAAGCCAATTTTTGACATGTTTCCTTGGCCATCATACACATCAACTATCTCACGTAGTATAAAAGACATGGATTAATGCGCTAATATCTAAAAAATTAATGATCACATCTTTTCAGGGGTACTTCGTAAAACTAAGAAAAGATTGATATAATTAAGGAAAATATCCCTGAGAGAACAATATTATTTGTGAGAAGATGTAGTGAAAGGAATGTACTTAATCCATTCTTGCAGAGTTTTTCACATTCTCGAGGGATATAGATCTTCTACCCACACATATCTCCTCATTGGTAGCATTTAATGGACCAACAATAATGGAATAGCCTTAACTATGCATACTTATTGGGGAAATTAATTACAAAAAAGGTATATTTTTCCAAAAAATCTCTACAAATTTCAAAGCAACCATGACAAAAGCATAAACAACTGGAAGAAGATCAAAATCTACACGAAGGAGGCCCATTTTTGCTAATATTTTTGGGCAAAAATCATTCACCACCGCCTCAGTGCTTGAAGATCGACCATTCAAATTTTGTTAGAAGGTCCTGATAGATTGGAGCATTAAAACGGAAGTGGTCTGAGATTTTTCTGGTAATTTCTTCGATCCAAATGGCAAGGAACCAAAAAAATCTCAAAGCATGGGCATTTTAAAGAATGAAAGGTCATAGTACTTATGAGGTTTTTACCTCTCGATTGTTGAATTGTGACCTGACATAGTTCATGATAAATGTCATGCACCTATGCCTAGAATTAGTGGACACATGCACCAAAATATTCAATGAAGAAATTAAACCATAACATGCAACAAAATCGGGGTCACAATTTTTGCTCCAGCTATACTGGAAATGTTGTGTATCCCTTTTAACTGATGTGTTGGTTCATTTATTGAAGAAGATATGAAAACCTACTTGTAGGAATCAAATTAAAGAGAGGTTTTGTATCATCATGAGATAGAATAGAGGTCGACTATAGGTTGTTTTTTTTTCTCCTAACATTCAATAACTTCCTAGAAAACACACAAGATATTTTCTCAATGTTAGCCTAGGTTTTTTAGCCTAGATGATGATGAAGAGGTCCATCGTTTCAACATGGATTTGGCTTTGATACTTAAGAAGGAGTGAGAGAAGAGGTATTTTGATTTTTATGTTTTGATAGTTGCGAACATGTTGTGACAACTCAAGAATTATCAATTTAATTTTAAGTTCAGGTATTCTTCTTTCTTGGTTCACTTTATCCTGCATCAGAATTTTATTTTTTCGAAGAAAAAATTGCATATATCTAGGTTAGATGAAGAGGGATTAATTGAACCAATTAATGTATGGACTTATTTCCTATCATGAACAAGTATACATTATTGGTTTGTTCATATTTTTCTATGACCGGTGTTGCAATAATTATTGCCACGATCAAATAACCACTTCTCTCCTGAGGTTTTACAATGGATAAATAAATCATAGACCCTCATAGATTATTTCTTCAAGCAATCTTTTACATTCATCAGATATCATCGTTTCATCGGAAAATATTTTTGACCCCCTATATTTTTCATGGATCGGGTCTCCAAGTTAAAGGCATGCTGACAGGAAACTCTTGCTGACAATTTGTATGGAAGAGGGAGGAACAAAAAAAGGTTATATATGCTTCCTCTCTACATTGCCAACAATAGGATAGTGCTACATAAGTATAAAGCACAAAATTAATTCACCAATCTACTTGAGGCTCTAGGATTAGTCCTTATATGTGATAAATGGGACTATAAGCCATAAAATCATCTTCCCCTAAAGTACGAGACATGGGAGTATGTGCAATCAAAGAAGATCCCAACTTGGGAGAAGCCAAAATTTTACATCAACTTGTCCCTTTTATCGATGAAGAGGCCAAAGTGGTTGAGTTTCTATATGCCACAAGAAAGATATAAGAGGGAGGTTATGATAAGAAAAACCCTATAAAATCAGATGAAATGGGGGTATGCTGGATCATCATCGAAAAAGTAGGCTCTTAAGTGATAATAAAATTCATAAAATTAGAGCCAGGAAACTCGATTCAAAAATTTGAATAAGTTATCTATATTATTTCAAAAATATGTAAGAATAGAATCTATAGAAAATTGAATGTAATTTCTAAACTACTAGGTTTAATTAAGAGAAAAATCTATTTTGTGAAAATCTGAAGTTTCAATACAGTAGTACTTAAATTTTAGGAAAAAAATAAGAAGTAGGTTTTTGTCTGATCACCCTAACCCCAATAAAATTATAATATTTTTTATAAGATTTTAGATATAAGTAGAGGACTCGTGTTTCAATGTGATACATATTTTTTTGTAATTTTTTCCAGGTAAATAATTAATTATGAATTTTTATTACAAATTTTAAAAAATATAAAAAATTGTATGTATAACCACCTTAACTTGGTCAAAACTTCATGATTTTTTATTTATTTTTTATCCTCTAGTATGTGAATAATAGAATGTGACACATGTTTTAGATTCAAAAAATGTGATACTTTTTGAAAGCTATAGATTTTTTTCAATCAACCTATCCATCAGGACTTTAATTGTAATTTTAATAGAAAATGAATAATAATTATTTATTAAATTCAAAGAAAAACATAATTTGTATTGGTGGAAAACATAGAATCTTCTTTAAAAACCCTTTTCATTTCATCAATTTTGGGTAAACAATTTTGATAAGACACATGGGTCGACATATCACTTAGATATCATGAATTTTTGGCCCATCATGATCCTAGACATACCCATGGAAAGGATGGTTAGAATGAAAAATGGAAAACTTCTAGAGGTTCTGACAAGAAATGGGAAATACTCATTAGTTTCTTGAAGACTTTCAATCATATGATGAACTGTTTGAGGACATTTATGACTGAGAATTTTATTCTTACAATAGCAACCCATAGTCCACCAATGAAGTGACAAAGGAGCAACATCTATGAAATTAGGTTCCCGACCACAAGATATGACAAGGGAAAAATATCTAAGAAAAGGGACTCATGGGCTATGTTTACTGCTAGTGTCTGAAGCAAAGCAAAGAGAACCCAACAGTCTACAAGAGAATCAACCACAAAAAAAGAGGTCAAGCTTCAATAGGATCATCCATAAAGGGGTCAAGATGCTCTAGCTCAGGTCGGGCGAAGCTCCGATGAGTCCAAGATCTTGACATACCTTATGCAACTATCAGAAATGAAGAAGAAGTATAGTCTGGTACTCAGAATCTCTCGATGGTCATGGTTCAGGTAAGTCTTGCTGCCCCTCTACTTCATATTTCCACATCTTTGTTCAATCCTTTGCCCCCACCTATTGAAAAGAATCCGCAATCTACTAACCCTGAGTGATTATTTTTGAATGAGCCTCCTACCATCTTTAATTTACCAAGTGTTGTGCCATTCCATGTCGAGCCAACCAAATCTACTTTGGTCACTATTGAATCCTTCATCGCCCTATCCATGCCCCCATTGAAAAGGTTGAATCGTCCAGGCTACCTCTTACCCTAGGCCCATCCACATTCAAACATAAATTACCTATACGTCCACTACCCAATCTCAATTTAGCATTCGATTTTTCTCAAATAATAGTATCACATTCACCTCCCCACATTCCTATAAATCTGAAGTGTCCCCTTTTCTCTCTCTTTTTAGTCTACCCCATGGTGCTTATATAGCAACATAGAGTATTGAATCCCCACAAACTCTCGAGAAGCATTTTGATGAAACTAAGCAAGCTTGAGAAAATAGAAAGAAGAAAATAAGAGAGAAGAATTTTGAGCTATCAACTACTAAGAAGATCCAAATATGTTTTAATGAAGAAATAAATTCTCTATGG
Source organism: Sequoiadendron giganteum (assembly GCA_007115665.2). Lineage (NCBI taxonomy): Eukaryota > Viridiplantae > Streptophyta > Pinopsida > Cupressales > Cupressaceae > Sequoiadendron > Sequoiadendron giganteum. The sequence continues at coordinate 615,224,228 of CM021105.1, read as the reverse complement.
ATCCCCAATGTGAAAGAAAAATGCAAATGGAGGACTATGATATCAGAGTAGTGGGTTTGGATTTGAATGAAATCCATGTGTGTGACAAGGTAAATATGATAAATACCACTTAGAAGGTCGTATACACAAATTATGAGTAGTTGGATCATAAATTGAGAAAGCACAAGAACGAGATGGAAAATTTAAAAGAAACGGTGAACCATTTATAGTCGAAACTTATGGCCCAAAATGATTAAATAACCTTACATACTATAGGTGCAAGAGCAACAAGTGGAATCAATAGGATATCTTGCAACAATTAAAGATGAGCAGATTCAACTATATGCTAAAATAGACAAGTTCAAAGGTGAACTTGTAATTGAGTGCCAATCTGGTGTAGAACACTAATGTGTTCAAGAGAATATAAGTATGAAGTTGGACAATACTCAAACTCAGGCTTCGGATGATCTACAAAAGGCCCAATAGGAGATTGAAAATTTGAAAGATGATAAATGAGTTGAGGCTTCCTTGCACGCTCATACTCAAGACACCAAAATAATAGTTTTAGAATTTGTAGTAGCCCTTGAGAGAAGAGATCAACTAGAGAAGAGATTGAAAGAAAAGGAGACTCAGCTATAAGAAGAGTTGATAGTTGCATAGAGGTCTACAAACCTTCCTATAAAAATAAAGTTGGTATCCACCTATTGGGAGTGAATATTTGTCTTGCTCATCATTCTGACCTTAAAATTTTGGAGGTATTCCCAAGAAAAAAATAAAAAAATTGGCTTGTTTTTTGACCAAGCTCTTTAGGAGTACACTCCCTAATTGGCCGAATCACAAAATTTGATCTCTAAGATCTTTGTGGAAACAAATGAGGCCCTAAGAAGTGCATGTATTAGAGGTTGGAGGGCTACCTATAGTAAAGCAAGTGAACTCGCTTGTTTTCATAAGGTGGCATCGAAGACAAATAATAGCCAAGAAATTTCAATAAGAGGGTCTATGAAATTAAAAAAGATTTCAATATTTTTAATAGTTACAGATTTCCTCCCTTCTTTTCAATAGATGGACGTGTAATTTCAATTGAGCAGATTACAAAAAAGGTCGGAAAGAAGGTTCAAAATTCTATAGACCTTCAAGGGCCAATTTCGATACCAATAGCGGATGATGTTGAGAGTGATATTCTTCAACTTTCTCATCATTATTATCATCTAGGAGCCATTTTAGCAAGATGGGGAGTGGTTTCTTTCAAAGAGGTCTTCGAGTTGGATCAGGTGTACACAACCTTTTGTAGCCTTGCCCAACCAATTGACATTGAATAGATATGTTGAATTCTATCATTCTTAAACTCCAAGAATGACCAAAGGTCTAGATTCATCCCCTTGCAAGTGAATGCCTCCCTGTGAGTCACCAAAATTGTGAAGAAATTTGTTTCCTTAGTATGTTTTTCGATTTTTGGCCTTAATTTTGTGTTTAGTGTGACCCACATGTGTAAGGTTTGTATTTCTGATAGGCATGCAGTGTGCCACATGGTGGTTGCACATGATTTTATAATTTCTTTCTTCTCAGTCGGAAGTTTGACCATGTGTTGGCTTGACAAATGTTTTCTTGAATCTTCTATTTGCGAATGTAAGATTATCCACCCATGTGACATGTCATCCCTTCACACTAAGGAGCTATATCTTATGAGTGTTCACTCGATAACCATCAAAATGAATTTTTATTTGTTACAGTGAAGGGACGTGAGTAAGTGCCACCGAATCCACTTGATCGATTGACAAGACATTTGCTAGACTGCCTTTCTAGGATTAGAGTGATTATGAGGGCCAATCCTATTAAAATATATAAATGATATAAATATGGTAGTTGAGAGTTGATGAACAGGATTCCATAAACCTAATGTAAAGATCTAGGATTGAATTTCCAAGCTATCAGGTGTGGACATCTGATGGTCATTAATTCTAGATGTGGTAAGTGTTTCTCTCCCCTGGGAAGCTATAAATGGAGGACAACAACATGATGATAGGGTTCTTGAATTTTTCCTATTGGAAAATGTTTTCTTCGTTTTCATACCTAGTAGAAATATTTTCTTAAATTGTTTATAGAATGTTACTTCACTTTGGCATGTTATATCTTTTCTACGATCAAACTATATTAGGATTGGAATCTGATATATGTTTTAAAGTTCATTTATATTTGAAGTATGATTTATTCTGGAGAAATACTTCAAACTATGCATGATATGGTCTTTTTCAATATTTATTTCTTTATATGTTCATCCATAATAGAACATCATATCTTGTGTAATCTAAATAGTTTGATTATCAAATTCCCATGTTTTATGTGTATATGATTAAATTATAATCTTTAGAGGCTCGACTATGTCATTATACTTCTTCATTTTCTTTGTAGGGTTATTGTTTCTTCCTGATATGCTATATTAAGGTTAAGGGTTTATGTTTCTTTTGAATTTTTTCTAATAATTTTGGAACTTCTATGTTTGAGTCGAATCTTAATACACACTTCCTTTAGGTCGATTGAATCATTGCATTTGTGCTTGTATCAAGCCTCTATTGTTTGTTATCCTCCCAAAAATGAAGGGACGTGGGTTTTTGTTTCTATTATATCACTCATAGAAGGAGACTTGTGTTTTTAAAATGTTCTAAAAGCATTGGCGCATTACTATTTTTTATGTTTTTCTATTTTCATTTCTTTCTACTGCTTTCCTAAACTCATAGAAGAGTAAACTTTCTATTCAAATTCCCGAGGTATTCAATGAGGTGAACATTGTCCCACACTCACTGAATTTCCAATAATACTGTTGGAGAGGCATAAGCTTTGATGATAAAAAACTTACACACGACAATATCAACTGTGCAATGTATTGGTCGAGAATTTACAAAGAAGAACTGCTCACCAACAATGGTAGCCTAAAATTTAAACCCTATAGGAACTCTAGGAATTAATTTTATATGTCATAAGTCCACTATGGTGAGAATAATAAGAACTCTTCCATATCTATGCAATAGATTCTCCTGGGCAACGAACCTCCTAAAATATGTGACAAAATGTATATGTTAAATGTATCCCTATTTACAAGCATTAGGTAAACAATTCTTTGTTAAATAACTTAGTTGTTGTGATTATTTGAAATCCCTACATAGGTTGGCTGTGATTATTTTCTTATTGGTTCAATCTAAGTCATTAAGAAACTGGAAGGAGGCCAAATCCATAAAAAATAAATCCAACTATTATATAAAACTAATTACACATATTAGTGATTTTTCTTGCAATAGGTTTAGTGCTACCGTTTGAATCAAAATTTAGGCGATTCCATATATGTAATAACATTGGAGGTTGTTTAGGTTATGTGAGAACATAGAATTCTCTTTGATATGAAATAGTTGAGTCCAAACATGTTAGTAAAGATGGCTAATATTTCCACTAAATTTATACATGAAGTCTTTTTCAATCACAAGACCTACATAAGACTCACTTAAGGAAAATATTAAAACTAAATCTGCAGATCATTATACATTATTATCTCATACATATAAAAATTTTACATCACAAACATGGGACTTAAAACTATCCATGGATCCTAAACCATAGAATAATTTTAAAAGTCGTGTAACAAATTGTATATATAAGATTTAACTAAATTGATGGAGTATGAGACCATAGAAAATTTTATAGTCACATAATAGTAGGAATGGTTCTTCTACATTTGGATACTAGTAAATCTACATCACTCTTGTTACATCATATATGCTTCCCTCCATTTTGGCAATTAAAATAAAGCATATATACTTTTCTACGATCAGATTTTGTTGTCTACTAAGTAGGGGATAAGAATTATAGATTTAATCGTTGGTTTGCCAAAAATCTAATTGGATTGATGAAGGAGAGGGGATTGTAGTTGGAGATATATTTTCTTAAAAATAGATTTTTTTCTAGGATGGTCATAGTATTTGAAACAATATCTTCACCAAAAATTAGGTTATTCATGTTTTGAGCAATGCATGATGCTTGATCCTATATAGTTGGCAGCGACTTGAAATTATCAAATTTTTGACAACTATGGGAAGTGAAGAGAGAAAATGAATTTGTGTAGGTAGACTCAATTATCATTTCTTCAATTAGATTGGATTGGCTCTCATAATCTTCAACACTCTTATCATAATTTCTTGCATTAGATTTGGTTATTTCTCAATTTCAATGCATATAGCTTGTTCAAGAGCATCAACATGGCTGACAAGGATCTACTCAAGAGTGTTATTTCTTGCTGATTCTTATGACCATACCCTGATATAGTTTGGAAATATTAAGCATTGGATTTTGTATCATAAAAGATGATCCACCAATTACTAGCAGTTTGAAGAATTTTTTTTTATTGTTAACAAATGGTTTTGATTAGACACCTCTACTAGGGGAAGCTTCATTACAATGTACGAAAATAAATGAATAGAAGTGTGATGTAGATTCAAGAAGCTACAACTTGGTATGATATTTTAGTGTCATTATGATAAACCTCATCATTGAAGTGAATTCCAAAATTAGAAGTTTGTAAAATATATTAGATCTAATGAAAAGTAAGAGGTAGGAATCTTGGAGGAGACTATATTGAGTGCCTTTATTGAGAGAAACTTAATATTGTTAGATATAGTAACGACAAGATTGGATCTAAAGGAAATGATCAAGAGGTTCTAATATCAAATTTATAAACTAAAGGAAAATATTTTCAACAAGAAGAAGAGATAAACAAGAGGTTGGTACAATGTACATGTATAATTTTCTCTATTATGTTTCTATAGATTAGAAAGAATCGTTAAGGAAGCTTGCAGATGAAGCTATTATATATAGTAATCATAATAAAAGGATTTTCTTGAAACTCTAATCAATTTGTACATTTATATATATTAAAGAGATATTTTGACATTATTTAAATATAAATTATAATATAAGATAGATATAAAATTATAGCTTTTTATGTTTTCTGGGTTAAGAATTTCCAAATATTTATCTTCATGTATTTTATATTAGTATAAAACACTTCATAAATATAATATAATAATCATTGAATATATTATTAAAAGCAAAAAAATCAGTATAATAAATATATTATTTAGACCAAACAAATAAATATACTAATAATAAATATAGTAATGTGAAATAAATTAAATTTAACTTTTGTTAAATAATATAATAAAAATAAACATTTGAAGAAGGATATATCTCATTATTTATCTAGATTATTTAATAAGATAGATAAGCTAGTTTAAAATGAAAGATAGCTCTATTCAATTTAAAATCAAATTTAATCTCGTTAAACACATTTTCAAGCAAGCAAATATTCTTAGAATTTGAATTAAACTAGATTAAACACATTTTTAAGCGAACAATTATTATTCTAATTTGAATTAAACTTACCATTTCACAAGGATCTAGACATATTGAATTAATTTAAAATATTTAGATGTGATTAATAATATCTATCTTTGAATGGTATTTGTTTTATTATTTTGAAGGCATGTGCCTATTTGAGCTTGTGCAGCTCACTTTTCTCATAAGTGGTTCACAAACCCCGAGAAGCCCTACAAGGGGGTTCAATGAATCTCATTTATGCATCATTTTTCATCATATCTCACCTCCAACTATTATTTCTCCTTCATCACATACAAGTAAAATGACCGGATCGATCTCTACTATGACCATATTATCGTAGAAGATTCAAACATGGGAAGAAGAGAATGTAAAAGTTTTAAATGCTTGTATGCCTTTTCAAACAAAGGCTCTTTGAATTTGAGAAAAATAGTGAGAGCTAAAAATTAATTCCAGAGAGTTTGAGATGTATATACATTGTCTATTATGACCTTGTGAGGTTTCTCGGGATTCTCAATGTTATGTGTTGGACTGCAAGCACACTAGTCATTTAATAATTTATTACACTTTTTTCATTTATAGAGGGAACTTCCTCAAACAACATATATGTATATATATATATTTATTAATTTAAAAAGGGGAGCTCTACATAGAACACCGCTCTTTCTCTAACTAATCATTTGAATATGTCCTAAGAACCCTAATAGGATTGACTATCAATCTCTTAAGGTGAGTCAATATACAATTAGGAGGACTTAGAGGGGGTTTTCTATAAGATTAAGGAGTTCACCACCAAGCAAATTCTTTGAAAAGAGAATGTTTGAAAACACATTGTGATATGAAAAGTAGTTAAAATAAACAAATTGAAGCTTATTTATACGGAAAATGAACAACTCCAAGTTAGGGTATGTGTACCTCAAAAACCTAGAGATGCCCAAAGGATTCAGGAAATGCAAATAGACTGCTAAAATATGTAGGTTAGAGGACTAAGATGCATTTACTCTCACCTTAGTCTTGCTATTGTTTTTTGGGGCAAACACATAATCTTTGGATAACAAAATAGAATGCCAAAAAAATATTTGAGGTATTCAAATTGGAGGACTAAGATGCCTTTACTCCCTCCTTAGTCCCAATCTGAATTTCTGAAAAGTGTGAATGCGGTCTTGAGCTGCCAGATCTATAGTTGCTTCTCCTCGGATCTCAAGTTTTGAAATAGCCGGATCTGAGTTGTAGGTGATTTTCCATGAATATGAAAACTTTCAAGATGCAAATTTTCACTCCAACTAATCTTCAATTATTCAACCTACATCTAAATTGTAGGTGATTTTCCATGAGTGGGGGTTTGCCTTGGTCAATCCCATTGTTGGTAATTAAACCAAATGATGAAATAACTTAAATGAAGCATGAAACATGAAATATGTAAATTATATAACCTTGTATGATGTCTTGTGATGAAAATATGCAATCTAACATGTAGTGGCCATGAAGAATGTAGATCTTGGATCTTCAAATATGATATGAACAATGCTTGTACATAGGTATTCAATGTTACATTCACAATCTTGGCTCAACAACATTAATGGATGCACTAAACCCTTGACATGATGCTTGAATCTTGATGATGGCTCCAAATACTTGATGAATTTATCTTGAATTCTCTTGTGAACTCAAATATTCTATTAGGAATTCTCTCACAAAATACTTGTATTGAAATGAGTGAATGTACATTGTATTTATACTAATTCATGCTTAATATCCTAACATTACACCACAACAAGCCAACATATGGAATCATTAGTTAAAGGAGGAAAAATTCCTACTTGAATTTGAAATTGGACACCAAATATAAGCCAAGGAGGACTAAGATATCCTTTTTGGTGTCTTAGTCTTGAGGCTTAATTTTTGGGGCATAGACTCTAAAAAGGGACTTAATTGAGAGGTTTCAAAATCCTGATCCCAAGACCCATGCAAGACAAAGATGCACTAGGTGGTGTCTTAGTCGTAATGCACAAACTAGGGACACACATACAAAAACATTAAATGATCATTTATATTTTGATGTTTTTTTAGGATTTTCCATAAAAATATGTAGTTCATAGGACTAGTGGATGCAAAAGAGGACCAATTAAGCCATAAAGAATCATAAATAGAGAAACTTTAGCCCAAACAAGTGTGAAAATGCAATGTTATGCATTTTATTAGACTACATTTAGGCCCCACTTTAGTGGGAGGATGGACTCACTTGAAACTCACACTAAAGTAGGCAACCACACAATCAAGAGGATTTCAAATATACAAATATTAGTAAGATAGGATGGAAATGATCAAGAGGGATGATTAAGCCCCCACAATCAAGATCCTATGAAAAATAAACATAAGCTAACACATGAAGATGATATATGAAGCCAAAAATAGATCACAAACATACACTATTAAAGACAAGAATACAAAAAAGTAAAAGAGAAAGACTGTAATAGCTCAAGCTTCGACTAGATGTCTAATGCAGTGGACTAGGTCTAGGCTTGAAGAGGGTTTTCAAGTGGAATGTGTTATCCATGAAAAACAAATGCATGCTCATAAGGGCCAATGGGAGCTAGGTGTCCACTAGGTGATTCCCAGGAAGTCCATACTAAATTCATACCCCAATGACTCTGATAAGTACAAAAATGCATGCTCACATGGGCTAGTGAAGATAGTTTTTCACTAGGTGAGCCCCATGAATTGTATATCAAAGCAATACTTCCAAGACTTTAATAACAAAAAAAGGAAAAATGCATGCAACCAGAAATAAAGGTGTTCAAAGGGATTTTCCTTAGTTCGTACGAGGTCTCCTCTAATTGAAATTTGTGGTTAATGTTTCCAAGAGAGGAAAATTAAAAAAAACATCATACTCTTAGAGGAAATCAAACGCAATTACACCACCCAGAAAGAAACACATCATAGGAAGAAAGAATATCACACAATGAAACATGAGTATCAATGTATGCCCCCACTTTAAAGCAGTCACTAACACCATTGCTCTGAGAAATTTCTTTAAATAGAAGAAGACATAAGAGCTTATAGGGAAATCCCTATGATAAGTCATATGTTTCCGATAAGCTACATCATGAAGAGGAAAAGGGTTTCCCCAAAACTGTCACATGCGAGCCAACTTATGGAAATTCACCCACATTCCAAGCTTCCTCTTATATGTTCATGAAATGTGGTCAACACACAAAAAGAGATAATGACAAGTGACATATGAGGACAAGGCTATCTAACCCCTTTCCCCCACTTAGTGAATGAGAAGGATGAGCCAAATAGGATGATAATAAGTTATAGTTAGAGGAACTAGGTTCTTCAATCAAAGAAAGAGAACCATAGTCCTTAAGATATTGAATTTTGTTACTCAAAGCCTTAAATTCATTAGTATCATGACCATGAACTCTATGATATGCAAAAAATGAAGTCTCTTAATAAAATTTCTTTCATGTTCTTGGAGGGGGATAAATCAAGCGATCCTTGAGGAGTATCGTCAAGATACTCTCTTCATCAAAAGTAGGAGATGTTACTTTATTTTATGAAAAAGATATCTCTTGCTTAGCACAAGGTGTCATACAGACACAAGACTCTTTAGATTGCATGATTTCATTCTATCATTTACTAGAGTGTGTAAAATCTACTAAATTTGAATCATTAGTGTTTTTTGTGACGACATTGACATTAATCAAAGATTTCTCTATTTCTTTTGTGTCTTGCAAAGAATAATTTTCAATGGTGTTGATATTAAGTGAAAGATTGTTTATTTCTATCAAAGGAAATAACCAAGACCACTAGTTGTTTCTTGTGTCTTAGGCTCGATAGGAACACAAATACCTTGTTCTCTAGCACCACATCCTTTTCCACTATATCCAAGTTGTTTCATCATTTTTTAACCTTTTCCATAAAGTTTTTTCATGTCTTTAGGATGTAGAGGTTGTTGATAGTCAGTTTTGCCAAAGTTTGTTGTGTAATTTTATTTTTCTTCTAAAGTGGTTGAGGTGGATTCTTTTGAAGTGTCTTCTCAATTGTTTTTTGAAATTACCATTGTTTCTTTTCCCTTGGATGAATCATTTTTTATAGTCTTGTATTCTTCCATGAATGTATGTTTGAAATCAAGGAAACCCAATCTTCATCTAAATTTTTTTAGAGTAGTTCTATGTTTGATGTTGGAATTAATATGCTTAGAGGACTTGTGGTTCCTTTTTCAACTTCTAAGATAATTTCAACTTGGTATACATGAATAGATGTTTGTAAGGGAGCCTTTCCAATGATAATATGTAAAGTGATCACTCCAAGCGATTTATTTCCCACATTATCAGATCACTTAATATATAAAGAATGAAGTTGAATTTTTTATTTATCAACTTTAAGTTTATCCAAAAGGATTTCACTACACACATTAATAGTTGAACCATTATCAAAAAGTGTCCTTTTTTTTTCATTCCTGTTGCATCTCACTATTATATTGAATGCATCATATTTCTTTCTCATCTCCAAGGGAGGGAGCTTATGTTGATGAAAAGTAATGTCTATGGTGTTTGAAGTTATGGCTTGAATTTGTGTTGTCACATCATTTGAGTGTGCATTATAATGGATAGGAACTTGTTATAAATAACTTTGAATAATGTTATTAGAGTGAGGGAAGGCTTGAGTAAGGTCACATAAGGATATCCTAGTGTTGAGGGGTATTCTTTAGTTGTTCAACAAGATCATACTCCCTTTTGTTTTGTGAAGGAAAATGAGGGGGACCTAGTAAGAGGGGATTAGGCAATGGGAGGGATGTTGAAGGTGTTTGTCATGGTTTAAAATTGTTCCTATTGTTTTATGTATGAGAAACTATATTATAATGCATTTGTTGTGAAACATTGTTCTTAGGCGGTTCGAGGATAAGGACAGGTTTGGTTTGAACTTGTGGTGGATAAATGATAAGTTTAGCCTCAAGAGAGTAATCCAAGGGGTATCTAATGTGCATAACCTTAGAAGACTCATACTTATTTTAATGATCTCTTAGTGAAGATGATTTTAGTTTTAATTCATCATGTTCATCTAAGGAATGACTATTGTCAATATTCTCATTTTCTTCCATTGTGATACCTTCCTTAGTAGGAGACTTCTTAGGAGAGCTACAAACCAAATTTTCTTGACATTCAAGGATTGGTTCTTCCAAAATGACTTCATCGCACATATGGGAATGATCACCAATTGAATTTTATTGCTCGACAAGGTTTTCCCTAGGTATAGAGGGATAACTAGGATTTTCATTACTTTCATCAATCAAAATACCTTCTTCGTAACTAGGAGAAGAATTTTTTTTATTGGCATGATTACCTATAGTTGTGTTGTATTTTGCATCAATGGCTTGTCCACTAAGAGAGGTAAGAGGAGAGAAACAACTAGAACTCTCAAAAATATTATTGATCTGTTCTTCTAAAGTCAAAATATCTTCTTGAAAAATAGAAGACATATTAGGAGAAGAACAAATATGATAATTGGGATTGTCCAAGGTTGTATTCCCTTTTAAAAAAACACTCTCATAGGGAGGAAATATGAAATTTTTTCTTAGACTGCCTAGAAAGGTAGGGTACTAATATTGTTTAACCAAAAATGAAAAGCACTTTTAACCATCTCATGCAATGTTGTAATAATGTTAAAAATGTATATCCAAAGATGCAAAACACACGCTTCCAATGTATGCAAAACTTTAACAATGAAAATAATGTATATCCAAAAATGATAATAACTTTTATCAAACTTACACAAATTTTCATGAATGTAAACATTGTGCATGCAAAATTGAAAAGTAATTTTATCCATATGATGCAAAGGTTCAGAAATGTAAACATTTTTAGATTTTTAGAACTAAAACAAAGTAATTTGCTGACTACACTATGCAATAGACTAAAAATGAGATGTTGTAATTCCATGAGTGGACATGAGCAATGTATGACATGAATAATTTAAGATATAATTAGTAAAATACATTAAGTAAAAAATCAACCCATTGAAATAGGTAACTAATTCCAATAGGAAGAAGCACAAAAATATTTGTTAAAATCCTTAAAATTACAGTCTAAAATTCCACAGGGACTAAGATGCTAGGGAGGGCTTCTTAGTCCTCGTGATGAAATTTGAAGGTTTCAAAATTTGAAATAAATACAAAATCACTCATATAGGGTACTGCAATAGAAAACCAAAGAGGGACTAAGACGCCATCAAGGGTGTTTTTGTCTAAGTAAGGGTTTTTTTAAAAAAAACAAACAATTTTGGGTTGTTAACAATGTTCCTAGGTTGCCTACCCAGGGACCTGATGTTTGGAAATATAAAATTATGTAGATGCAAAAGTGAATGCAAAAGTGAATGCATTTTTTTTAATTTTGAATGTAATAGCAATGATTCTAAATGTAATTAAAAGGATGAACAACTCAATTTTCAGTTTTCAATGAAATGTAATGATGCAAGAAAGTAAAAATACAACCTATATGCACTTTCACTAATGAAAAAATAGGAAACCCTAAATACATTTTCACTAAGGATAAGAAACCCTAGGTGCAATTTCACTAATGTAAAATGCAATGCAAGAATCAATGCAACCTAGATCTTAGAATTTAAAGAACTCCAAATTATAAAAAAAAGGATGCTCAAAAAATTTGGGTTCACCAAAATGATTAATTGAAATAATGGAGCTCTACATAGAACATCACTCTTTATCTAACTAATCATTTGAATATGTCATAAGAACCCTAATAGGACTGACTATAAACCTCTCAAGGTGAGGCAATACACAATTAGGAGGACTCAGAAAGGGGCGCTCTATCAAATTAAGGGGTTCACCACCAAGAAAATGCTTGGAAAAGATAATGTTTGAAAACACACAGTGATATGTTAAACACTTAAAATAAACAAAATGAAGCTTATTTTAATACTAAAAATGAACAAATCCAATTTAGGGTATGTGTACCTAGGAAACCTCAAAATTCGAAAAGGATTCTGGAAATGCAAAGAAACTGCCAAAATATGCCTTTACTCCCATCTTAGTCTCACTGATATTTTTCGGAACAAACACAAAATCTTCGGTTAATGAAACAAAATCTTGAAAATTCTCTAAAATATTCCACCTAGAGGACTAAGATTCCTTTACTACCATATTAGTTCCCATCTTAATTTATTAAAACTGTGAATGTGGTCTTGAGCTCTGAGATCTGCAATTGCTTCTCCTCAAATCTCAAGATCTGAAACATCCAAATCTGGCCTATAGGTGAGTTTCCATGAAGATGACAACTTTGACAATGCAACAATGCAACTTTGCAACATTTGACAAACTTGCACTCCAAGTGATCTTCAAGTCTTCAACCTAGATCTACAAAGACAAATGGACAAGATGGAAAAAATTGTTGATTGTTAGTGAATGGGGTTTTTTATTGGTCAAACCCCTTGTGGGTAATTAAACCAAATGATTAAATAAATGAAATGATGCATGAAAAATGAAATATGAAAATGATATCACCTTGTATGATGTCTTGTGAAGAAAATCTACAATCTACCATGTAGTGGCCATGAAGAATTTAGATCCTTGATCTCGGAACATGATCTAAACAATGGTTGTAGAAATATATTCAATGCTACATTCACAATCTTAGCTCAAGAACATGAATGGATGCACTAAACCCTTTACATGATTCTTTAATCTTGATAATGGCTCCAAATACTTGATGAATTGCTCTAGAATTTTCTTGTGAACTTAAATATGCTATAAGACATGCTCTCAAAAAGACTTAGATTGAAATGAGTGAAGGGACCTTGTATTTATACTAATTCATGGTTAATATATCCTGAAATTAGACCAAAACAAGCTGACATATGGAATCATTAATGAAAGGAGGCAAAATTATCACCCAAATTTGAAATTGGACCCTAAAAATAAGCCAAAGAGGACTAATATGCCCTTGGTGGCATGTTAGTCCCGAGGCTCAATTTTTGGGGACCTAACTCCAAAAAGGGACCTAATTGAGAGGTTTCAAAATTAGGGTCCCAAGACCCATGGAGAACAAAGACACCCTATTTGGCATCTTAGTCCCAGTCCGTAAATTAGGGACACAAAGACAAAATCATTAACTGACTATTTATCTTTTCATATTTGTTGGGATTTTCCATAAAAATATATAGTTAATAAGGCTTGTGGATGCAAAATACAACCAATTAAGCCATAAAGAAGCATAAATAAAGTAAGGCGGGTCGAAACAATTGTGAAAATGCAAGGGTATGCATTTTACTACACTACATATCTGTCATTCAACTAGCTCACCCACCATAATATCTCTATACCTATAGGGTAAACCTAGGCCAACAAGTTAGACGAGCTCCTCTCACTACCTGTTATTGAAAAGACAAATATGGATGATCTAGGACACAGTGGATCCAGGTAAAAAAAAGTGTAGGTTTTTTTAACTGTAACTAGGTTGATCTTCTAATCTACCTATGGAATTGCCAATTCCAATCAAGGGCAGCTCAAAGGACCTCGACCAACTGATGGGGATTTTAAATAACCTCATATACTTCGAGCTCTGTAAGACCCAAGAGGGTGATCCGATAATGTGTTTTCAACCTCTGCACCAATATTATAAACTACATTAACAAAAATAGTTAATCTCATTTAATATCTCAACATAACATGATAATATCATGTAGAATTGGTTGTTCATCAATAATATCAACTATTGGAGGATGAAATAACTACAAACAGATTTCATAGTATAAGATACTCATTGATTTGCAATTTGTAGCAAGCTCTAAGTAAAGAAAAAAATTAAACATCGCGAATAAGTACAACCGAGATGAGTTCCATACACCATTGGAGGAGTCAAATTCATAATCATTTAAGGATTTATGATAAATTCAACACATAACATGTAAGATCTTTGGTAATATTTCCTTACAATATGATCATTATTTATTCTAACCCAATACCACTTATCAAATCCTTATATAAACAATTATCCACCTATGATCCCATTCAAGAATTTTCATTAATTCCTTGAATTCAAGCTAAAATATGAATCATACACACCACAACAGTGAGATGAATGAAACAACCCTTAATCATTTTATTGAAAATTATGATATGCTTATACAATGGAGAGACATGAATTTGAAATAGTTCATTTCAATTCAACTGCCAGTACTGTCATAAAAAATAAAACTCACATGAGTTCAAAACCTATTGCAAAATAACACAAAAAACTAAATTCCATTTTCACTAAAACTATCAGGCTTTACAATTGCTCTATAGCTTCACCTAGAATCAACCAAAATTATCTAACTTCCTAATTAAAACTTCTAGCCTTGAAATCCTTCTTATAGAGAATGAAGGATAAAATAAGCATTGACCCCAAAGTACACTTCTAATCAGTCACTTGGACCGCCCTGTGACAATTCAAAATTTTTTACAGTAGTCGATCCTCGAAGAGTCTTCTTGTTAATCCTTCCTTCTGAATATGGTTGATGCAAACACAAAACTTTAATAATCTCATGCCACGATTGCCATAAAAAACAAACCAGAATCTGTTGTAATTGCAACAACTAAGTTGTTAGCTACTAGTAGCCAGCTATGTTTTACTCTTCCTTGGTTAAGTAAACATTTACCCATCTCTCGTATTCTTCATCAGCTATGAAATCAAAACCAACTACCTCATTCACCTTAGCATTATAAGGTGTATACTTAACCTCTATCTTATTTTCTTCTTTCTCCAAACATTCCAAAAATGAGCTGGTGCTAATGATCTTGTCTATACAACTCGCCAAAAAATCATAATCTATGTCATCACAAATAAATTTAATTTATGCATTGATAACATAATTTTCTCTATCCCACCACTGTTCCAGTGATTTAACATTTCCCTACTTATAAGTTATATAAGGTAACAACGTGTCACTCCAATCATCAAAGTGCTTCACCAACTCTCTAATCTTTCTACTCAAGTCATCTGGTAAGGCCTGGAAACCTTGCTATGATTTAACTAGCACTTGAGTAGGCCTTAATTATTGGGGCCTATTATTTTTATCAAACCGTAAGGCTTTATACATTATGTATAAATAATTGACTCTAATGTAGGATTGAGGGAAGGAGTTTGTATGGGGGACTCTAGTGTAGAAACAATTGGAGAAGCAGGAGGCACTGATCTTGATGTGGAAGGAAATTCCATAATGCCTAGAGTACTTTAGCTCTCCCCAATCTACCTATATTTTAACCTATCCACCTTATTTTGAAGCTCAACATTCCTTTGTTTCACCTTGTTGTAATCTCCAATTATGAATTTATACTTCTCCATTAGGCTCTTCTTTTCAACCTCTTCCATCTCAACAATATTTTTGGCCAATTTGGCCACATTCATAGTTAGCTTAGTAGCCTCTATGGTTAAGTTTTCTGAGGATCCATTTATTATTAACCCTCCCCTTAGTTTTATGTTAATTTCAGTGACATTAGGATTTCTCCCTTGAGGATCCAAAGCCCTAATTTGTAGGGTCTCATATTCTTCACTGAAGGCAAAATCTTGCAATTTTGGCCCTTAGCCTCTTACTCAGAATTCTGCAAGGTATGCTTGGACTTTAAAATATAATTAAATGCTACTGCATGAGCCATGTCTCATTCAAGAAAAATAAATACACTAGATTGAGTCACCAGTTTTATCCCCTCCTCAAGAGTGATGTTTTGAAACTCTTCCATGAATTCAGCTTTCACTTTGTCATCATTCTCCTGGTCTGACCTATCAACCTTCAACTATCTTCTCCTCTTGTATTTATCCTGATACTCCTCTAGTCTGATTACCCATACTAATTGCAAGAAAACTGGAGTTCTGATGAATGCATCATCATCCAAGAATCCCTAACATTTGTCCATCCTATAATCTTGCACACATTTTTCTTTCATATCCAAGTCAAACAAAATGAACTCAGCTGACCTAGGAGGAGAAGGCATACCAACCTACATATCCTGATTTGTGAACACAATTTCATCCATCAGATCCTCATGTACTTCTTCAATCCTTTGCCTTTTAGGGCATGGCTCTAATGGTGCTAGTGAAGGGCTATCCTTCGGTGATGAGTCCAAATCAATGATTTTGATTCCCCCAGGTTCCTTGAACTTTGGACCTAGCTGTGTTGATGCTTTTATGATTTGTTTTTATTTTTCATCTTCTTCCTCCTCATCATTGTTGTCATTTATTTTTCTTTTATAAAGAGGCAACTTCACTATAAGCTGGTATGTTGGCATTGTTTTAGTAGGCCTAGCATCTAGTTGTTGTGTGCCATGATCCAGTTCCAAGTTTATCTTTTTTGTCATTTGAATGCGCATGGTTTCCTTGAAGTTGTGCATCAAATCCTGAGGAAATTTGAACTCATGCACAAACCTACCACACTTTATTTTTTTTTAGAAAAGGGAAAATAAAACCTTAGGATCATGTTGTCATTTGGGACCACACTTAGATGATAATCATCAAAAAGCTTCCCAAAGTGGACCCAACCTCCCTTAGAAAACACAAAGTCTGACACCACAGTGTAATTAGGGAAAAAGGTTCATTTACCTTTCCCTATAAGGTTGTGCTCATGGATACCACCAATATAACATGTAACCTCTAAAAATCCTACTCTTGGTGGAACATTGCATAATAGGATATGTGGTGTTCCTTGAAAACCATATACTCTCAAGACAGTGTTGAGTGGGTATGGAATTATTTCACCCAAATTGTGACAAATCCTCAACTCTGGCTTCTTTCCCTTCAATATGAGGAAATCATGTAAGTCCCTAGGGATTGTGGGTACATTCACCATCAACCTAGCCCTTAATCTAGAAGCAAAAAAATTATCAAAATGCACAAAATTGGCACTCTCCCTATTATAAGATAAGTCTATAGTCCATGCTTGCACCAGAAATATTTCTACATTAACCATTTGCTTCAACTCCATCTTATCAGAGAATAAATCAACATTCTTATACAAGAACAAGTACATCAACATAGAATACCAAAAGAATGGAGTGCATGCATCCTTTTTCTACAACTTGAACAACCTTTCATGTATCCTTTCAATAAACATGAATGCAAAATCATAGATTAGTGATAAATTAGGGTGTTGTATTTGCACCCCCATAAACATATAAGCAAATGGCATCACTGTATTAGGGTTAAAACCCAAAATCTGGCACAATGAGTAAAAAGTGGCCAAGAAATGAATGGAAAAATATTTAATCCTGAAAGGCTCTTGGTCACTAAGGCTAATAGAAAAATTTGAACCTCTTGCCCTCACCAAATGAGATGGGATCAACTTAACCCTGAATAGTGACTTTGATCTTGCATATTCCTATTTCATCTCCTCAAGATCAACATGAACCAAGAATGGGCAAGGCACACTCATGTCAAAAACCTATTGAAATTATTCCATATTGATGCTCAGCACAACCCCTTGATCATTATCCCTAATCACTCATGTAACTAGGGTTATAATGTGTGACCATTGCCCTAAGAAAATCCACATCAAGGAATACATTTCGTACAACCAGCTTCCGCATGTCCTACCTCCAACCATTCGAGAAGGGGTGGGAAAAATTCCTCTTCCCATACCACAATTAAACATTTCCAAACCTGTGATGGGAACCCTAGCATTGGAAATGTTGGAACAGTTACATACCAATCCTTCCCCTAGGATTCTTCCATGCATCAAGGCCAACCCCTTCTTCCTATCATTAGTTGATGATGGCAATTGATCTAGGAAGTCTTCATATAAATTTATGTGTAAATAATCAACTTCTCTAGAATGTTTCTTTGGTGGTGCCATATTTGGTAAACTAGGGCTTCCTTGACATTTCAAATCTTTAAATAAAATAGGGCTATACAGAAAATGAAATTACAGAATATAACCTTGCAACTTCTCACAATTCAACTATCCTATAGCCCCAAGAACAATTATCAAATTATCTGAAAAGAACAGCACAATTTTCCCCAAATTATCAATCAAAATTACCTAGGAATTACATAAATTAACTCAGTTTTGTGTTTTGCAAAAACCCAAATCCTTCGCTATGACAACTTGTAACTTTTTCCTTCACTCTCCAAATGCTCCAAAAAAATTGTTTGAATGCTATGTGAGAGGATACAAAAAGAGAAAATAATTTTATGTCAATCAAATCAAGCTAGTAGGCATCTCGTCCACCAGTAAAGCTTGCTTGCGCATTGGAAAAATGGCTTTAATAAGATTTGATGCAAATTCAAATTCCAACCGTTGATGCTTCACTTTTTTTAGATAATTGAACGACTACCTAATAAACAAGTTGTCACAATCTCCATCATGAAAGTAAGAGCCCACCATGTTATGCATCACCGATGAAATCCACGTAGCACTTGCCCATGATATCATGATCGATCAAAACCTCACAACTTTTGATCTGGTGATGATGGGCAACCGTTGATCTCCACCATCAATAATCATCTTCATCCAACATAGTCACCAACATTGTAATTAACCATCGACCAAATTTCCCATCAATATCACAACATCACTATTTATTTGAAACATGTGCATCTTGTAGCAAATTTAGTAACCCGTCATCATCTCTTCGGTATCGCTACATGAGACACGTGGTGCTCACCCATACTATTGCAATCACTTGAAAATTTGTGGTGGGGTCATCATGAGGTTGCGTGGAACGGCTGAGATCAAACGATGATTGATCAATGGTCACTTAAAATTGTTCCCTACAAAATATGAAACATTTATTAGAGGCAAAAGGGGACATCGCCTAGGAGGACAACAAACAATGGCTTAAGTTTTTTTTTAACATGGGCCACGGGGCCAACTTAGACCTAGGAAATAATAAATTTGGGTGCAAATATGAAAATAATAAATGAAAAGGGGCCCAACCTAGATGAACTGATGGAGCATAAATTTTTTTAAAACCCTCTTCATAAAGTAACATCCAAATAGATCACACCCATGGTGTAAGATAAAACACTAGGGTTTTTCATGAAGACAAAAGAAAAATCACCAACTTTAGGTTTTTCCCAAACAATATGAAACTTCAGGGCAAGGGCAAGATAAAAATTAAATTCAAAGAGGAAAAATTTGAAGTTCCATCAATTGCTCCTATTGAGGATATTCATTCCACTAGAATAAAGTGAGAATTCAGAATCTCCAGTTGAGTAGACTAATTGTAGAGACAACCAAAAATGATTGTCCAGACAAAACAACTTAGCAAGAAAGAAACCTACAACTAACATATATACAAACCTACACTATTGTTCATGGAAATTAATACTTCAAGAACTCTCCATGAACAAACAATTCAAGAATGTCCCCTATCACATCTTGGAGGAAGTATGAGTCTTCACCCCACTTACCATTGATAAAAAATGGACCCAACCAGATTGCATCAAATTTTACAGGTTTTCCTTTATCTTCTAATCTTGAATTCCACATTAAAACCAAATCTCCATCTTCGAAACTCCTTCAATCGCCCTTTTATCATACAATTTTTTTACTTGCAATTGCAATTTTTCATTTTTCATTTGAGCTTCCCTCTTGGTTTCATCTAATTCTGTGAGAGCTCCACTCTGAATTTCATTTCATCATCCATTTTATTATCATACATCTCAAAAAACTTATACGTTTCCATCAGGTTATCCAAGGAAAGCCTTGCATTTATCCCATAAACTAAGTCAAGTGGCGCACAACCTATTTCCTTTTTCACAATTATCCTATCTTCCTAGACTGCTAATCTCAATTTCGAATCCCATGCCTTCTTATTTTGATCTAGGATTATCCTAATGATCTTCATTAATATTTTATTACTTGATTCTACTTGTCCATTTCCCTGTGGGTGATATGGTGATAAGAAATAAATTTGGAGGTCATTTTTTTCACAAAAATTTGTGTATTCTTCAGATCTCAAACACATTACATTATCCGACACATTCCTTTCTAGACACCAAAACTTTGTCAATATATTTTTCATTAGAAAGTAAATTACCACCTTACTGCTTTCTTTCTTTGTTGGAATTTTTTCCACCCACTTGGTAAAATAATCAATGGCCACCAATATCCATGAATGACCTCCACTAGATTTACATGCTATCTCCCCTAGAAAATCAATACCCCATTGTTGGAATGGAGATTTTACTCCAACTGGTTATAGGGGCTAGATACCATAAAATATCAACTTACAAGAGAAACGTTGACAAACATCACATGTCTTCACTAATTGGTGTGCATCTGTAAAATAGGTAGTCCACCAAAATACAACCCTCATTACCTTGTGTGCATTTTTTTTGGTCATATAATACCCTCCACAACTCCACTATGCATCTCACTCAAGACTCTGCATGCTTTATCTTGGTCAACACATTTCAACATGACACCTTCTCCATTTCTCAACCAAATCTTTCTAGCTATGATAACATATTTGATAGTGTGCGACTTCAATGTCCTCTTTTTATTTTTACTCAAATTATCAAGACATTTCATCTTTTGTAAATAATAGATCACATCCTCATACCAATTAAAATGTTCCATATCACATATGTGTGATATATTCTCTTCTTCAAGAAAATTTATCTCATTTTCTTCCTAATTATTTTGGGCCATAATCTTGGCCAATCCTCTTCCTTTCACCAACTTGGTAATCTGGATTTCATTGTTGAACTTTTGGATCTGATTGATCCATCTACACCTTCTCCATGATACATCCTGTTGTGTAAAAATATTCTTGACAACAATAATAAGTACATATGAAACTTTAGTAGCTCCCATCAATTAAGGCCTGAAATCTTTCACTTCTTTTACTAATGCATATGTTTGTTTTTAATTTATAAATATCATATTTAACTCCTACAGCCTATAAATATTTTCTGAATAAGGCTATAGGTATTTCAAAGCCTTCTGCATTATTTTGCAACAACACAAATGCAATTGTGTGGAAAGAAGCAAATGAACAAATTTGTAAGGGTCTAGAGAAGTCAGGGGTTCTTAACACATAACCCTCCTTTATGGCTTGTTTAATGGCCTATAAATCCTATACAGACTCCTCTACCCATTCAACCTTTGCTCCCTTCTTAAGCATCTTAGAAATTGGGTGAACTATTTTAGCAAAAATTGTCACAAACCTTCTTAGGAAATTTATCTATCCAAAGAAAGATTGTATTGCTTTGACATAGCGGGATTGTGGGAATTTATCTATTGCAATTACCCTCAGTGGATCAATCTTGACCCCATTCTTGGAAACAATATTTCCTAACAGTTTTCCTTACCTTACCCCAAAAGCACACTTCTTCAGATTCTAGGAAATACCACACTCTAGTGCCCTACTAAATACCTTCTCCAGATGTTCACAATGATAATATTATTTTTTGGAATAAGATGTCAAATCATCCTAGTAAATCACCAAAAAAAATTTAATGATATCTGAAAATGCCACATCCATGGCTCTCTAAAAAGTAGCCCCTGCATTTGTTAAACCAAAAGGAATTCACACATAAATATAAGTTCCCCAAGGTGTAGTGAAAGTTATCTTAAAATTCTCAAACTCCTTGACCATGAGTTTCTTGTAGCCAGAGAACCGATCCATCATATACATTAACTCACAATCATTCACCCTCTGCAACATGGCTTCCATGTTTGGTAATGGATAGTTGTCTTTCAATGAAGACACATTCAATTTTCTAAAATCCACACATAACCTAATGTCTCTATTTTTTTTTCTCACATGCACCAAATTTCACACCTAGGATGAATGTTTGATTGGCTTGATGATCCTTGCATCCTTTAGCTTCATCAATTCTTCTTGCATTTTAGGGGCCAAGGTAGGATTCATAATCCTTTGTTTTTTCCTAAATGGCTTAGCACAATCACTCAAAGGAGTTTCATGTTGAAATAAATCCTCCCTATATGCCTTAATATCATCATAAGACCATGAAAACACATGTTTGCAGTTCCTTAAAAGGTCAATTAATATATTTCTCACCCTTGGTGACAATTTCTTTCCAATATGCACCTATTTTGGTGATGCCTCTATTCCAAGGTTTATGTCCTGCAAGTCATTAGGATGGGAACTAACACAATTAGCCTTTTTTCTATCCTGATTATCAAAAACTCTTTCAAGTACAACTAAACCTTTAGGAATTGTATTTGTATTTAGACCAATACTTCATTACCAGACACAGTATCTTTACCATCAATTTTTTCAACAAAAGCTCCAAATTCAATTTCTTGAATTTCATATTCATCCACACATTTCAACAACCTTAGTATATCATCATCACTATCAAAAAATTTCTATTTTTGATCTTATCAAGGACAGATGGTCTAGTTTGCACTTAAAATTTTGAAATTCTAGCATAAGTCATATCATTTTGCTTTAATGCAATGTTTGCTAATAAATTTTCCACCTTGTTGTAGCTTCTCTCCATCCATCTTATACCAAATGCATCCAATTTTTCCAATTCATCCCAAAAAACATTCCTATACTATTTCAACCATTTGTTATTTGATACATACCTAGATCTAACTTGGGAGACCACAAGCTCAGAATCTCCAATTACCTTGAGCTTCTTGATTCCAATTCTCTTAGCCAATCTTAGGCCCAATAAAAAGGTCTCATACTCTGCTACATTATTGGTGTATTCAAATAATAGAGTGAAAGAGAATATGAATGTCTTTCAACTTGGGGTTCTCAACAAAACACCTGCACTAGACCCTTCTTTTCAACTTGCACCATAAAAGTACATAGTCCATAAGTCATCAAAATCTGACACTTGTTTCACCTCTGTATCAATCGGTGTAGTAGTTTTATCATAACTACTAGGGGATTCCTTAGCCCTGAATTCATTTATGCCACTATCACTAAAACATGTCATATTCTCAGTTGGGTCCTGCTCAATCATGTGGGATTTTGGCAACTAATATAGTCATGGCTAAATCCTTCTATGTATATTTTGTTATTTTATTAGGGAATACTTTAATAGTCCCAATAACTAACACTTCTCTTGATTCAAATGCATATAATTTACCTTGAGTAGTATCTACTATCAAGCCCATCATCTCCATGATTTTAACTGGCATAACATTATTGGATGACCCTGAATCTATCATACAATTTCTCAAAGTTTTCCCATTTATATCAACACTTAAGAAAAAGGGGTTGATTTTTTTAAGACACATATTAATAGAATTCCCTAAATACACAAGAGGAATTTGTGACACAATTCCCTCCATTTATTTCTCTTTTCTTTCATCTTCATCCTTTGCTTCTTTACAAATACCTTGTTCAATCTTATTACTAGCAACACCTATAATCAAGGCTATTGTATTTTCCTTATGCTAAGTTATTCTCATCATTTCCAACAAAGGTACATAAAATTTAACCTGAGAAATATATTGGAACATATCTAAGGGTGTATACTTAGGAAGATCAGAAATCATACCTTCACCATTTTCTTTCCTCTCTAGTTTTTTATTTCCTTCAAGTTTCTTTTGCTTCTTCTCTTCTAGAGCAGGTTCAAAAAACTTTGTAGTCACCTTGGTATTTACCAATGATGAACTAGCATCTTATTGGGGCTTTGGGGTTTCAATAATTTTTTCCCAAAACTTGTCATTCTTAACCTCTTTGATATTGGCAACATCCTTTTCGCTAAAGTGGACTTCTCATTTGAGTAGCCATTTCCTCATTCAACCAAAAATTATCCTCTTCTAATGGTCTCCTTAAGGACACTGAATCTTCAACTTGCTCCATATTGTAAGCATGATGGTCAAAACCACTTTCTTCATCAAAAAAGACCTATTGATGATATATCTCACTTCTCTATCTCTGATTATCCACATCAGCTCCCTTTAATTCATCAGAAGAAGAAAAATATGCTTCATCACTATATGATCAGGCCATACAAACATCTACATCACCCTGCTCATAGTTAGGAGTCTTCTCATGAGCATCTTCCTCTATTCCTTCAACAACAATTAACTAAGAAATACCACATAAATTTTGATCATATGGATTTTCACATACCTCACACCATTATCTATCTTCTACAATATTTATTGAATGCTTTTGTAGGGCATCTGGTGTATGATGATCATTTTTAGGCTTCTGGCTCGACAAGATTGGTTTCCCATCCTTCCAATTGTTGTTATAATGATAAATTTTCAACCTAGGTGGTCTATCATTTTTATTATTCTATTTCTATTTATTTCCTATACCCTTTTCTTTCTTGGCAACAATATACTTTATATCTTTCAAAGTGTTCAATACTTTATCCCATTTCTCATCATCCTTAGTCTTTGCAGTAGAATCCTACTCAGTCTTATCTTTAGGATTTTTCAAAAGGGTGGGTTCTTCCCTCCTACCATATTTCCCATAATCTCTCCTATTACTTGCAATATTTATAGCTACTCTAAAAGTATCTCTAATGGTTCGAGGGTCCTTATCTCTGAGAAGATATTCCATTTTAGCATCAAAAGAAATAAAATATGTAGTTAAACAAACATTTTCATCAAGCCTCAACACCTAAAACAACTTATATATCTCCTTTTGGAATGGGTATGTGTAGGATCATGATGGGCCTAACAGTGGAAATATGTAAGTGATATGATGACTCATATGGCTGACGACTCTTCTTTTACCCAAAATTGATGAAACAAAAAGGGTATTTAAAGGAGATTCTCATATTTCCACCAATACTTTAAATTATTCTCTACTTTCAATTTTATAAATTATTATTATTCATTTTCTATTTGAATTATGACTAAATTCCTTATTGATAGGCTTATTGAAAAACATCTATAGCTTTCAAACGATATCACATTTTTTGAATCCGAAACATGCATCACAGTCTATGCTTCGAATAATATAGGATTCAAAAAAATAAAAATGAATTTCAATAAGTTTTGACCAAGTTAAGGTGGTCAGACAAATGATTTTTTATATTTTTTAAAAGTTGTGATAAAAACTTCATAATTAATTATTTACTTATATACTTATATATAAAATATTATAAAAAAAAAATCATCATTTTATTCTGGTTAGGTTGGTTAGACAAGCACCTACTTCTTATTTTTTCCCTAATATTTAAGTACTATTGCATTGCAAATACCCGAATCTAAGATTAAACACTATCATAGGTTCATTCAATGAATTCTTGATTTTATTGAATTCATTTAGCATGAATATAGCATTAGTTTTATCACTATATTGTTCATTGAAACACTTTTCAAATTCATCTCATGAACCAATACTAGCATTAGGTACACATTTGTACCAATCCCTTGCATCCTCCACCAGAGATTGTACAAAGAACTTCATTACAACATATTCATGCTCTACCTCATAGTCATTTAACATATACATGAAGGATTTTAAATGTTCCTTAGATGTCATATAGCATTATTTCAAACAAATTTATTCATCTTTTCTCTCAGCTCATCAGGGATGGGGTATGGATAACTTGGAATACCATCAAAGAATAACTAACAATAAATTTCCAATTGTATAGGTCTACTTTGGAATGGGTATGTACAGGATCATCATGGAAAAAATAGGGCCTTAAGTGGTGATAAAATTCTAGAAAAATTAGAGTTAGGCAAATTAACATAAAAATTTAAATTAGTTATCTATATTATTTCAAAAATATGTAAGAATAGAACCTGTAGAAAATTAAATGTAGTTTCTTGACTACTAGGTTTATTTAAAAAATGAAAACAAATATTTGGTGAAAATTTGAAATTTCAATCCAGTAGTACTTACATTTTAGGGAACAATAAGAAGTAGGTGTCTGTCAAACCACCCTAAGAACAATAAAATGATATAATTTTTTTATAATATTTTAGATATAGGTAGAGGACCCATGTCTCGATGTGATGCATATTTTTTTGTATTTTTTTTCCAAGTAAATAATTAATTATGATTTTTTTATTAGAAATTTTTAAAAATATAAAACCTCATATGTTTGCCCACTTTAAATTGGTCAAAAATTCATGATATTCAATTTATATTTTTTAATCCTATAGTAGGTGAAGAATATAATGTGACATATGTTTTAGATTAAAAATTTGTGATACTGTTTGAAAGCTATAGATGTTTATCAAAAAACCTATCAATTAGGACTTTAGTCATAATTAAAATAGAAAATGAATAATAATTATTTATTACATTCAAAGTAAAGCATAATTTATATTGGTGGAAAGCTGAGAATCTCCTTTAAAAACCTTTTCTGTTTCATCAATTTAGGCTAAGAAAAAGTCATTAGCCACATGGGCCATCATATCACTTACATGTCGCCATTTTTTGGCCCATCATGATCCTGCATATACCTGAATATTCCTTCAGTCTTTTGAGAGTCATCACCAGACTGTGTATTTTGTACCCTAGGGCCATCCAAATTCATATTTATAGAATTAGTTGCTTGAAACTTCAAACTAAGAATTATTTGTGGTATTGCCTAGAATGGTTTTAGGACCATTTTTCAAGTTATCTTGGTGACTTGATGAGGTTATAGATTGTGTAAACTCATACACACTTGAAATTTTAAGGAAACTTATTTTCCTCTTCATTTCTACATTTGTAGCTTCAATCTCAATCTTCTCTAACACCTATGCAAGATCCTCAACCTCCCTGCTAACATTTTTTAGGGCACTCACAGCTTGTACAAATACATGTGGTGGGGGATCTATTTTAGGAGGATGAGAAGTCATCCTGTCATTTATCTTAATCCCCTTATCCTCTTATTTTTCTTTTTTCTAGAAAAGGCTTAGGGTTTGGATTACTTGGTTGAGGATTAACAAAGTTTGAGGGTTTTGGGTCTATAGGTTTTGATTGAGCATAAACTTGACCTACAAGACCATCTTTAGACATAGGTTGTATCTCCTTATAAAAAAATTCTTGTACAACAAGGTCTTCCTCATCTCACTCAATATTTTCTTGGTTTAGGAGCTTCATTGTTGCCAACTGTCTAATTAACATATCCCTCTCAATCACATCATGGATCAATTTTGTTTCTTTCTCCTTATCCTTTTTCATCATAAGCTCATATTTTTTTTGATCTCCCATCTTACAAAGTCAATATCTCCAAAAACATCATCAGCGTTAAGCAAACTCATATGAGAACTTGATGTATCACTTAGGTCTATATGGTTTACTTGTTCAAACACATGATCATACAATAAAGGTGTACCATCATCTTCAACAGCATGAGGAGGCACATCACTAGTGCTTTCTCTGTGATGTATTTTACTTCTATGCCTAACTCTTCTCTTTTCAGCATATTGGAAACTGATAGGTCCTTTATTATTACATGTTACATCATCTTGAACAAGTGTATTATACAATGCATCAAAAAAACTGCAACTATCTGATTCTAAATTTCTAGACACTTATTCAAGAGTTTAAGGGATAGGATGTAAAGGACTACTTGTACCTTGGTGTATGAGATTCTATGACGTGGGAGTAACATTGCTAGATTCCAGTTTCTTCTCTATCAAGTCCTTCTTCATTTTAGGAAGTTTACCCTCCAATTTTTGTTCTGGATGATGTTTCATGAACGACGTGGTGTTCTTCATTCTTTGTGATTGTCCAAATATCCTTCAATTTGTATTAAATCTTCAAATAAGAATGCACACTGGTGTAGAGACTTTAGAGTCACCACCCAATTATCTTGTGAATACCAACTATCCCGAGACACTTGGCGTAAATTAAAATATCTTTATAACTATTATACTGACAATGCACAATAATGCTTCCCTAAATAATTCAAAACTTTTGAAAGAACATAAGAAATAGACAAATGAAACACAAAACCATAGGTGCGACCTTCAAATCATAGAAATACTATGAAAAATCTATGAAAAATGGATAACTCACATACTGACAAGAAATATTTAGATTAACATCCCCATTAGAGTTGCCATTTTTTTTGTTCTTTTTACTGTAACCAAGTTGATCTTCTAATGGAATCTCCAATTCCAATCAAGGGAAACTCAAAGCACTTGGACCAATTGACGAGGATTTTAACAAACCTCCTACACTTTGGGCTTTACAAGACCTAAGAGATTGATCCCTTAATGTGTTTACAACCTCTACTCGAATAATATATACAACATTAACAACAACAAATAATCTCATTTCATAGCTCAAAATAAAAGGATAATACTGAATAGAATTGGTTGTTCATCAATAATATCAACTATTTGGAGCATGAGATAACTACAACAACATTTCACAATATAAGATAGTCACTCATTTGAAATCTGTAGCAAGTTCTAAGTAAAGACAAAAAAGTATTGAACCTCACGAATAAGTTCAACCTAGATCAGATCCATATACCGTTGGAGGAGTCAAATTCATAAGCATTTAAGGGTTTATTACACATTCAACACATAACATGTTAGATATTTTATAATATTTCCCTACAATATGATCATTATGTACTATAACCCAATACTACTTATCAAATCCTTATATAAAACATATCCACCTATGATCCCAATCAATAATTTTAATTAATTCCTTGAATTAGAGCTAAAATAAGAATCATAAAACCCACAATAGTGTGATGAACAAAACAACCCTTGATCGTTTTATTGAAAATTTTTATATGCTTATATAATTGATAGACATCAGTTCAAAATAATTCATTTCAATTCAATTGTGAGTACTGTCATAAAATATCAAACTCCTATGATTTCAAAACCTACTATAGAATTACACAAAAACCTAAATTGCATTATCACTAAAACTATCAAGCTTTACGATTGGTCTACAGCTCCACCTATCATCGACCAAAATTATCTAACTTGCTAACGTATACTTCTGGCCTTGAAATACTTCTTATAGAGAATGAAGGAGAAAACATGTATCAGGTAAGAATTGCACATGTCATCACTCAATTGGACCACCCTATGACATTTCAAAAAATTGTTACAATAGTCGATCCCTGAAGAATTTTCCTATTCATCTTGCCTACTGAATATGGTTGATGCATCCACAAAAAATTAAGTATCCCACACCAAGACTACCATCAAATACAAACCATAATCTGTTTTAACTACAACAAATAATAAGTTAACTGCTAGTAGACAACTCTATTTGACTCTTCCTCAATAATTAAAAATATACCCATCTCTGGTATTGTTCAACAGCTGGCCAATCAGAACCAACTACCTCATTCACCTTAGCATTACAAGGTGTATACTTAACCACTACCTGATTTTCTTCTTAATCAAAAGATTCCAAAAATGAGCTGGTGATAATGATCTTGTCTATACAACTCACCAACAAATCATAATCTATGTCATCACAAATCAATTTAATTTGTGCATTGATGACCTCATTTTCTCTATCTTGCCACTATTGCAGTGATTTAACATTTCCCTAGTTATCAGTTATATCAGGTAACAACATGTCACTTCAATCATCAAATATCTTCACCAACTCTCTAATCGTCCTACTCAAGTTGTCTGGTAAGGCTTGGAAACCCTGAAATGATTTAACTAGCACTTGAGTAGGCCTTAATTATTGGGGCCTATTATTTGTATCAAACCTTGAGGCTTTGTACATTAGTTCTAAATAATTGGCCCTAGGGAGACACTTTTCATTTAAGGGTACAACTACCTCATGATCCTTGTTAATACTATTTATTGCATTGAATAATAAAGAATACAAATAATATAGTGATGAAAATCTATCATCAACATTTTCATTCAGATGCCTCAAAACTATGTCAACAACTTCACCCTACTTTACAAGTGTTCCCTCCTCACTTGGCTTCAAAGCTTCTTGTATCTATGTAATCTTGTGCATTAGCTTATTCTTTGTGGGATCAATAGAGTATTCAATTTATTGCTCAATTGGATCTAAGTTAGGACTAAGGGAAGGAGTTTGGATGGGGGACCCTAGTGTAGAGACAATTGGAGAAGCAGGAGGCACGGATCATGATGTGGAAGGAAATGCCATAATACATGGAGCACCTAAGGTCTCCCCAATCTGCCTATATTTTAAACTATCCACCTTAGTTTTCAGCTCAAAATTATTTCACTACACCTTGTTGTACTATCCAATTATAAAGTTATACTTCTCCATTAGGCTCTTCTTTTAAGCCTTTTCCCTCTCAGCATTCTTTTGGGGCAATTTGGCCACATTCACAGTTAGGTTAGTAGCCTTTGTGGTTGAGGTTTTTGAGATGCTCTTTATTACTAACTGACCCCTTAGGTTTGGGTTAATGTCAGTGACATTAGGCTTTGTACCTTGAGGATCTAAAGCTCAAATTTCCAGGGTCTCATATACTTCATTGAAGGAATAATCTTGCAATGTTGCCTTAACCTCCTCCTCAAAATTCTATAGAGCATGCTTGGACTTTAAAATAACATTAAATTCTACTACATCAGCTATGTCCCATTCAGGAAAAATCAATACACCATCTTGAGTCAAAAGTTTTCTCCCCTCCTTCGGAGTGATGTTCTTAAACTCTTCCATCAATCTAGATTTCACTTGGTCATCATTCTCTTGGTCTTACCTATTAAGCATCAACTCTCTTCTCCTCTTGAATTTATCCTGATACTCTTCTAGTCTCATTTCTATAATAACTACAAGAAAACTAGAGTCTTTATGAATGCATCATCATCCTATAATGCATTACATGCCTCCATTCTAGCATCTTGAACACACTATCCTTTCATATCAAAGTCTAACAAAACCAACTCAACTAACTAGAAGGAGAAGGCATACCAACCTGTACATCATGATCTGTGACGACAATTTCATCCATTAGATCCTCTTTTACTTCCTCAATCCTTTTCCTCTTAGGGCTTGGCTTTCATGGTGGTGTCGAAGGGATATCCTCTAGTGATGGGTGAAAATCAATGATTATGATTCCCCTAGGTGCCCTGAACTTTGAACTTGGTTGTGCTGATGCTTTCATGATTGATTTTACTTTTTTATCTTCTTCATCCTCGTCATTGTTTTCACTTATTTTTCTTTTATAGAGAGGCCACTTCACTCTAGTTTGGTATGTTGGATTTGTTTTAATAGGCCTGACATCTAGCTCTTGTGTGCCCTAATCCAATTAAAAGTTTATCATTTTTGTCATTAGAATACCCATGGTTTCCTTGAAGTTGTCCATGAAAAAGGCAATTTTCTTATGAAATGGACTAAACTTCATTAATGGATCATATTTAGGATCCATTTTATGCACAATGGGTAATAGCATTTCATAATCTATCCATTTATCCTTTCTCAAGTGTTGTTTATTCAGATCAAACTGATTCCTAATGAAATCCTCAAGAAAGTACAGCTCATGCACAAACCTACCACCCTTTATTCATTGTCGGAAAAGGGAAAATAAAACCTCAGGATCATGTTGTTGTATGGGACCACACCTCATACGATAATCATCAGAAACTTCCCAAACTAGACCCAAGCTCCCTTAGAAAACACAAAGTTTGAAAACATAGTTTAATCAGGGAAAAAATTTCCTTTACCTTTCCTTGTAAGGTTGTCCTCATGGATACAACTAATCTACCACATAACTTTTGCAAATCCTACTTTCAATGGCACATTACATGGCAAGATATGTGGGTTTCCTTTGAAACCATATACTCTCAAGACAATGTTGATTGGGTATGGAATGATGTCACCCTAGTTGTGACAAATCATCAACTCCATCTTCCTTCCCTTTGGTCGTAGGAAATCATGTAATTCCTCATAGATTCTAGGTACATTCACCATCAACCTAGCCCTTAATATGGAAGCAAACCAATTATCAAACTATACGAAATTGGCACTCTCACTATTATAAGATAATTTTGTAGTCAATGATTGCACTAGCAATATTTCTCTATTAACCATTTGCTTCAACTCCATCTTCTAATAGAAGAAATCAACATTCTTGTACAAGAACATGTACATCAACATAGAATACCAAAATAATGGAGTTCCTACATCCTTTTTCTATAACTTTAACAATCCTTCATGTATATTTTCAGCCAAAAGGATGCAAAATCATATATTACTGAGAGATTAGGGTGTTTAATTTGCACCCCCATCAACATATAAGAAATTGGCATCACTGTACTAGGGTTAAAACCCAAAATCTAGCACAATCAGTAAAAATTGGCCAATAAATGATTGGAAAAATAGTTTAGCCTAAAAGGCTCTTGGTCACTAGGGCTAATATAAAACTTTGAACCTCTTGCCCTTGCTAGATGATGTGGGAGAAACTTAACCATGAAGAGTGACTTTGATCTTGAATATTCTTATTTCATCTCCTTGAGATCAACATGCACCAAGAATGGGATAAGATAACTCAGGTCAAAGACCTGTTGCAACTTTACCTTATTGATTCTCAGCATAACCCCTCCATCATTATCCCTAATCACTTGTTTAACAAGATCATAATGTACAGACACTGCCCTAAGAAAATCCACATCGGGGAATACATTTTCTACCACCAGATTCCTCATGTCATACGTCCAACCATTTGAGAAGGGGTGGGGAAAATTCCTCTTCCCATACCACAATATAAAATTCTCCAAACGTGTCATGGGAACCCTAGCATCGGAAATGTTGGAATAGTTGCATACCAATCCCTCCCCCAGGGTTCTTCCATGCATCAATACCAACCCCTTCTTCCTATCATTATTTGATGATGGAAATCGATCCACGAAGTCATGATATAAATTTATGTGTAAATAATCACCTAGGCCAAAATTTTGCTCTAGCGGTGCCATCTTTGGTAAACTAGGGATTCCTTGATATTTTAAATCTTTAAATAAACCAAGGGTAAACAAAAAAATAATTATAGAATATAACCTTGAAACTTCTCATAATTCATCTATCCTATAGCCCCAAGAAGAATTATCAAATTCTTTGACAAGCACACCAAAAAATTCCTCAAATTCTCAATCAAAATTACCTAGGAAGTAAAAAAATTAACTCATGGTTTTGTGCTTTGTAGAAACCCAAATCCTTCACTTTGACAGCTCGTAACTTCAACCTTGGCTCTATGAATGCTCCATAGATGTGTTTGAATGCTACGTGAGAGAATATGGAAAGAGAAAATTGTTTTATGTCGATCAAATCAAGCCAGTAGATGTCTTGGCTACCAATAAAGCTTTCTCGCGCACTGGACAAATGACTCCAATCACATTTGATGCAAATTCAAATTACAACCATTGATCCTTCACTTTTTTCAGATCATTGAACAAATAACTTAAAAACAAGATGACACAATCTCTATCATGACATTAAGGGCCCACCATACTATGCATCGTAGGAAAATCTAAATGATGCCCACCTGTGATATTGTCATCGATAAAAACCTTGCAACTTCTGATCATACAATGGTGAGCAACCGTTGATTTGCACCATCGGCAATTGTCTTCATCCAACACAATCACCAAAATTTTAATTAACCATCAAGAAACTTTCCCATCAATATTATAACATTACTGTTCATTGAAACATGTTCATCTTGTAGCCACTTTAGTAACCGACCATATAACATATTAAAACCTGACAAATATATTAAAGCATTTTCATCATCTCTTTGGTATCACCAGATGAGACACATGGTGCTCTCTTGTGATATTGCAATCAGTTGAAAATATATTGTGAGGTCATCACACAATTGTGGGGAATGACTAAGATCAATTGATTGTTGATCGACAGTTACTTCTAATTGTTCCTTTCATAATATGAAACATTTATTAAAGGCACAAGGGGACATCGCCTAGGACGATGACAAACAATGGCTTAATTTTTTATTTAAATGTGGGGCATGACCAACTTAGACTTAGGGAATAATAAATTCGGGAACAAAAATTAAAATAAAATAAGATGGGCTTGACCTAGATGGACTGATGGGGCATAAGTTCTTTTTAAACCCTCTTCATAAAGTAACATCCAAACAGATCCCTCCTATTGCATAAGATAAAAAATAGGGTTTTTGATGAAGACAAAAGAAAAAACCCCAACCTTAGGTTTTTCCCCAAAAATATGAAAGATTAGGGCTAGGGCAAGAGAAAAAAATTGAAGTTCCATCACAAAGCACACAACAACCCATTTTGAAGTCACAAATCAAGTGAAAGATATAGTCACCAATTGATCTACCATATCCTTGAGGGCTAGAACTAGCTGCTACTACCCTAGCTTATTGACCATCACCAACACCATTAGTGGTATCATTAGTTTACCCCCTAGTTGCATCCCTACATGTATCGGGTCCAAGATAAACATAATCACTTGTAATTGAATCTCCTTAGCCAATAGTAGCAGAAAATATATCTACATATATATATATATATTCTCCCTGATATATATAGACCTATAAACACAAGTTCATTTACTTAGAAATTTAAAAAATTTAACTATAAAACTCTTCATCTCAAATTTTAACTACAAAACTCTTCATCAATGGAATAAAATTTCTAATAGAATTGAATAATACACTATGAACCACAATCATATTCTTGCATAGACACAAGGATAAAACACATTATTAAGATTATATGCAAGATAAAATAAGGATTCCCCATGAAATCCATTTACAATGCTCAATAATAGGAAAAACAAAGAACAATCATAAAAAAATAAGTGAAATCCTAATTTTAAAGCAATGCAAACACTTGATCCCATGGGGGAATCAGTGCCAATTGGTGTGTCAAAATTTTTCCTTTCCCAACTCCTTTGTTGAAATGTTTATGATTTGATAAGTGACCCACCTTGATAAAGATTCAATCAAGCTCCATGATAAAAATCTGCATAACCTGGCTAAGAATTTGATGAAAATGGATGAAACTAGATATGCTTGAGGATGAAATTGAGTATAGTAAGTTTACTCAATTAAGTCCACTTTTCAAGATGTGAATGGTTGATGGTTGTGCACATTTTGGTCAATGTGCGTGATAAATGCTATGAGATTCAAATCTGAAAATTGGATGTGACATATTGGATGGAGAAGGAAATGGAGTTAATGTCACTTGGCTAAAGGCCAAGGACATGTAAGAGGCCCTAAGTGCCTTGTTGGAAGTACCAATCCCCTTTTGGATGGATTTTTGAATTTGGAGGAATATTCTCTTTTTATGCCATGTGAGGGAAAATAAGAGATTTAGTAAATCAAATTAATTAATTTATTGTGAAAGTTGCATTCTCTATAGGATGTGAGATAGATTAAGATTAAATTTATCACAAATTGATTAATTTAAAGAGAGATTAGGGGATGTGACAACTTTGAATTGAATTTATGAGTTAATTTAAATAAAGAATTGTGAAGAAAGATTTTATAAAATAAATGATTTGATTTATTTAACTAAAGGGGATAATGTTAGATTAAATCAAATAAGGTTTAATTTATTCAATTTAATAAGAGGACTTTAGAGACTTAATTTAAATAAAATGAATTATTTAAATGAACAGGGATAAAGGGTTAATTAAATTAAATTAAATAATTTAATGAGCAGAGGAGAAAGACCTAATTAAATAAATAATGATTTATTTAATTAAGGGATGAAAGGTTTTGATAAGATGAGAGAATTATTCAGGATGAAATGATGTTAGTAGGATTAAGATTAGGTGCATGTATATTTTATGTGTTTACATACACACAATATTATCTTAAAATATTCATCTAGATGAAAATCAATTATTTAAAGAATATTGGTACCTAAATTTTTGTATACATGAAGTTTCATAGACCACTTACATTACCAAAAAATTTCAAGAGGGAGGCTCTCTAATTTTATTCTTGCCACTCTTAGCCAAATAGATAATAGATTTTGCTTAGAAATATAGAATTTATTAATACACAAAATATTATCTTAAAATATTATTCTAGATGAAAATGAAATTAATTAAAGAATAGGGATATCTAAATTAATGCATATATAAGTTTCATAGGCCACTTAGATTACCAGAACATTGTAAGAGGCAGGCTCTCAAATTTTATTCCTTCTTCTCTTACCCAAATAGACAAGATGTTCTATTGTGGAATGCTATTCTTGTTACTCTTAGCCAAATAGAAAATGGAAGGATGCTCTCTACCTGACCTTAATGGATCATTGAACCACAAAGCCCTCACCATTCCCCCGGTCCAAGAAGATCACCAAAATCCTAGATAATTCAAAAGGGTACACATAGGAAATCCACATAACTCAAGCCTTTTTTTTCACCCACCCACAAGAATAAATAGACCCCAGGCCAATACATCAATTTTAAAAAAATAGGACAACACCTCAGGTTCAAGTTTCAGAAAAATATGGAAGAATAAGGTATACCCAAATTATCACCATCCATTAAGCCTCTTCCCCATATTGTACACGCAAGTCTTCCAATAAAATTCAGGAGGATGAAAAAATGTAAGCACACTTACTCCCTCTCCTTGAAGATTAGCTAACCCTTCCCCCTCTATATTGGTCTCCACACCTACCATCTTCTCCCGACATAATATAAATAATAATCATCACAATATTTTACACTCCTCTCCCCACGTAATAGACATGATAATCATCAAATTATTTTACAAAATGGTATAAGGTAACTAGGGTCATGGTGATCTTCTTGTTTCATCCATTGGAAATTTTCATACCTATACATTGCTTGCACAATTTGAAAATTTAAATACCCCATGAAATAATTAATGAAAATGATATCTTCATAATTACATTATCAATTTGATGTTTACCAAATCGACGTACCTCAAACTTGCATTTAATTTGTTTGGTACCATTTGGATGGTCATAATATTCTCTTAAGAATTAAAATTACCAATCCTTGGGCTATGATGGCACTCTCAAATTTTGCAAATTTGAGATGCCTATTTATAAATTTTGCTTCTACACTTTCAGAAATGCACCTGACAATCAGTCCCGACTGGCCCACTTTGGAGGCTTATAACTTAAAGCCTATTGATTGTCGTGCAAAACCCATTTGTAGAAATACTCAATAGACATATGTGAGCAGGCATGTCAAATTTTCACTTCCCATGATTAGTTCTAATAGCATTTCAAAAAGTGAAGCTAGAAGGTTTTTGCATTGTTCTGATGTTTGCAGACTATTTGTTTTGTGAAGTTGCTTCCTGTTTGAGCTTGGTTTTTGCAACCAGTTCACTGTGATGTCAGAATGAATTTTGTTCCATATTTCCCATATCAACATGATCTCACATTTCAGTTTTTGGAACCTCACGATCTGATTTGCCATTTTTAGCGGATTGAAACCAAATGCAGATTGTTCTGTTTTGCAGCTGCATTCCTGACAGCTCTTCTACGAGGCCAACTTCGACCATTAGTATTTTTGATCGGTGATGATTCAAAGCAATTCCTTTTGCACATGTGCTTAGGGTATCTAAATATTCCACCATGTTTGACGGCAGATCGCCAAGAATTGATTTGCTATTTTTACAAATGGGCAGTTGGATTAGTTTTAATTGGTTCTGAACTACTGTTGTTTCAGAAAAGCCTAACTGTGCAACTTTTCCGATTAATATATTTCACCTTGTGATTGATTTCTCTGAGTTGTCTTTTGCACTGAACTTTTGGGTCAAATGACTATGTTCTTGCAAGTTTTTATGGTTCCACGAGGTCGTTTGCCCAATTTTCAAGAGTGATTGCTGAGGCAACTTGGCCTGTTTTGGTCATTTTACAAAAGGGACAAAAAATAGTTTTTGATGGCAACCTAGTTTACCTTTCCACTTCAAATGCATCCAGATGTTGTCCAAGGATGATTTGAGCATGAAGCTTGTTTGAAAATGAATTTTTTTTTAGCCGAACCCACATGGGGCCTGACATGCTTTGCTTAATCATGAAATTGTAAATGTTGCATTAAGGAATTCACTTCAAGAGAATTGGTTTGAATAAGGGAATGGCATAGATGGTATACTTGCCTTCAATGTTTCAAGAGAAAAGTGACATTGAATTTTCAAGTGTGGAATCTGAAAGTCATGCCATTATCGATCTCGAACAGATGTTGAATGTTTCTTGTGAAGACTTCAGTGGACAACATATTAAGGCATTAAAATTGGAGGATTGGTATTCATAATCGATAAGTTTCATTGTCTACATTAGAAGGATTTTTGGATTCATGATGCTAGAGTGCTTGATGAACCGACCGTTGAATTTCTTTGTGATGTGAAACATCAACCCAGTCCTCTATGTACTCGAAATTAGGATATTGATAGCCTGCTTTGTGTTTTATGTGAGCTTATATGCATGGAATGGAATGGGAGCTTTGGAACAGGTATAAGCATCCATCAATGCATATGCAAAAATCCCGTTGGCAGGTGAGAAGGCCACTAATGGAGCTCACAACCAATGAGACCACATTGCAAAGAGTGGAGGTGAGACCCGCGGCCACCAGTGAATGAGGAAGCTCGCGGCCTGAGGGAGTAGAAATCTGCACAAAAAATGGAGGGGAACCAGCGTCAGAATGGTGAAGTAAATGGATATTGCGGCCTGCAGAGGTGGTGAAGCCCGCGCCCACAGTGAAGACCATAAAGAGGCCAACACCAATGGGGAACCTACGAAGGAAGAATGGAAGGCACGTGGGTGTGTGAGGGGAGAATCAACGCCAACAGTATGAGGAACGCCCAACATATCCCACATAAGGCACGACAGAGAACAACAATGCAAAGATCCCACGCCAGGAGCTGAAGTCATGCAGAGAGAAATGGAGGAGTGCATGAGCAGCAAGGAAGGCATGGCCAAAGCAGGTGGAGACCATACACCAGTCAAGGAAGGCACCTACAGAGAAAGAAGAAGCTTGTGCACCAGCATAGGAGAAAGCTCAGCCAGAAAGGAGGGAGGACCCCTGCATGCAGGAGAAGACTTGGAGGGTGCGGGCATCGCCAAATGGTGAAGCCCGCACCAGTTGAGGGTAGAAGCTAGAAGGGGTGTGAACACTGCAGGGGAAGGATACAATCACCAGGCAAAGGGAAGGCCTGAATGGAGGCATCAAAAAGACCAGGTGCAGCCATGAAAGGGAAGCTCGGGCCAATAGCCAAACCAAAGAAGAAACTAGCGATGGAAAACCCACAGGAAAACACAAAAATGAGATTTAGGGCATTCTCGCAGACCTCGTGAGAGCCAATGACGTGGCCAAAATAGCTGTGAGGTCTGTGATGGAAGGAGCCTGAAAATTAAACTTTTAAATTTTGATTTTTGCATAGTTTTGATTAAGGGGTGGGCCCGTTGCGTTTTTAATTGGCATAATATTTAAAGGTTAAACATTTTTCCCGTGGAGAGGGGTAAAAATTTTATTTCGCTGGGTAAAATGAGTGTCCTAAAAACAAGTTATATTATTTTCAAGGACAGAGATTAAATTTTAATTTCTCCAACTATGTGTAAAATAAAGACAAATATTGGTGCATTTTAAACTTTACTGATGGATGTTAAAATGGAGAAGTATTTTTAATGTGAAAGGTGGGTTGCAAGATAAGTGCTCAGGAGTAAATTGTTTTCAACGATAGGTAAATGGTGAGTAACAATGCTTTCATGGAGAGGAACTATTTTCATAAAGTGAAAGCATGGGTAATTATTTTACCCAAGGATAAATTTCTGAGGACCTTCATGTGAATTAAATATTCACTTTGTAATGAGGTCTTATTCTAAAACGGGTGGAACTTTATTTGCTGGGAATTAATATGAAGGAAAATATTAAAGATGAATAAATAGGCAAATAAAAGTTGAGTTCAAAGCTCAAATATTAAAGTTGGAAAACTTTAATATCTAGAGGTAAAGTATAAAGTGAATATGCAACTAATATGTAGCATTGTGAAGAACAGAAAAAAAAAGCAATATTGTGCACGGGAGATATTTTGAGCAGCTGGATGAAATTTGGAGAATCTCCACATGGGCAGATTTTATGTTGTTGGGCAATCATGAGTAGATGTTGTTTGAGAGAATGTTTGTTGCTGGAAGTAAACGGAGAAGATATTTTGTTGAGTTATTGATCAACGGTGAATGAAGATTCCATATGGTAACTGCTGATCAAATTTGGGGCTTCTTCTATTTCCTCCTTTTCCTATATCTTCTATCATTCTCTCATTGTAAAGAGTTATGAAATTTGGTATTGGAATGTGTAGATAGAGATTTGTATTTTCTGAGTCAATGTTTTGAGTCTATAAGCTACAATTTCATGAATTCAAGAGTGAATACAACCATTTTATGTAATTAACATCATGAAGTGCTTTCACATTCATAAATGTCATCAGTTTGTCTCCACATTTGCACACTTTCAGTCATGTAAATTCAATAATACAAAGTGTCTTTGAATTTATCTTCTCAAGTTTCATGAAATTGTTTTGCCTGTTCACTATTCTGTTTCAAGGAAATGGTTAGAATGCTTTGAATAGGTGATTGTGATTTTTGGTGTGCAGAAGGGATTTAATAAGAAGAATCCGATTGATATCAAGAGAAGGATTGTTAGTGCAAGGCACTAACAGTTAATGCAAAGCATTAGCAAGATTAATCCACTGGTTGAAGACTGTTTGCTGGAGAATTTATTTTATGTGTTTGACTACATGACCCAGAAGAGGCTCCGATCTTTTTCTGCAGTTCTGTGCATCTCAGGAACAATATTAATTGCAAAATCATTTATAATCTTACTATGTTAGTGTGTGTCTTGCTTTCCAATGGCTGAGAGAGGGTTGAGTTACGGGGAATTTAGCCAAGTTTGAGATTGTCAATGCTTCCCTGAGTATTTTTGTCTTGGAAATTATCTGCTATAAAATGCAATGTCAGTGTGTATGGTTGAATTAAGTTTTAAACATTGTATAGGTATACCCACCTTGGTCTTGCAGAGCCAGAAGTGTAGGAGATGTCATTCTTTGACTGAATCTTGTCAGTTGGCCACTAGTGGTTGTAAATATCCTTGATAGGGGTTGGCTACCTCTTAGAGATCTGCAATCTCTATGTGGATTTTAAACACCAACATAATGGCGACTCTACTGGGGATGATTGGAAAAAAGTTGAATTGCAAAATCTAGCCTGAAGAGTTAGTGCATAGAGTCAAATTATCTATCATTCTGAATTTGTTCAAAGTTTGAAGGATTTGAATCCTAGAGAAGAAAGTGTTCTAGTGAACCTGAACAGTGTTGTAATCTATGGTGCTCTGCTAGTGGAAAGGAACTCAGAGAAAAGTTTGTATGAAATAACTTCATACTATTTGAAGTTCAATCCTCTGTGAAAAGAGGTGGCAACTCTTTTGATTGAACCTATTGAAGATTTGAAGAAAAGTTCCAGATCTACAAACATTACTAGTCAGGAAGACAATTTGCAGCAGCTGAAAAGTTTTTAGGTATTCCTTACTCTTGGTTTTCAAGAAAATTGTATATGAAAACCATATTTGAACATCTTAGACAAAACTTTGGTTCCCTATTGAGTGTTTAGCACGAAAATAGGGAAAGAATAATAATATTTAGTTTGCATACTTCTGAGTTGTAATTTGCAGCTTATGTATCTTGTTGGAAAAGTATGCCTGTTCTTGAAATTTGCCCAATAAATATAATATTATGTGTAAATGAATTTCAATCATGCATTCTATTATTCTTAGATTGTTATGAAAGGTAGGAATAGGGAAAATGAATGATCAACTATAGAGTTGATATGTAAAATCCGAAAAGGCATATCAAAATGCCTCAATACATGCATCCTAGCATGGGTCTAGATGGAACTATGGTTTGTGATCAGTCCTAGCTAGATTGTCAAAATGGCTTTAGCAATGGAAGGTACAGAGCTATCGATTTCAGTAGCCTTAGTGGTTATCCATATGACATTCCAGCTAAAGTCAGAAATAGGTTACCAAGATTCATTAATGATAAGGCTGAATCAACAATTAAACATTTGCAAGAGTTCAGTAATGTGATGGCTGATTATGAGATTGATAACGAGGATGTGATCATGAGACTATTTGTTCAGTCCTTGAGACGAGATGCAAGAGAATGGTTCTCTTATTTACCAGCCTCTTTTGTTCATTCATGGGAAGAGCTCAAAGTAGTGTTCATGGAAGAGTTTGGAGAAAGGATTAACCCTATTCTGATAAGGAAAAAGTTCATGAACATGGAGAAAGAGAAAGATGAGTTAGTCGCATATTTTAATCTCAGATTTTCAATGATTATTAGAGAGATTCTAGAGAAAATAAGG
This sequence comes from Sequoiadendron giganteum, assembly GCA_007115665.2. Taxonomy (NCBI): domain Eukaryota; kingdom Viridiplantae; phylum Streptophyta; class Pinopsida; order Cupressales; family Cupressaceae; genus Sequoiadendron; species Sequoiadendron giganteum. The sequence continues at coordinate 615,181,697 of CM021105.1, read as the reverse complement.
CCAACTGATGCTAAATGCTTGGTCGTATACCTGGGAGAATTTGACAAAAATATGAGTTATCTGTTGAGGGACAAAGAGCCTGCAACTTTGCATTAAGCATATCAGATGGCTATAGACACTGAGAACAATCTGAGATACTCAATGCTGAAAGGACATAGGGCCCTAAGTGTTGTTCATCCTAACACAACTCAGGAAAATAGACCTCATGGAGCTAATAATAAAAGTGTTTGTCAAGAAGGTAGTGATGCTACTACTCCAAATTTTTCATAATCATGATCTGCAGATCCTAACGAACTTCATGTTAAACATCATCACACTATGGTGTCTCAAAATGAAGGTAGTAGCTGTTTGTTTCAAGAAAGTCAGAACATGATGCAGAAGAATGAAAAGAGTGTATCAGAAAATGCAAATACCTATTGTATGAATGAGGATATTGACTACAATCAGTTTACAATCAACACATGTGCAAATCCTTGCAGCAGTAATGAAGAGGAAGATACATGGTTTGATGAGAAAAAAAATATGCATGAAATTTTTTCTTACACTATCCTGTGTGATGAAGAAATGAAAGAGATACAAGACATCTTTCCATGTCCTATTTTGGTTTGTGAAGATGATACAAATGTTGAAGACATTCTTTCTCAAGTTGGTGACCAAGACATTGAAGATGAAAGTGTAAGTGCTCACTATGAAAGATCTGAGCCTGATATGTACAGTGATAGGTCATCTTGTGATGGGGATGCAGATGACAGCCAAACTGATTTTTCTCCTAATAATTGTGAAAGTTCTTGTGAGAATAATTCAGAGGTTTGTTCCTCATACAATGGATATACTGATATGGACACTGATGAAGTCATTTATTCACCAATAAATGATGAAATTGCACTTGAGACAAACTTGGAATGTAGTCCGAGTTTTACATCAATGAAGACTATTGATTCAGTTAATGATGAAGAATCTGAGGATGAACATAGATGTGTTCAATTTTTTGATCACGAGCATAGTATTGTTGGAAGTGATGAAGATATTGAAGAACCTATTTATATCTTTGTTGTCCATGACTACTTGTATGAAATAGAGATGGAAATGTCAGTGGTACAGAAGAATGATGATAATGTACACTGTGATAATGGAAGGACTTTAGTCTTGAATAATCAATTTGTGCATAGTGACAATCACATGGACCTAGAATCAGCATTATCATCCATAGATAATGTGAAACAGTGTGACGGACTCTCAAGTTGTATTGGAACTGCAATACCTATTGATCAGTGTGAAGAGAAGCCACGTGATGTAGATAGTAGCAGGTGTGATGTCAGTCAGTATGGGATTGAATGTGGACCTTGCTTTAATGACCTCTCTTGTCTTCATAGTTTGAAAATGGATGTGTTTTCTTTGAATAAAGAATGCATTAGTGAGATAGAGAGTGAGGGTGTTAATTTCATTGCTAATGAACAACTTTCAAATAACAGTGAGTCTCTTGTTCATGGGTCAGTATGCCTATCAGATGAAAGCATACATGAAATTTTATTTGCTGACCCTACTACTCTTGTAAATGATAGCATTGAACATGTTGTCAAGAATCAATATCAATACCTTGATTTAGAGTCAAATTTTGAATGTTTTGAATCTATGTATGAAGCATCCTATCTGGAATTGCATGATTGTTTAAAGACTGAATCTGACAACATGTGTGAACCTGAGACAGAGAACACTACTCATGCATTGGAGGTTGATGTTTTTGTTGAATGTCATGAGTTGAATGAAGATAAAATTACTTCTAGTATTGACAAATCTGATTTTCAAAATCTTGAAACACATGATAGTGTGTTTGGGTTGTGGTGTTTGGATGAGGACAAGCCAACCAGTGATGTATTTCAATTGGAGGAGATACAAATGTATGAGAAATTTTTACTCAACACACAAGATGATTGCATGTTGTTTTTCAATGATGATGTCTCCTCTGAACTTGATCATGATGAAGGGATTAGTGAATGTGATATGACCATATTTTTAGGTGATCTTGGTTACCAGTATCAAGTGTTGCTCCCTGATATGAAATCAGAAAATGAAATGATGGACAGTGATATGGCTTATTTGATTTGGTTTCCATGTGATAACAAAGTTGAACAGGGAATAAGTTCTCACTTGCTCAAGGGTAGTTCGGTATTGCTGTTTGCAAAGATGCAGTCACTAGTGTTGTTATGGTTTGACAGATCAAAGCATGAGTTGAGGGAGATCAGATCTTTCTACAGATTTGTATTTGACAGAGGTAAATGTTGATCCTCATTTTTTCATTTGGGGACCCGGGGTCATTAGATGATGTCAAAAAAATGAAATTTGCATCGGGAGTAGTTCGAAGGTACCTGTTAAACTCAACTTTTGGTCTACTCCCCAGAGATCTAGTATCTTGCTATACCCACAGGGGGCATACATCCCTAGTCGGAGCCACTAATAGCACTCTCAAATTTTGCAAATTTGAGATGCCTATTTCAAAATTTTGTTTCTGCACTTTGAGAAGTGCAAATTTGAGATGCCTATTTCAAAATTTTGTTTCTGCACTTTGAGAAGTGCACCTGACAATCAGTCCTGATTGACCCACTTTGAAGGCTTATAACTTAAATCCTATTGATTTTCGTGCAAAACCTATTTGCAGACATACTGAGTAGACATATGTGAGTAGGCATGTCAAATTTTAACTTCCCATGATTAGTTCTGACAACGTTTCAAAAGGTGAAGCTAGAAGGTTTTTGCATTGTTCTGTTTTTTACAGATTGTTCGTTTTGTGAAGTTCCTTCCTATTTGAGCTTGATTTTTGCAACCAGTTCACTGTCATGTCAGAATGAAGTTTGTTCCATATTTCCCATATCAACATGATCTCACATGTCAGTTTTCAGAACCTCACGATCTGATTTGCTATTTTTAGCAGATCGAAACCAAATGCAGATTGTTCTGTTTTGCAGCTCCATTCCTGATAGCTCTTTTGTGAGGCCAACTTCGACCATAAGTATCTTTTGATCAGTGATGATTCCAAGCAATTCCTTTTGTACACGTGCTTAGGGTATCTAAATATTCCACCATGTCTAACGGCAGATCGCTAGGAATTGATTTGCTATTTTTACAAATGGGCAGCTGGATCAGATTTAATTGGTTCTGAACTACTGTTGTTTCAGAAAAGCCTAACTAGGCAACTTTTCTGATTAATATATTTCACCTTGTGATTGATTTCTCTGAGCCGTCTTTTTCACTGAAATTTTGGGTCAAATGACTATGTTCTTGCAAGTTTTTATGGTTCCACGAGGTCGTTTGCCCAATTTTCAAGAGTGATTGCTGAGGCAACTTGGCCTGTTTTGTTCATTTTGCAAAAGGGACAAAAAATAGTTTCTGATGCCAGCCCAGTTTACCTTTCCACTTCAAATGCATTCATATGTTGTCCAAGGATGATTTGAGCATGAAGCTTGTTTGAGAACGAATTTTTTTTTAGCCGGACCCACATTGGGCCCGACATGCTTTTCTTAATCATGAAATTGTAAATGTTGCATTAAGGAATTCACTTCAAGAGAATTGGTTTGAATAAGGGAATTGCATAGATGGCATACTTCCCTTCAATTTTTCAAGAAAAAAGTGAGATTGACTTTTCAAGTGTGGAATCTGAAAATCATACCATTATCTATCTCGAACAGATGTTGAATGTTTCTTGTGAAGACTTCAGTGGACAACATATTAAGGCATTAAAAATGGAGGATTGGTATTCATAATTAGTGGGAAGTTTCATTGTCTACATTAGAAGGATTTTTGGATTCATGATGCCAGAGTGCTTGATGAACCGACCGTTGAATTTCTTTGTGATGTGAAACATGCCTATCAACCCAGTCCTGTATGTATTTGAAATAAGGATATTCAAAGCCCGCTTTGTATTATATGTGAGCTTATGTGTATGGACTAGAATGGGAGCTTTGGAACAGGTATAAGCATCCATCAATGCAGATGCAAAAAGCCCGTTGCCAGGTGAGAAGGCCACTAATAAAGCTCATAGCAAATGAGACCACACTGCAAAGAGTGGAGGTGAGACCTGCGGCCACCAGTGAATGAGGAAACTCGCAGCCTGAGGGAGTAGAAATATGCACAAAAAATGGAGGAGAACCAGTGTCAGAAAGGTGAAGAGAATGGATCTTGCAGCCTGCAGAGGTGGTGATGCCCACGCCCACAGTGAAGACCATGAAGGGGCCAACACCAATGGGGAACCTACGAAGGAAGAATGGAAGGCACACAGGTGTGTGAGGGGAGAATCAACGCCAGTAGTATGAGGAACACCCAGCATAGCCCACATAAGGTACGATAGAGAACAACAGTGCAAAGAGCCCACGCCAGGAGGTGAACTCACGCAGAGAGGAATGGAGGAGTGCACGAGCAGAAGGGAAGGCGTGGCCAGAGTAGGTGGAGACCATACACCAGTCAAGGAAGGCGCCTATAGAGAAAGAAGAAGCTCGCGCACCAACATAGGGGAAAGCTCGGCTAGACAGGAGGGAGGATCCCTGCACACAGGAGAAGACTTGGAGGGTGCGGGCATCGCCAAATGGTGAAGCCCACACCAGTTGAAGGTAGAAGCCAACAGGGGTGCGAACACTGTAGGGGAAGGATACAATCACCAGGCAAAGGGAAGGCGTGAATGGAGGCATCAAAAAGACTAGGTGCTGCCATGAAAGTGAAGCTCGGGGCAATAGCCAAACCAAAGAAGAAACCAGCGATGCAAACCCACGGGAAAACACAAAAATGAGATTTAGGGCATTCTCGCGGACCTCGTGAGAATGCCAATGATGTGGCCAAAATAGCTGTGAGGTCTGTGATGGAAGGAGCCCGAAAATTAAAATTTTAAATTTTGGTTTTTGCATAGTTTTGATTAAGGGGTGGGCCCGTTGCGTTTTTAATTGGCATAATATTTAAAGGTTAAACATTTTGCTTGTGGAGAGAGGGGTAAAATTTTTATTTTGCTGGGTACAATGAGTGTCCTAAAAACAAGTTATATTATTTTCATGCATAGAGATTAAATTTTAATTTCTCCAGCTATGTGTAAAATAAAGGCAAATATTGGTGCATTTTAAAATTTACTGAAAGATGTTAAAATGGAGAAATATTTTTAATGTGAAAGGTGGGTTGCAAGGTAAGTGCTCAGGAGTAAATTGTTTTTTACAATAGATAAATGGTGAGTAATAATGCTTTCATGGAGAGGAAATATTTTCATAAAGGGAAAGCATGGGTAATTATTTTACCCAAGGATACATTTCATGTGAATTAAATATTCACTTTATAATGAGGTCTTATTGTAAAACAGGTGGAACCTTATTTGTTGGGAATTAATATGAAAGAAAATATTAAAGATGAATAAATAGGCAAATAAAAGTTGAGTTCAAAGCTCAAATATTAAAGTTGGAAAACTTTAATATCTGGAGGTAAAGTATAAAGTGAATATGCAACTAATATGAAGCATTGTGAAGAACAAGAAATAGAAGCAATATTGTGCACGAGAGATAAGAATCTCCACATGGGCATATTTTCTATTGTTGGGCAATCATGAGCAGATGCTATTTGAGAGAATGTTTGTTGCTGGAAGGAAAATGAGAAGATATTTTGCTGAGTTATTGATCAACGGTGAATGAAGATTCTATATGGAAATTGCTGATCAAATTTGGGGCTTCTTCTATGTCCTCCTTTTCCTATATCTTTTATCATTCTCTCATTGTAAAGAGTTCTTAAATTTGGTATTGGACTATGTAGATAGAGATTTGTATTTTCTGAGTCAATGTTTTGAGTCTGTAAGCTGCAATTTCATAAATTCAAGAGTGAATACAACCAGTTTATGTAATTAACATCATGAAGTGCTTTCACATTCATGAATGTCATCAGATTGTCTCCACATTTGCACACTTTTAGTCATCTAAAATTCAATAATACAAAGTGTCTTTGAATTTACCTTCTCAAGTTTCATGATATTGTTTTGTCTGTTCATTGTTCTATTTCAAGGAAATGGTTAGAATTCTTTAAACAAGTGATTGTGATTTCAAGTGTGCAGAAGGGATTTAATAAGAAGAATCTGATTGATATCAAGAGAAGGATTGTTAGTGCAAGACACTAATAGTTAATGCAAAGCATTAGCAAGATTAATCCACTGGTTGAAGACTGTTTGTTGGAGAATTTAGTTTATGTGTTTGACTCCATGACCCAGAAGAAGCACTGATCTTTTTATGCAGTTTTGTACATCTCAGAAACAATATTAATTGCAAAATATTGTATAATCTTACTGTGTTAGTATGTGTCTTGCTTTCCAATGGCTGAGAGAGGGTTGAGTTACTGAGAATTTAGCCAAGTTTGAGGTTGTCAATCCTTCCCTTGGTATTTTTGTATTGAAAATTATCTGCTATAAAAAGCAATGTCAGTGTGTATGGTTGAATTAAGTTTTAAACATTGTATAGGTATACCCACTTTGGTCTTGCAGAGCCAGAAGTGTAGGAGATGTCAGTCTTTGACTGAATCTTGTCAGTTGGCCACTAGTGGTTGTAGATATCCTTGATAGGGGTTGGCTACCTCTTAGAGATATACAATCTCTATGTGGATTTTAAACACCAATAGGCTACACATTGTTAGAAAATTTATGATATTAACTATTGTATGAATAAAACATATATTATTTGAATTCAACCTTAACCTAATATTCTAAAAATTTATTAAAAAATTTAAACATCTGAATCATACTTATCTTTATCATTTACATATTTATAACTTGTATCTGATAGAATTTATTCAATCTATCATGATATAAATAAATCACATATATAAAATTTAGTATAAACTAATACATCTACCAATTCGAGTCAAATCTTCATGTTCATGAAAGAGAAATAACCAACAATTATAACATCCACTACATAGGGTTTTATATTAATAAAAATTCTTCTTGATGAAGTCTATGATGATGGGTCATATTTAGCGTAACCATCTACCTATAATTATAGGTTCACTTACCTTGGTAATGTATCAAGAGTCAAATAATCTTGGACCGTATGGTGATTAAATTATAATTAATATCTTACCCAATAAAAAGGATAATTGTAAGTATTGGAACACCTTTGAAATTCTATCCCTAAGGGTGTGAAATCGTAAGGAATGTATGAGGTATCTCCTCTATGATACAAGCGATAATTCTCCTCTATAATACAAGCAATAATAATCTAATGGTACCATTTCATGTGTTATTACATCATCAAATGTGTTCTAGTTTGTAAGGGAAAACTCTAATACCTTACAATAGGAGTTGACATATCATTACAAATCACTATTTAAGAAAAATCACCAACTATAATCTATTAGGTGCTAAATTTACCAATTAATTCCAAATTTATTTTATTTACCAAAAGCATCATTTAAATTTCTAACATTTCAATATTTTGCCAAATCCGTATCTAATTTTCACTTTTTATTGATTTAGTTCAAAATATAGTTCACACTCAACTCAAATGATTTGTTCTACTAGTATCACACATAATACCTCATTCTTCTAATATTACATCATTCTAAATAATTCATTAGGTAACTTTCCTAATGATAACAATAAGATTACTTATTGTAGCATAAAATGTGGTAATTGATACAAACAAGGTTGGTTTCTTACAAAAAATAACCCTTCTTCTAGTACATATTAACTAATTTCATAATGAGGTAATAGAATTTGAACTTATCTTAGATATCTCCTAACTTAATAATGCAACATGAATTCATTTATATTCAAGTTGAGTCTATAGTACTAATTTTTCTTCCTACACTAAACATGATATGGAATTTCAAAGACAAAATAATAGAAAAAAAATTAAACTACATCCATAACATGACTATATTTATAAAATTTTAGGATAGGTAAAAAATATAGCGTTTATTATTTAGTTATGTTTGTTGTATATCCTTATTATATTTAGCCTAAATCATATCGATTGATGGCCTACAGTATTTGAACCAATCTCACTAATGAACTTACGTGAAATGAGGTTTTCTTCTAAACATAGATCATAGATATAATCCATTTTGTTATAACTTAATTCAATCATAAATTGGAAGAGTTAGGTGAGACACTCATCATCATTTGAGACACTATCCATGTTGTAGACATTCTTGCACATAGTGACAAAGAATACTCTTGTTGCCCCATATTTGTCATTGCATTAAAGGATCGATCTATCAATGCCAAATACAAATGTTAGAGGCATGGACCACATGAAAGGTAGTTAGTTCCTAAAATGAATAATATAGGGGGTCTCTCTCTTTTCTCTTCTAGGGTTTTGCACCTAAAATAAGAGAGTTTATTTTCTACCTTTTACTCAAGAACAACCCCTGAGATTCCAATGCAAAGGGGATTGAAATCTGAAAAAGGGTGTGTTCTAGGTGATGGGATTATGTAAAATGAGGGCTCACCACCAAGTTTATACTTGGAAAGGAAATGTTTTAAAATATAGTGTAGTATGCAAAATTGACTTAGAAGTGTAAGCAAACAACAATAGAAATATATGAAACTAGAGATGTGCACTTGGTAAACTAGAGAAGGCAGGATGGAGGCTTGAAATCTTGGAAAATTCACTATTGAAGCCAACTAGGATTCATTCGCCAAGCTGGGAAAATCATTCCAGTTTTGGTAAAATTGTGTCAGAACGGGTTTCAGATAAAAGGGTACTCAGATCTGCAAAAAACTCTGACAGATAGATACAGTGGGACTCATTCACCAATAGTTTCAAATCAGTCCACTTCCAAAATTTTGGAAACTCAAAGATTATGTATCCCTTGGTCTCCTCTTTTGTTCTAGATTCAGACCTAGGTTTGAAACTGCTAAATTCAACCTATAGGTCTTCTCCAAGATCCTCCAATGTTTGTTCACAATCTTGAAAAATTTGAATTTCTTTGAAAACTTTATTAGAACTTTTCCAATATTTTTCTTTCTTAAATTTGAAACCTAGACCATAATATTACATGCAAAGAGGGGGGAAAATGGTTGTGGGGTTTGAGAATGGGGTTTTTTCCCTGGTTGAACCCCTTGTTCATAATTAAACCTTGAAATAGAAAGAAAATGTAAAGGAAAGTGATGAATGAACAAAAGGTGATGTTGTGACTCACCAAACCCTTGCAATGAAGTGTTGCAATTATGCTTGAAATGGCCACAATGGACATGGTTCTTGATTCTTTCTTGATGAAGATAGATATGGGTATGTGTAGGATCTTGATGGGTCAAAAAGTGACGATATGTAAGTGATATGATGGCCCATATGGCTGACAATTTTTTTTTTTACCCAAAATTGATTAAACGAAAAGGGTTTTTAAAGGATATTCTTAGATTTCCACCAATATAAATTATTCTTTACTTTTAATTTAATAAATAATTATTATTTATTTTCTATTTGAATTATGACTAAATTCTTGATTGACAGGCTGATTGAAAACCATCTATAGGTTTCAAATGGTATCAAATTTTTTGAGTCCAAAATATTTTTCACATTTTATGCTTCACATACTATAGGATTTAAAAAAACAAAGAATTTCATGAAGTTCTGACCAAGTTAAGGTGGTTAGACATACGAGTTTTTATATTTTTTAACATTTATAATAAACAAATATAATTAATTATTTACTTGGAAAAGGGTATGGGTAGGATCATGATGGGCCAAAAATTGGCGATATGTAAGCCATATGATGGTCCATGTGGCTAACGACGTTTTTTTTACCCAAAATTGATGAAATGAAAAGAGTTTTTAGAGGAGATTCTCAACTTTGAATTTAATAAATAATTATTATTCATTTTCTATTAGAATTACGAATAAAGTCCCAATTGATAGGTTGATTGAAAAACATCTATAACTTTCAAACGGTGTCACATTTTTTGAATCTGAAACATGTGTCACATTCTATGCTTTCCATACTATAGGATTAGAAAATAAAAAACTGAATTTCATGAATTTTTGACAAAGTTAAGGTGGTTAGACAGACAATCTTTTATATTTTTTAAAATTTGTAATAAAAAATCATAATTAATTATTTACTTCAAAAAAAATTATAAAAAAATATGCATCACATTAGGAAATGAGTCCTCTACTTATATATAAAATATTATCTAAAAATATTATCATTTTATTGTGGTTAGGGTGGTCAGACAGACACCTTCTTATTTTTACCCTGAAATTTAAATATTACTACATTGAAATTTCAAATTTTCACTAAATAGATTTATTTTTTTTAAATAAAGGTCTAGTAGTTTAGAAAATATATTCAATTTTCTACAGATTCTATTTTTACATTTTTTTGAAATAATACAGATAATTTATTCAAATTTTTACGTCAAGCTGTCTAACTCTGATTTTTTGTCTTTTTACTGCCACTTAAGGGCCTATTTTTTCCATGATGATCCTGCACATACCCAAAATAATTTCAAAAAAAGGTGCATCACACTGGGACATGAGTCTTCTACCTATATCTAAAATCTTATAAAAATATTATCAATTTATGGTGGTTAGGGTGGTCAGATACACAACTAATTCTTATTTTTCCCTAAAATTGAAGTACTATTGCATTGAAATTTCAAATTTTCACCAAATAGATTTAAAAAAAAAAAACCTAGTAGTTTAGAAACTACATTTAATTTGCTAAAAATTCTATTATTACATGTTTTTCAAATAATATATACAAATTATTCAATTTTTTAGGTCAAGTTCCCTAACTCTGATTTTTTGAATTTTCATCGCCACTTAAGGGCCTATTTTTTCCATGATCATCCTACACATACCCATATTGAATGCAAAGATTGCTTGGATCATGAACTCTACACCACAATTTTAAGCACAATAACAAACATGAAGAAGGTGATCTTAAACATGATGATTGATACTTGATGAATGCTCTTCAATACTTGATAGTATCTCCTTGAAAGCCTTGAATTATCTTGCTCAACTAAATGCTTCAATGCTTTAGGAGTGATAGGATGATATAATTTATATGATTGAAATGAGTGAAAGAACCTTGTATTTATACCCAATTATGCAAGTGTTCCCGAAATTACAACATTAGAAGATGTCATTAGATCTTGGAGAATAAAATCATGCCAAAGATTAAATTTAATTTGGATTTTGAGTTAAGGGGTACTCATTCACCACCTTGGGCGAATGGGTCCCACCTAAGGAGACTCATTCGTCCACAATGGCGAATGATTCCCACCTTAGGAATTTGAGGTGCGTTTTCATGGATTTAATGTTTTAAATGCCATTTTTTGAGATTATCCTAAAAAAATACACCAAAAAAGGCTTGTTGATGCAAAAGGGGGCCAATTAAATCATAAGATATCACAATTATCAATGAAAAGCCTAGAGGAATGTGAAAGTGTGTTACAAGACTTTACAACACACCAAATAAGGCAAGACTAAGAGAAATTATTATTGAAATAAAGTTAATTATTCTTAGAAATCCTAGAAAGATGTGAGTGTGCTACAACACTTTACAACACATTTACAAGGCATCATTAGATAAAATTAGTTCACAAGGGCCCAAGACCTAATGTGAATGTGTTATTCACATTACAACACTAAATCAAGGCCAAACTGAGCCAAAATCTGCAAGAAGGAGCTAAACAAGTGCAAAAAATTTTGAGAACCCTTTTTTTGATGTGACATTTAGCCCCCACTTTAGTGAGAGGATGAACTTGCTTCAAAATCACACTAAATTAGACAAACACTCATCAAGGAAGGGTTCCAATGTACTCATGCTAGTAAGATGAGATGACAAAAATAAAGAGGGATAATCAAGCCCCCATGATTGAGATCCCATGGAAAACTAATGTAAGCACAAAGAAATACACATGAAAATGATGTGGATCAAATCTAGGGTATTTGTCCAAGAAAGATGCAAACTCACTATGAGGCAACAAAACTCATGGTTGTCCAATGGGTGAGAAATCCAAAAGGGAGAGAAACATACACTCATGGATAGTAAGTACTCACACACATGTGAGTGGCTATCAGGAAATTAATGTGCTATTTGGGTGTCCCACTCAAAGCATACCAAATTTATACCTCCTTATAACTTCAATAAGGTTCCACAGAAAAAGAAGTGATTTGGTTTTCGTGGTTTATGAGACGAGTAAAACTTTGTATGCTTGGAGATCATGAATAAACGAGATGGTTCCACATGCATGCAAATTGTATTATGCAAGGTGGCCATACATGCAACATGTAGGAATGTTCAAATGAGTCTTTCCTAGTTTGTGCGAGGACTTTAACTTAGGTAACATTGTGTATAATGTCTCCAAGAGAGGACCAATCAAAGAATAGAAGATTCATAACTAAGGAGATGCAATGTGTGACATCGGGCCACTAAGAGTAATAAAATATGCTAAGAGAGATCATGATAATGAAATACATCACACCCAAAGTTATCCACAAAGCAAAAAAAAATCATATCAAACAACAAGGCTACACTAAGAACTAATGTATCCCCCCACTTTAAAGGAATTACTAAACACCATGCTGTGAGAAATGACTTTAAAGTAGAGAATGAAAAATGGAAGCAAGAAGAAAGACATGAGAGCTAATTTGGAAATAACTATACCAAGTCATATGTTTTTGAGTAAGGATACGTCATGCATAAGAGAAACGAAAGAGATGGGTTGCCTCCAAAAAGAAAACACCAAACACATAAGGGATCTATGGATTTAGGGTTAGTATGTTCTTTGTTGCAATGAATTTAGAGAGCTTGGAACTGTCATCATTCCCCAAATACACATAGAACTAGAAGAATGACACAAAGAGAGTGAAAATAAAACCTCTTGGGTCAACATGGATGTTAGATATAGTGTTTTGATGCCTTACGTCATCCCAAAAAGGAAAACATAAGAAAAAGATAAAGATGAAAGTGAAAAGGCAAAAGAAAATGAATGTATTCTAGGTCAACATGAGGGAGACATGAATTTCATAATGCCTTGCATCATCCCCAAAAGGAAAATACAAGAAAAAGAGAAAGAAGTAAAAGCGATGCACGACATAGAGAAGAATGAAGGTACAAATAGAGGAGTGTCACAAGAGAGAGAAGATAGAATGTTATAGGGGATCACATTATGTAAATTCAATCACACAAAATAAATAATGCAAAAGACTAGTAGGGAAAATGTGAGTCAACGTATGAGCAAGTTATTCTCCTCCCAATCATGTTCTATGTATAGCGAAGGTAGGAGACTAGCCAAAGTAAAAAGAGAAAGTGTCAAAATATGAGAAGCACAAGGATCAAAAGGTTTTTCATTTAAGCTAATGGAAGAGGAAAATAATGTGTTCAGTTCATCACGCACCTCTTCATCAATTTTGATATACTTGTCATCATCATCTAAGTTAATTAAAATAAGAGGTCAAAGGATAATATTCCCAGACTTTATTTTAACTCTTGTTGTGGATGATGCATGGAAAAAAAAAATTGTGACTGGGGAAGAAGAATGTCATGCATTGCTTCAGTCAAGTTTGGATCTGGATTTTCATTGTGGAACTTATGAGCAAGGGCACGATGTCTATGTCTATGCTCCCTAGCACCTTTTTTTAATTTAGTTTTTTTTTTAAGATACGTAGGAATGGGTGGATCAAACATAGGTTTATTTTCTTCCCTATGGGAGGAATAAAAGGAACCATAGGGGGTTGTTCAACCTCTTTCTCTTTGAATTTGTAAACTTTTGTTATTCTTTGAGGTGTGGTGGGGTTTGTTTCATTGTTTATTTGTTGCTTGTAATCTAGGTAGGTAAGGTTTTAGGTTTAGGTTGGTCCTGGTTTTTTTGATCTTGTATAGGTTCAAGCATGGTTTCATCAACGATGGTAGGCTCGGGGGTGAACAAGCACATGTTTTGAAGACATAAATCTATTATTCTCTTTTCCTTTAACTTTTGATAGGACAAGAAAAATAAGTCTTCTCTTGGCTTGAGAGGTTCCATGGGCTAGGGCCAAAATGCATCTAGGGAAAAGTTTCATTTAGATGAAAAGGGGTAAAAGCCACTATGGTGAACAATAAATATCTCATTTTCAAAAAGAAACTTAAAGGATTTTTGCACAACCAAAGGGAAATATTTCATCGAGTGAAGCCATGGGTGGCCTAGCTTCACACGAAATTGGTCCAATTGTGGGATGATGTAAATGTAACATACAATTTTTTTGGTCCTATTTGTAATGCTAGGGTGATCGATCCAATCGTAGGGCAGGAAAAACCATTATGTGTCTTGATTTATGCTCTTAGTTTTTCATATTCATCTTGATAAAGCTCATGAAATAGTAGGAATTCCTCGGTGATCAAATTCTCTCCATAGGTGATATCTATTATTATCCCATTACTAGGCTTATTATAGATATGACTGACTATGTAAAGAGGACCATCGGGAAAATGTTTAAGTATTTATTTAGAGGAGAAAGCAATATCAAGAGGACTCTTAGTTTGGCCCCTATGAGGGATGACGTCTATAACCCTTATGATTTCCTCAATAGGATTTCCATTACTAGTATTATTTGGAACATAATTAGTTTTTTCATCATCTGTATCAACATTCATCACATCATTCTTTAGAGTTTCAATAGCTTTAACAAATGAAATATTATGTTTTGGCATAGGATTGGTAAATATTTAAAAAAAAAAAAATTGAGGGGCAATGAACTTATTGCTTTGATAATTAGCACCTATAATGGATAGACGGTCGAAATCAATGAGGTCTTGCACAAGATGTTTAAGATGCTTACAATGTTCTGTGTCATGTCTATTTTGTCGATGAAAGTGGCAATAAGCATTTTCTTTAAAGTTCAAAGGAAAAGGCTTATTAGGATCAAGTTGTCTAATGAGAGGTAAGGTAATCATTTGTTGGTTTAGAATTTGGGACATAGTAATATAAAGGGTGTTGGCTAGGGGAGTGAATTGTCTCTTTGGATCTCCATAACTAAAGGGCACTATGGCTTTGACAATGACAACTTGGTTATGGGAATTTTTAGTTTATTATTAAGGAGGTTCTAACTGAAGGAACCGTTTATTAAGTTTTATAGAGAATTGGGAATTGTTTAGATGCACAAGCTCAGATCTTTAAATTCAGATAGAAGTGGAATTTGTATCACAAATAGAAACTGAATTTGGTAATCATGGAAAGCAGTGCACAACTACTTGAAGGATGGGAATTTCATCATTGTCAACTAGTCTTGGATTTTTTTTGGCAATTTTTCTATAAAATATTTTAAAGGTGTGGGTTGAGGATCTTGACATTGACTTAGGAATAAATCAATTGATAGCAGGAGATAAAGTCAGTTATCTTTTCTTCCTCTTTTTTCTAACATCTCATCAAGTCGGCTAAGGTCAGATTAGGAGTCATCTACACTTGGAAATGATTTATAAATGCCTCAACAAGTTCATCAAATGAACGAATCGATTTTTTCGATAAAGAATAGAACCACTCTAGAGCAATGTCTTTGAAGTTCCTAGGAAATATTTTTTCCAAACATTTATCATCAAGGACAAATTCACTACATAGGGAAGTGTATGCATCAACATGGTTAGAAGGATCTACATTCTCTCTATATTTCTCAAATCTAGGCATCTCTACACCTTGTGGAATTGGTGTATGTAGTATCTCCAAGGATAATGGACTACTCTTCACATAATAGGTGGGTGGATCATTTTTATTTTGGTTGATGGTGGAAACTCTTTTTTGAAGAGATGACATGGTTTAGAAAATTTGATGTATGAGAGGGTCATTGCTTGTGTTATGAGATGGAAATGAAAGTGGTGATGGAGTATATGTGTTTGTGGCACAAGTGAACAAAATTATTATAGGTGGCAAGGTAGTAGGAGATACAACATGTGATGCCACATAGGAATTAAATACGTTAGATGGAATACCCAAGGAAGGAATCACATTACTAACTTGTTGCATTGTTGTGACTTGAGGAGGGGTCTAGGTAGGTATTGAGGGTATTGTTGTTCGAGGAGAAATTTTAGTTCCTCCTTGGCTTGAATCATTTTTTGCAAGAAACGTGCAACTAGAAGTTGAGGGGAGATTCTTGCCAAAGATTTGCACTATGTTTTTCACAAGGTCAAGGCCATCTTCAGTTTCAAGCATACGGTAAATGTTTTCAAGGATAATTTCATGCTATAATTTCACTAGGTCCTCATGAATGTGGATAAGGTTTTCTTGTGGAATAATATCATTCTTTGGTTCGAATTCCATTCTACTTGACGGAAAAGACTTACCTAGGGTTTTATCGATGCCTAGTGTAATAGTGTCAATACTAGGAGTGGAAGCTCTAGATAGCCTAAAATCCACAATGATTGTGCTATCATGGGATGACATGAGTCTTTAACTTCTTCTCACTTTGGTATTAGCAATAGGAAAACAAACACTCATGCAAAAGGTACTAAATATAGGGTGGGTGCAAATGTAATCTAAACTAATAAGAATGAAATGCTTGTAATTGAAATTTTGAGAAGTAAAATTGAAATATAGAAGCAAAAAATAGAAACTTGAAAAATAAACTATAAATGATAGAAAATGCAATGTAAAATATGCAAATTGATTGATTCACCCAAGGTGGCGAATGAATCTAGGTATGGATTCTTTTTTTTAAAATTAGAATGTTTGAATGGAATTTTATGATTCTTATATTTTTTATGCAAATGTAAGATGCAAATGTAGAATTTTACTGATTTTTAATGATATTAAGTGCAATGATGCAAGCTAAATGAGCTTTTCATCACTGCAAAAATAAAAACCATAGAATGCAAATTAGCTAATCCAAAACCTAATGCAGTGTTAATTCAAGCTAAATCTAGGATGTAAATGCACTCCAAATAAGAATTATGATGCTCTAAATGCAAGTTCACCAAAATGAAATGAGGAAAATAGGGGGCCGGTTCTCTTTTCGCTTCTAGGGTTTTGGACCTAAAAGGAGAGAGGCTACTTTCTCCCTTTCACTCAAGAGAAACCCTTGAGATTCCAATGCAAAGGTGATTGAAATCTGAAAAAGGATGTGTTATAGGGGATGGAATGATGTAAAATGAGGGTTCACCACAAATTTTAGACTTGGAAAAGGAACTGTTTGAAAACACTATGTAGTATGAAAAAATAACTTAGAAATGTAAGCAAAAATCAACAGAAAACTATCAAACTAGAGATGTGCACCTGGGAAAGATAAGGTGGGATGGAGGCATGAAATCCTAGAAAATTCACTGTCGAAGACAACTGGGACTCATTCATCAAGCTGGGCGAATTAGTCCAGTATCGAGAAAACTATGCTCAAACAGGTTTCAGACAAAATCATACTTAGATATGCAAAAACCTCTAACAGATAGGTAGAGTGGGACTCATTCACCAATAGTGTCGAATTAGTCTACTTTATAATTTTTGGAAGCTCAAAGTTGGATTATGTAGCACTCGGTTTTCTTTGTCTAAAATTGCAAAATTTAACATGTGGGTCTTCTCCAAGCTCCTCCAAGGTTTGTTTACAATCTTGAAAACTTTGAATTTGTTTGAAAAATTGATGACAACTTTTCCAATCTTTCTCTTTAATGAATCTACAATCTAGACCTGCAAATCACATGCAAAGAGAGAGAAAAATGGTTGTGGGGTTAGGGAATGGGGCTTTTCCTTGGTCAAGGCACTTGTTGGGAATTAAACCTTGAAATAGAAATAAAATGTAAAGCAAAGTGACGAATGAAAATATTTGATGTTGCAACTCATCAAACCCTTGCAATGAAGTGTTTTAATTGTGCTTGAAATGGCCACAATGGATATGGTTATTTATTCTTCCTTGATGAAGATAGATCTTGAATGCAAAGCTTACTTGGATCATGAACTCTACACCACAATTGTAAGCACAGTAACAAACATGAAGGAGGTCATCATTAACATGATGATTAATGCTTAAAGAATGCTCTTGAATACTTGATAATCTTTCCTTGAAAGCCTTGAATACTCTTGCTCAAATGAATGCTTTAACGCTTTAGGAGTGCTAGGATGATATAATTTATAGGATTGAAATGAGTGAAATAACCTTGTATTTATACCCAATTATGCGAGAATTATCGAAATTACAACAATACACATCGACATTAGATCTTGGAGAATAAAATCCCACCAAAGATTTAAATTAAATTTAAATTTTGAGTTAAGGGGGACTGATTTGCCACATTAAGTGAATGGATCCCACCTAAGGGGACTCATTTGCCCAGAATGGTGAATGAGTCCCACCTTAGGAATTTGAGGTGGGTTTTTTAGGGATTTGATGTTTTAAATGCCATTTGTCTAGATTATGCTAAAAAATACACCAAAATAAGACTTGTGGATATAAAGGGGGCCCAATTAAAGAATAAGAGAGCCCAATTATCAATGACAAGCCTAGAGGAATGTGAAAGTGTATTACAACACACCAAATAAAGAAAGGCTAAGAGAATTTATGATTGAAATAAACTTAATTATGCTTAGAAATCCTAGAAAGATATGAAAGTATGTTACAACACTTTACAACACCTTTACAAGGCATCATTAGAGTGCATTAGTTCAGAAGGGCCCAAGACCTAATTTGAATGTGTTTTCCACATTAAAACACTAAATCAAGGCCAAAATGAGCCAAAATCCACAAGAAGGAGCTAAACAAGCACAAAAAAGGCTAAGGTCCCTTTTTTCGATGTTATAATCCCTTGCCACAAATATTGAGGGGAGTGTTGACAATTTGCCAACAATCTCTCCCTCAACATTACCCAAGGGGATTCAAACTTTTGACCCAACACTCTCATACAAATTGTTGGCTCATGTTTATCATTGCATCAAAATATCTATCTATCTGCTCCTAATACAAACAATAGAGACATGGATCACACAAGAGGAAGTTAGTCCCTTATCCCAAATCTCGAGGGGAGTATTTACCATTTGGCAACAATATTTCACCTGCATCTAAATTTCATTCAATATATATTGTTATGTAACCATAAACATTATTCTTTTATTTTCCTTTCTTGACTCACAATGATACCAAATCTAGGTACAACTTCTTACACCTCTATTTTATATGCTCATATTTATCATAATGATAATATCCCTTACCATTATAATTCAAAATAATAGTAACTCTTGAATTATTTCTCTTACCTTTTCTATTATCTCTATTCTTTTTACAACAAATCTACTACTCTTCACCATACCATTTGTGTTTATAAGAAGGGTAGACCTGTAGACATGCAAAACTAACATCATGCATCTTGCTCTAACCATTCTACTATTAATCAATTATAAAAATTTATTGATTAATTTCCTAAGGTTCATTAAATAAATCAAATTATTTAATCCTTATGTTCTTCTCATTTGATTTAATAAATCAAACTAATTTAATCAAATGTCAAATCCCTAAAACCCCTAAGTTAATTAATCTAAATTAATTAACTTCTAATCATGATTATCATTCTCTAGCTTTTGACTCAACTAGAGTCAAATCCAAACTCTTAACTAACCCACCCACTTGCACCAATAAATCATTTATTTGATTTATTATTTCCTCTAATTACATTTAAAATGGCATCAAAATGGAATATTCTTTCAATTTGAATCTTCCCCCCAAAAGGGACTTGTCCCTTCCAACAAGGTTTTAAATGCTATTTGCACAAGTCAAACATGGCATTTATTGCACCTTTCATCCCCCCTAAACATGTCATTTCATCCAAATTTGAATTTGAAATTGGCACATTGGCCAAGACTTGCACATTCCTCACCCTCTCACACTTTGACAAGTGGCATCTTGTCATTGGCTCATGAATGATCCCACATTCATCCAAATCTATCACTCTTCCTAATCTTGAATGTATAAAATGCAAAGCATTTCAACACAAATCATCTACAACAACAACACTTAATCATTGCAAGGTTACTCTCTTCATTTGAAAATCAATCTTGCTCTTCATCATCTACAATCTACACACATTTTGAAAGCATCTACACTATAGGCAACTTGAGTTCAAGCATCTCATTGTCTATCTCACTAAGCTTATCAAGGATTGGGAAAGGGCTCTTTCACATACTCAAAGAGCACCAATCCACTATGGGATAGGAATGATTCATTTTTTTGTATTGTTCTTATTAGTTGCATTGTTTAACATGATTCTATATTTCATAGGGATGTCTAAGTTTGCTAATTTAAACTACTTTTGTGCTAACAACATGAAATTGTTTAGGTCTCACTTGCAGATTTTGATGTCATTCATCATTTCTAATAAAGTTGGATTGTTGAAGTTCTTCATCTTCTTGAATTTAAGGGTTTATCCCTCTCATTCTTCTATCCTTTTTCATGCTAACAATGCATCCATCTGGAATCCATCTTGCATCCGTCTTGCATCCATCCTGCATCCTGCATAATCACGTCATCTCATTTTCATAATCATTCAAGTTGTTCAGGATAATATAAATTTGTTATTTATATCATCTTCGAAACATCTCATTTTCATCATCATTATCATATAGTCTAACCATCCATATATCCATTTTGAAACTCTTTGTCACGAGATCTACCTCAAATTGAATCTTTTCACTCGATCTCACGAGGGGGCAATGTACTAGTGTACTTATTTCTACTGGGGCATCTGAAAAATCTGAATTTTTTTTAATTTTGATGTCGGCAGAATCATTCTTTGAACCAATGCAACGAGTACATTGCTTCAAAGAGGGGCAAAATGTAGACATGCAAAACTAACATCATGCATCCCGCTCTAACCATTCTACTATTAATCAATTATAACAATTTATTGATTAATTTCCTAAGGTTCATTAAATAAATCAAATTATTTAATCCTTATGTTCTTCTCATTTGATTTAATAAATCAAACCGATTTAATCAAATGTCAAATCCCTAAAACCCCTAAGTTAATTAATCTAAATTAATTAACTTCTAATCATGATTATCATTCTCTAGCTTTTGACTCAGCTAGAGTCAAATCCAAACTCTTAACTAACCCACCCACTTGCACCAATAAATCATTTATTTGATTTATTATTTCCTCTAATTATATTCAAAATGGCATCAAAATGGAATATTCTTCCAATTTGAATCTTCCCCCCAAAAGGGACTTGTCCCTTCCAACAAGGTTTTAAATGCTATTTGCACAAGTCAAACATGACATTTATTACACCTTTCATCCCCCCTAAACATGTCATTTCATCCAAATTTGAATTTAAAATTGGCACATTGGCCAAGACTTGCACATTCCTCACCCTCTCACACTTTGAAAAGTGGCATCTTGTCATTGGCTCATGAATGATCCCACATTCATCCAAATCTATCACTCTTCCTAATCTTGAATGTATAAAATGCAAAGCATTTCAACACAAATCATCTACAACAACAACACTTACTCATTGCAAGGTTACTCTCTTCATTTGAGAATCAATCTTGCTCTTCATCATCTACAATCTACACACATTTTGAAAGCATCTACACTATAGGCAACTTGAGTTCAAGCATCTCATTGTCTATCTCACTAAGCTTATCAAGGATTGGGAAAGGGCTCTTTCACATACTCAAAGAGCACCAATCCACTATGGGATATGAATGATTCATGTTTTTGTATTGTTTTTATTAGTTGCATTGTTTAACATGATTCTATATTTCATAGGGATGTCTAAGTTTGCTAATTTAAACTAACTTTTGTGCTAACAACATAAAATTGTTTAGGTCTCACTTGCAGATTTTGATGTCCTACAAGACCATATTATCTAACATATAGTAATGGGATTGAGAAAGAGCCTCACTAGATTTTTCATACGGATAAGTCTCATTAGGTGACTAAATAACAATCTATTTTATTAAGATCCACAATCCATCACATCTTTACCCCATTTTATTTCACTCTTCCTAAATTCAATTGTTTAAGATTTGACAATTTTTCCATTCCCTTGCCCACAAAGAATTCCATTATATTAGCCTTTTCTCTTCATGAAAATAAGGTAATGTAATTTGTAGTAATATTATAAAATTATCCTATTTAGAAATTAGTTTTTATATTATTTTTAATGAACATGCCTAGTTTTCATATCATGTAATAGTATGCATCAACAAATAAAACCATGTGAAAGAGATTTATTGATGTGGACAAATTTTATGGTAGCTAAATTAAATATCTAGTTTTGAGACTCACTAATCAATCATCTTTGCACTAATATTTTCATCACAGGGTTGAATATCATGTTTTAACATCTTTGAATAATCTCTTAGGTGAGCACTCTTTTTACGCTCACTCTTATTTCTTAGGTTCTCTCTCCTATTTACCTTTAGGTTTTCAATTTGAAAACATGTAAACATTGGTAGAGAAACAAAGCAAGGTTTTCAATTTATTTTAGACAAGCACGTAAGACAAAATATCCCTGAGACAATTTCTCTTTGTCCATGTGCTTTTTTTCTACTTGAACAATGACTTGCTACAAGTGATCACCAGTCACTTAAGTGAAAACATGTAAACCTTGGTAATGAAAGAAAGCAAGGTTTTCAATTTATTTTAGACAAGAAAATAAGACAAAATATACCCTAGACAATCTTTCTTCATCCATGTGCTTTTGTTCTATTTGAACAATGACTTGCTACAGGTGGTCACTAGTCACTTAAGTGAAAATATGTAATCCTTGATAGTGAAAGAAAGCAAGGTTTTCAATTTATTTTAGACAAGCACACAAGACAAAATATACCCAAGACAATTTTTCTTTGTCCATGTGTTTTTGTTCTATTTGAACAATGACTTGCTACAAGTGGCCACCAGTCACTTTAGTGAAAACATGTAAACTTTGACAGTAAAAGAAAACAAGGTTTTCAATTTCTTTTACACAAGCACATAAAACAAAATATACCTGAAACAATTTTTCTTCGTCCATGTTGTTTTGTTCTATTTCAACAATGACTTCCTACAAATGGTCACAGTCACTTAGTGATGCTCCTCCATGTATGTGATAGCTAGCTACCAACTAATGGGAAAATGATGATGATGGTCTTGGTTGGTGGCAATACTGTTGCCTGATAGACTATAACGGGGTACACTATTAGCTTGACAAGTTCCTTCAAAGTCATATTAGCATGAATCTTCGCCATTGATAATCTCACTGTGCATGCGCTCACCCTCTTTCGGTCACGTGCAGACCCCCCATATAACCTCCTCGTATTCTCTGCCTGTCACCTCACCCGTCTTCTCGTCTTCTCAATACACCCCTACTCCAGATATATCCACCACGATAAAAGACCCACATTCGCCGTCTTCCACATTTCACTGAATAAATATTTATTGGAACAAACTGGCTAATATTTATTAACGACAGCCAATTCTGAAGAGATTCACCGGTTAAATGATTGTACATGCAATCTGCATTGAAGCGGTCTGTTATTGCTCGAAATAATTTTTAACACTCTAAATTATTTTGATATTTTATATGGTTTACCATAACTATGCAATTCAATCATAAACGTTGCATTCTCTTCACGGGCTTGTATACAAAATTTTGTTTGCTTGTGATCGTATCGCTAGAAAAAGTTGGCACATGGGACACCGAACACAGTATCAGTTTGTCTGATTCTCGTCATCTCTGAGAAGTTGAGCAATCAAAAATTGCTTTTGTTTGCATGTTTAGAGACGTAGCGGAACTGTTAAGTATCGGAGTAATACAATATCGTACTTTTTGACTGTTCTTGAGAATTCACATGCAGCCATTTTGAAAAGATAAGGCATGCCCGAGATTTTGCATTCACAATGATTTCTCTTCGTATTTTTCAAGCTATTCTTAATTATCAGACGTGTTTACAGGTTTGTGTGATAAGGGAGAGAACCCAGCAGTTAAGCATCTTAATTTCACACTTCTAATTATCTTAGGAGGAAATTTCAACTTACTCCCAATTTTAAACAGCAGCTTACATGGTAAGTCCCCTTCTTATAACTAAGATTTAAGAGCTACATCATTAAATATAATGCCACATCAGCATGCTTTTTGTCAAGGTGTTCAAAAAGGCCCAAAAAAAGAGTGAGACCAATACTTGTGCATTAACAGCATGTTTTATTGAGCGCTGATGTGGAATCACGTGACTGGTTGCTTTTTAGATCAAAGAAATACATTTTGTTTAATTATGGGTAGTCATCATCAACATTTACAACTTTAATGTCACAACTATTGATCCAATATTGACAAAAATATTAGACATTATATAAACAACTACTATCACAACTATTGAAACATGCTCAGTACTGTGTCCT
The DNA here is from genome assembly GCA_007115665.2 of Sequoiadendron giganteum. Lineage (NCBI taxonomy): Eukaryota > Viridiplantae > Streptophyta > Pinopsida > Cupressales > Cupressaceae > Sequoiadendron > Sequoiadendron giganteum. Next base: position 615,157,406 of record CM021105.1, on the reverse strand, counting down.
CGCCCCTATTTATGTTGGGAATTCACCCATCTCCCTCTCGAGTCATTTAGGCTTCTACTGCTCCCCTGCGCCATGCTTCACTTCAGCTCACGGTTGTGCAGTGTTACCGTGATACCGCGACCACCTCTCTCAGTCCTCATGGTTCCCCGGTGTCTATCGCCGCACCACAACTTGCTGCTTGTTAGACCATGGTAATGCGGGTTAGCCACCATTGTAATGTTACTGCTGTCCCGCGGTTACCCTCCTGACCACGTGTCGTGGCGTGATGTACACCACCTCACCATGTCCAACCATCTCCCTCATTGCGGTAATGCGGTTATTGCAGCCACCGCGGTCTTCGCTAGGCCACCCGGGGTTGGGTGGTGACCCCCGTGGTACTGCTAGCTGGTCATGCCATCACTGCTGTAAAACGATATTACGTGTTTATTGGTGGCGCTCGATTTGTCATGCAAGCTGGTAGATATTTAAATCAAGGATAGTTTTAAATATGGTTTAGGACATGCTTTTAATATCTGGACTTTGTAGTTATTTCAAATTAATGTGATTTTGATGGCTTATTCATTAGCATTTAATATTGTAATTAATTTGTTCTTGTTGTGACTTTCATATAAAGTGATTGGGATGTATATTGTTGTGAAGTAGAAAACGTTGTGGATAGACGAAAAATAATATATTGCTCCCAAGAGCAGAGAGAAAAGTATGTACTCAAATAATGGAGTGAGATTTTTTTTTGAAGAAAGAAAATTGTAAGAGTGAAGAGCCAAAGTTTATTAAGAAAGATTTTTTTTGAAAATTAGTATAATATAAAAATTTTGGGTTAATGTTGGATGTGTTAAATTCTTTATTTTTTGTGCATAAATTAGACTAAAGTTGTTTTTTATTTTTGTTGATGCCTCTTGTTTTCCATCAAAGTGGTATCAAAGCAGTCTAAGTCAAGCTCACTAGGAGTAGAGATTTATGGTGAATTTGTGTGAAGTAGTCACTATCTAGTCTAAAAAAAGCTATAGGCTATCTAGGAGCATTATGTCTACAAATAAGAGAAACTTGTCTGGGTTTAGAATTTGTGAAAAAAGTTAATAAAAAATTCAGTGCTTTAGGAAGCCACAAGTGCTTTGTCAATAAGAAGAAATGTTTGTTTCATATGTAGTTGTCAAGTAAGTAAGAATTCATTCCTAGAAAGGGAAGATATCATAAAAGAGTTGAAAGTTTGTAAACCAGTTGTTGAGAGAACTAAATAGGAGGTTGTAAACATCAGAAGAAAGAAGAATAATGGTTGAAGAAAATTGTTAAGAAGAGCTAGAAGTGTTGTATTTTGAAGACAAAGCGAAGAAGTCATAGTCACAAGAGAAGTTGAGCAGAAGCCCACAAGAAAAAAGGAAGGTGTTACAAAGAGATTTTTAGATTTGGGAAGATAGATACCAGTAAAGTGTTAAGAAGAAGAAGTTGTGAAAATAGTTGCTGTGAATTGTAAAAAAAGTGGAGAAGAGGTTGTGCTGAAGATTGTGCAGAATACCAATTTCCAAAACAAATCAAGAAGTTGCAAACCCAACTACTAAATTCCAGTCATGAAATTAAGAGAGGTAAGCTAAAACTTTCCTTTACAAATGGGGAAAGTAGGGAAAAGGGTTAAGAAAGAAAATAAAAACTTGTCATCTGCAAAAGATGTTTTAGAGGAATAATTAATTTTTCTTAAAGATGAACTCGGTATTATTAAAAAGAACAATGAGTTTTATTCTGAAAAAATAAAAGAGATGCAGTAAGAGAACTATTTACTTTTAGAATAAAATGATGATCTTGATAAAGAACTGAGAAAGGTTAGAGCTAGAAATGAAGAGTTAGAAGAAAGGTTGAAATCCTTTGAGGAATTTTAGAAAAGACCCGAGGAATTTGAACACGGAGCAAAACAGTCTGGTGAAATAGAGAAAACGAGTGTAGACTTGGAAATTTTTTTGAAAAGGGTACAAGAAGAAAATAGTTTACAGCTGAAATAAATAACAAAACTGAAAGAATAAATTGATAAATTGAGAGTTTGTAATGATTGTGTGAAGTCAAAACTTTCAGCTTGTGATGTTTCTTGTGACACAACATATTTGTGCTCTTTACTTGAAAAATCTGATTTTTTTGAAAATGTTGGTGATAAAAAGTGTCAAGATGAACATGCTGATGAATTTGCAAATATGGCTACTTGTGATAAAGTGTTAGAATCTGAAAAATTAAAGTTTGATATAGTTGCACCTATCAAAGAATCGGTCAGAGTAATGTTCAAAGATGTTTTTGAAAAGCAATATATGAAGTTGTCAAAGAAAGAAGATTGTAATAAATTTGGTTATGGGTTGAAGAGAAGGCATCATCTCATGAATGAGTAAAAGAAGTTAAATTGCAGTCGTAGTTGTTAGAGATCACTATCTTGGGTAAATTTTTGAAAGTCATAGTCAATAGTACTTGGAAAGAATTAGAGTTGTAGCTCTCAATGTCATGCAAGAAAAGGTTTTTGATTAAGGAGAAGTCTAAAAAGTTACAACAGTAAAAATGAGTCATTGTTTGTTTGGTAGCAACCACAATGCAAAGAAGTTTTCATTTGGAGGAGGAGGTTGAAATTTTTAAAATGATGATTTGATTTATGCAACAAGGAAAAAAGAGAATTATGTCTAAATTCAACTACAATAAACGAAAATATGTGCAATAGATATTGGATGAAGATAAAATATAGTGAAATGCAATAGTATTATGTGAGTAAGAATGAAGAGAAATGATTAAATCAAATATCAGGATTCTCTAACACCAACAAAGTGCCACTATGGGAAGAGATGATAAAATCAAAATAAGTCATTAAAAGGAATGGAACACTACAGTTAGTTTGTGGTAATCTGAAACCACCTCATGATGAGGGTGCAACCCGAGACACAGAAAATCACACAGAAAAACTAACAAATCTTATTATTTTCAAAGTATGAAATTCCTACATGCAGAGGATCTCAAATCCTTGAGTTTTGCAATACATGCAAATTACAGAAAGAAACTACAGAAATTCCCCTATTCGCAGCATGCGATCTTCTTTCCCCAAAAACTGCCTAAAAGAAACAGTAACTCGCCCATAAATAGCCCGTTTCTTTGTTTGGAGCCAAAAACGGGATTCAAATTATGCACCAACTTTCGGAAGCCCTAACTCAAGATCTAACCGTCAGATCTTCAATGATAATACCTTTTCGGAAAGCTCTCGCGAAGATCTCTTGCCGAAAAGTGGGGCCTAAAGGCTAACCACTTTCGTATTCCGCCAATTTTTCAGGCCCATCCGGAGCCTCTAAGTACCTCAAAATTAGCTCCAAAGATTTCATAAGGCAAAAAGCAGAAATTGAAACTTGAATAACTTTTGAACCGGAAATGCTCTTGATCTGATTCTTTCACCAAAGTGTTTATTATTATGTCCTGAAGCTTCCCTTAAATTTTTGTCTCCTCACGCCTTCAAATTCATACCTGCTAAAAATAGCAGTTGAGCAGAAAAAGCAGAAAAGCAGTTCTGAAAGTTGGGAATTCTTCTTCGACGAAAAGGGTATCCAGAAATGCAAAAACATCTACAAAAAAATCTAAATGAAAGTAAATATATTTTTGGGTGATGTAGGATTGCCCTTACACCACTGGATGCTCCTGCATCAGACACCCAGGGTAATTTGAAAAGTGACTCCGTCACTTCTCAGATGGTTGAGGAAAACCCAAACGGTCAACCTCTGCCTTGGACAACCAGGATGAATCTTCCACAGGCCTTCCTTTCCACTTCACCAGATATTCTTCATATTGCCTATTTCTGGTACTCCTTCCTACACGGCTATCCAAGATTTCTTCAATCTCCTCCTTTTCTGAAGTAGGTGCTGGAATACCGCACTGTTCCATTGCTGGTACTTCCTCTGCGCCACCCTCATGATATTCTATCAAATCTGCAATGTTGAACACAGGGGAAATGTTGAATCCATCTGGCAACTCTACCTCATATGCGTTCCCTGAATCATGCCTCTTCAAAATTTTACAGGGACCGAACTTCTTCATCTTCAATTTGTTATAGGTTCCTACTGGAAACCTTTCTTTCCTCAAGTGGACCATCACTTCATCACCAATCTGAAACTCCTTATACCTCCTCTTTTGATTTGCCTTAGCCTTATACTGCATATTCATCTTGTTAATGTGTTCTTTTACCTTCTCATGCATATTCTTGATGTGTTCTGCAAAGTCTTCAGCTTCAGCACTTGTCTTCTTCTCTTGGTCCATCTTCCTCAATTCTGGAGCAGTCCTAGGACTACTTCCATACACAATCTAGAACGGTGATCTACCAGTGCTTCTATTGACAGAATTGTTGTAAGCGAATTCTGCCTGGGGTAAGATCAAATCCCATCCCTTTGGTTTATCTCCTACCAAGCATCTCAGTAGGTTACCCAAACTCCTGTTCACAACTTCAGTCTGCCCATCAGTCTGGGGATGGTGTGCAGAACTAAACTTCAACTCTATTTTCAACTTCTTCCACAAGGTCCTCCAAAAGTATCCAACAAATTTTGTATCACGATCTGAGACTATACTCTTTGGCAAACCATGTAGCCTCACCACCTCTTTGAAGAACAAGTCAGCAATGTGGACTGCATCATGGGTCTTCTGGCATGGGATGAAATGTGCCATCTTCGAAAACCTATCAACCACCAAAAATACTGAATCATTCCCTCTTTGTGTCCTTGGCAAGCCAAGAACAAAGTCCATACTTATATCCTCCCACGACCTCTCTGGTACAGGTAAGGGCTGATACAACCCTGTATTCTGACTCACTCCTTTAGCCATTTGACATACCCTACAACTCTGCACAAACTTCTTGACATCTTGTGATAACTGAGGCCAATAATAATGCTCACTGATAATGAAAATGGTCTTATCCCGACCAAAATGTCCTGCCATTCCTCCACTATGCTTCTCCTTTATCAGATTCTCCCTCAGGGAACTCCTCAGAATACATAATTGACTTCCCTTAAACAACATGCCTTCTTGAATTAGGAAATCCAACCACTTTGTCCTATCAACTGTAACAAGTTCCTTGCAAGCTTTCCAAGCCTCTGCAAAATCAGGATCATTCGGGTACAATGTCTTGAGTTCACTGAACCCAACCACCTCAATCTGCATTTCTATCAACAATGTATGCCTCCTACTTAAGGCATCTGCAACCCTATTTGACTTCCCACTCCTATGCTTTAAAACAAATGTATAACTCTGCAAAAATTCTACCCATTTCATATGCCTCTGATTTAATTTTCCCTGACTACTCAGGTACTGCAATGCTTGATGATCAGTATACATAACAAATTCCTTCGGCAACAAATAATGCCTCCATTTCTTTAATGCTTGAACTATTGCATAAAATTCTTGGTCATATACAGAGTACTTTCTCTTTGCATCATTTAACTTTTCACTGAAATAGGCAATGGGCTTACCTTCCTGGCTTAACACTGCTCCAATGGCACAACCACTGGCATCACAATCCACTTGAAACACCTTATTGAAATCCGGGAGAGCCAAAACAGGTTGTTCTATCACCTTCTGCTTCAATAGATCAAAACTCCTTGCTGCTCCAGTGCTCCACTTGAACTCTTTTCTATCCCCTCTCATTGTTTCAGTTAGGGGTGCACAAATACTACTGAAGTTTCTAATAAACTTTCTGTAAAAACTGGCCAAACCATGGAAAGACCTCACCTCAGTAGTAGTTCTTGGGGTAGGCCATTCCAGAATAGCCTTCACCTTCTCTGGGTCCATCTTGAGACCTTCTGTCGAGACAACAAACCCCAAGTACACTAACTCCTTCTTCACAAAACTACACTTCTTCAGATTAATCAGCAATTTCTCTTCTCTTAACTTCTCAAAGACTCTACCAATATGCATTATATGCTCATCCAGTGACTTACTGAATATCAAAATATCATCTAAATACACAATAACAAAGCTTCCTAGGAACTCTTTCAGTACCTCGTTCATGAGCCGCATGAATGTGCTCGGTGCATTGGTTAGCCCAAAAGGCATGACTAACCACTCGTACAGGCCCTCTTTGGTCTTGAAGGCGGTCTTCCATTCATCTCCCTCTCGAATCCGAATCTGGTGATATCCACTCTTCAGATCAATCTTTGTGAAGTACTGAGCTCCACTCAAACAGTCCATCAGGTCATCCATCCTTGGCAGGGGAAATCTATACTTGATTGTTATCTTGTTTATGGCCCGAGAGTCTGTACACATCCTCCACTCCCCATCCTTCTTTGGTGCTAGTACTGCAGGTACTGCACATGGACTCAAACTCTCTCGAATCAAACCCTTTCTCAACAACTCCTCAACTTGTCTGTTTAACTCCTCATTTTCTGCAGGAGTCATTCTATGAGCTGCCTTATTCGGCAAACTGGCTCCTGGGATCAAGTCAATCTGATGACTGATCTTCCTCATTGGTGGTAAACCCTCAGGTACATTATCAGAAACAATATCCTGAAACTCATTCAATAACCCAGAAACTTCTACTGGAACCTTCTCACTACCCTCCTTATCCATTTTAGGAATCAATGCATAACACACACGCTCATGTTTTATGCCTTCTAAAATTTTCCTTCCATGGACATAACAAATTCTAGCACTACTGCATACCTTTTCTTCGGCCTTCTTCAGGGGTTTCAACTTATGGCGGACTCCACCCTTCATCAGGGAATAAGTGTTTGCATGGCCATCATGTACAGCTCGCCTGTCAAACTGCCACGGCCTTCCCAACAACATGTGACATGCATCCATGGGGATGATATCACAGAGTACCTCATCACGATAGCTTCCGATCTTGAACTTCACCAGGCACTGCTCATTGACTAGAACTTTGTGGTCTTTCTGCAACCAGGCAATCCGATATGGATGTGGATGCCTTTCCCTCTTCAGCTTCAACTTTGTAACCATTTCTTCTGACACTAGATTATCAGTGCTCCCACCATCAATAATGACATCACAACATTTGTCTTCACACTTGCACCTTGTGCGAAACAAATTCTTCCTCTGTTCTGGCTCCTTCTCTTCAGTCACCAAGGCTCTTCTAACCACTAGGGCTTCTCCCCTTTCAGCATCATCTGAATGCTCAGATTGAGCCTCCTCATCTACATGCGCAACTCTTGCACGACCTTCTAGCCTTTTGTCTGTCCTTCCTTGGTATTGTGGACATTCATAGGCTCGATGCCCTTCTTCACCACATCGAAAACAAGTTCCTCTGAAACCACCTCTTCCAGGTCCTTGCCCAAATCTTCCTCGTCCTCTACCTCTTTGATCACCACCATTCTGATCACGTGGGCGGTAGAAGTTATCATTCCTCTGGCTTCGACTGGTACCCACATCTTCATTTTTCTTCTCATCCTCATTTCGGCTTCCAAAAGATCTTCCGCTACCCCTTCCGCTTTGACCTCCTCGTCCTTTTTGCTTGCTGTCAAATCTCTTGTTCAGCTTCTCTTCAACTCTCAGCGAAAATTGGTAAGCATCCTCAATGGTGGCCATTCTGACCAGGCTTAACTCCTCTTGAATGCTCGGCCGTAACCCATTAAGATAACGGGCTACCTTCTCCTTGTTGGCCTCTGCATGTCCCGTTCTGATGATCATCTTGTGAAAATCTTCTGTGTATTCTTTCACAGATCTACTTCCTTGCTTCAACCCTTGCAATTTCTTCAATAGATCTAACTCATAGTCCATTGGCATGAACTGCTTCTTCAGTTTCTCCACCATGCGATCCCATCTGGTGATCTTTCCCTTTTCTCTCTTATTTCTTTCTAGTTGGACCTCTTTCCACCAGATACTGGCGTGGCCCTTTAGCTTCGTTTTTGCAAACTTAACCCGATCTGGGTCCTCTACTTCTTCATACTCGAAATACTCTTCCAACTCATTGATCCAATCAATCAACTCTTCCGGGTCTAGACTTCCGGAAAAACTGGGAACTTCTACTCTAGGTCTTTTTCCGATCTTCGAAATGGCCCTTATCAGCCGCATTTGATCTTGATCAATAGCTTCTTCTTCCTCTTCTACATCTGAATCTTCCACCTCTTCTTCATCCTCACTTTCTTCTCCCCTTCTCGGGTTTACCCCTCTTCTTAACTCTCTTTGTAATGCATTTATTTGTCTCTGGAGGGCTCTGAAACCCTCAGCCGCTAATGGATCTCTTCCACTAGCATTTCTGGCACCACCTCGCCTACCACGTGCCACTCTTGGAGGCATCTTGAATATCTTGAACCCACAACCACAGTCCTGGTGCGAACTGCCTCACGATCGGCGATCTGTCCACACGCTCAAGAAAACCCACTCTGATACCACTTGATGAGGGTGCAACCTGAGACAAAGAAAATCACACAGAAAAACTAACAAATCTTATTATTTTCAAAGTATGAAATTCCTACATGCAGAGGATCTCAAATCCTCGAGTTTTGCAATACATGCAAATTACAGAAAGAAACTACAGAAATTCCCCTATTCGCAGCATGCGATCTTCTTTCCCCAAAAACTGCCTAAAAGAAACAGTAACTCGCCCATAAATAGCCCGTTTCTTTGTTTGGAGCCAAAAACGGGATTCAAATTATGCACCAACTTTCGGAAGCCCTAACTCAAGATCTAACCGTCAGATCTTCAATGATAATACCTTTTCGGAAAGCTCTCGCGAAGATCTCTTGCCGGAAAGTGGGGCCTAAAGGCTAACCACTTTCGTATTCCGCCAATTTTTCAGGCCCATCCGGAGCCTCTAAGTACCTCAAAATTAGCTCCGAAGATTTCATAAGGCAAAAAGCAGAAATTGAAACTTGAATAACTTTTGAACCGGAAATGCTCTTGATCTGATTCTTTCACCAAAGTGTTTATTATTATGTCCTGAAGCTTCCCTTAAATTTTTGTCTCCTCACGCCTTCAAATTCATACCTATTAAAAATAGCAGTTGAGCAGAAAAAGCAGAAAAGCAGTTCTGAAAGTTGGGAATTCTTCGTCGACGAAAAGGGTATCCAGAAATGCAAAAACATCTACAAAAAAAATCTAAATGAAAGTAAATATATTTTTGGGTGATGTAGGATTGCCCTTACACCACTGGATGCTCTTGCATCACCTCAATGAAAGAATGCAAATGGCAGAAGGTATGAGAAGCAACTCACTTGTTAAATATTAATAATTGATGCATGAAGATGTATGTGAATGAGTTGAAATTAAATCTTTCTTTAAGTTGCAACAAATGATATAATGGTCAAAGGAGAGCAAGGATTATTGATGATTGTGTAAATGAGGTTGCAGTCCTCAAAAGGAAAAAAAATCAAAGACATAAATGGCTAAAGAAACATGTCAAAACAATGTTTTTTTTGACAATTTGACAAAGTTAAGGGAAGAGCAAGTTCTGTGAATTTCAAAGAAAAGAAATAAAATTTAAATCAGCCACAACTGATCAAGAAGAGATTGCAATCTTTCAATGAAAAGAAGACATGGTGAAATATTTTGACTCTCAAGAGTCCACAGTTGCAAAGAGAAAGGATACTAGAGTGATTGAAAGTTAGTGATGAAAGAAGGATTGGAATGACAATGCAAGGTTGTACTTGATAAATTTGAAATAGGGGAAATACATCAAAAATTCGGGCCTACAGGAAAAGAGAGAAAACGATTTGGAAAAAAATTCAATTCAAATTGAAAAGAAGAAAATTTGGACAACATGGACAATGTTGATGCACTCAGAGAATTTTGTTGAGCAACGTGCTGGCAGAAGACAAAATTGAGAAATTGAGTGGGCATCAATGTGGGCGGGAGTTGTTTTCAAGGGGGAGTGTTGGGAATTCACCCATCTCCCACTTGAGTCATTCTCGCCTCTACCACGCAACCATGCCATCCTTCACTTTAGCTCATGGTTGTGCGGTGATACCATGATATCGTGACCACCTCTCTCAGTCCTCACAGCTCCCTAGTGTCTACCACCAGACCACAACTTCCTTCTTGTCAGAAAATGGTAACGTGGGTTAGCTGCCACTATGATGTTACCACTGTCACGTAGTTACCCTCCTGATAGCATGTGGTGGCGCGGTGTACATGGCGTACAGTGGTGCGGTGTACATCGCGTGCGATGGCATGGTGTACACTGCGTGCGGTCAATTGTCTCCCTCACCATGGTAATACGGTTATTGCGGCTACCGTGGTCTTCTCTAGGCCACTCGCGGGTTGGGTGGTGACCCCCATGCTACCACTATCTAGTTGTTTCATCACCGCGGTATAGCGGTATTTCATGTTTATTGGCAGTGGTCGATTTGTCATGCAAGTTGGCGGATATTTAAATCAAAGAAAGTTTTAAATATGGTTTAGGACATATTTTTAATATCTAGACATTGTATTTATTTCAAATGGATGTGATTTTGATGGCTTATTTATTAGCATTTAATATTGTAATTAATTTTTTCTTGTCGTGACTTTCATATAAGGTGATGGGGATGTATATTGCTATGAATTAGAAAATGTTGAGGGTAGAGGAAAAAGAATATATTTATCCAAAGAGCAGAGAGAAAATTATGTACTCAGATAATGTAATGAGAATTTGTTCTGAAGAAATAAAATTGTAAGAGTGAAGAGCCGAAGCTTAGTAAGAAATCTATTTTTTGAAAATCAGTATAATATAAAAATTTTGGGTTAATGTTGTATGTGTTAAATTCTTGATTTTGTGTGCATAAATTAGATTGAAGTTGTTTTAATTTTTGTTCATTCCTCTTGTTTTCAATCAATTTAAGCTAAGGTTTGCGTAAAGTGCAGCTTGTAAATCACGTTTTTTCACACATTTAACTTAAAAATCACACATATTTGTCAAATCAATAGTTTTTTTAAATTACACAAAGATTATTTAGATTTTTATAGTATCTTCATACCGAGATCCAAAAAATATATATAATTTATTGATTAGATTATTTATAAGTTAAAGGTAGTGCAATATTTTTTCTAGATAATAATTTATCAAATTATCTATAGACTACAAAATGTCAATTCAAAATATCAATAAGTTCACATGTCAAGATGAAATAATACATTTAAAAATTATTTTAAATATAGATTTAATAGTTGGATTTTTACTATTGCCGAAAGAGGTGCTACTGCTACTCTTACTGTTACTATTAAAACTTGCATTCACTCTCAGGATTTAAATGGATAATCTCACTCCACCTAAGAATAGCCATTGTAACTCTACTTAACATTTGTGCCTTAATAAGACGTGTACCACATCTAATGATTTTTATTACTCTTTGTAAGTTGTTGAGTTAAAATTTATTTAAATTTGTGGGGTAGTTTTCGAAATCTAGTTTAAATCATAACTCAATTAGGGATGGAAGAAATTTATTTTATTTTCTTAACGTACAAATTAATTTCTTTATAGACTAACGCAAGACAAAATATACACACGAAAATTTGTGTCATGAGAGAGAGAGAGAGAGAGAGAGAGAGAGAGAGAGAGTTCATGCACTAAAATTTCAAGCTAAAATTTCAAGTTATAATTGTAAAAAACATTATTGAAGGGAAAAGTATGAAATTTCTTATATGCAAATTGACCTCTTAAATTATTTTTTGACTTCATTTTGCTGAGGGTTACTCAGGTTTTTAGCTTGGTCTAAACATAGAGAGACCCTTACAAGGGATCTCTTCCCATGGCTGTATCACTGACGCCACCACTGAGTGGTCTCAATCCCCAAGGAATCATCACCTTGTCCAAACCTGTGAGCTCATTATCCCAGCGAAGTCCCATAGCTTGTGAGCATGCCATCCTAGTGAAGACACATATCCTATGAGCATGAAAACATAAAGAAGAATGAAGACCTATGTGCTATTTGGCCCTATGGGGGTTTGAACCTTGATGGCAATCACAAAAACCAAGTGAGATCAGCACCACAATGCACCCTTATGGGATTCTTTTTTGACATTTTATTAGCAAGTAAATTATAGTGTCAATTTTATAAAAAAACTATATTGAAATTATTTTTCTATCTTTTCAAAAATAGAAACATAATTCAATATACTAAAAAATCTACATTTTATTAGTTGACATTATTCGAAAATTCAAAACATATCACTTTCTAGTGATTCATGTTAAAAAGTTATATCAATGTTGGTTGTTTCATTTATAAAATTGGGACACAACTTTAGACTTTCACCCTTGATTCTTATTTTATAAAGAAATATTTTATATTTACAATATATTTGTCATTGCCTTGTTTAATTTAGAAATGCAAAAAGAGCTTGAAATAAGTAATTTGGGATTGATGAAATATATTACAGAGGTTTAGAATGCTGAATTGCAAGCCAATAATAACACCAATCTCAAGGATTAAAATTGAACAAAGATGATAAAACCTCTTATGTAGATCTAACTTTGTACAAAAGACTTGTTGGTAGTTTAATGTACCTGAAAATCTTAGGACCTGATATCATGTATGAAATCATTTTAATTTGAAGGTTCTTGGAGTCACAAAAGGATACTAATGGGTATGCTATAAAACAAATCTTGAGTTATGTCAATGGCACAAAAAAATATATAATTTTATACTTTGTATCTAATGAATTTGAGCTAAATATTTATTAAAATTGTGATTGGGTAGGGAGGATCGATGATAGAAAGAGTGCCTCATGATATATCTTTCACCTTGGTTTAGGAGTAGTGTCATGGGATTCTAAGAAACGGGCCATCATAACTCTCTCTACAATAGAAGAAGAATATGTGTCATCTACATGAATAACATGTCAACCAATTTAGATAAGAATAATGCTAGTAGATTTGAAGAAGGAACAAGAAGAGAAATAAAAGTATTTTCTAACAATAATTAAGCAATATATTTATCAACAAATCATTCCTTTATTAAAAATATTCAACATATTGATACATGATATCATTTCATCAAAGAATTGGTTAATACTTATGACATATATTTAGAGACTTATGGGTCAATAGATCAATTTATAGACAAATTTAAAAAATCTGCATCAAAAGAATATTTTGAAAGATTGAGAGAAAATCTCAAAGTCACCAATTCAAGATCAAATGCATATGAATGCTCAGTTCATGACTAAGGAGGTTGTTACAAAATTAAATCTTTTCCCGCAATATTTTATTGTACGAATGTAATCAATTCAACTCATTTCAAGTTTATGTAAATTCTTGTAGTGCATGCCAAGTTCATGTAAATTCTTATAATGCAAGTTAAGTTGGAGAATTCAAGTACAAGCCAAGTCATATCAATTCAAGCTAGAGTCTTGGAGTGTAAGTCAATTTAGAAACTGTGGCAAGTCTATGCTAACCAGTTTTTGTCATTGATGTCAATATATCGATGTTTTCATTTGTGTCAACCGTGTTCTTGTTTTGATTCTTTCTTGTGGTCAGTTAGTTGCTTTGTATTGTCTTATATAAGTATTGACGATGATGAGAAGATGTTCATGATATTGAGTTTTCAAGCTCCTTTGAGAAAAATTTCTCACCAAGTGGCAACAGTGTGTTGCAAAGTATTTTGGCTTGCAGAATAATTGATTGAGTTTTGCTCTGCATTTCCTCGATGTTAATCACCGGAGTATGAAATTTGGATATAATTTAGAGAATCTATTGTGGCCAGTTAGTTTATTTGTACTGTCTTATATAAGTATTGAAGATGATAATAATATGTTCTTGATATTGAGTTTCCAAGTTCTTTTCAGAAAAATTTCTCTCCAACTAGAAAGCGTGTGTTGTAGAGTATTTTGGCTTGCAAAATAACTGATTGAGTTTTTCTATGCATTTCCTCGGTGTTAATCACACAAGTATGAATTTCTTATATAATTTCTATTCACTACTTTGAAGACTGTGTTTGGTAGTGTATGTAGTATGACAGGGAGACAATATATTGCTCCCCATTTCTTCATAATTTGGTTCTTGTTGTTGCAGTTTTGGACATGTGTTTCTAAGATCCTCAACCATCTTCATTGTAAAAAATTTGTGATTTAGTTCCCTAGAAAGAAATTTTCTGATTAGCAGACTTAGAAAAATATTGTGGTGAAGCAGATTGTGATTTTTTTCAAGAGATGTTTGTATTCTTCAAGTGAGATTTATTGTAGTTGAATTTTTCGCATTTTGTATGATTCTATGACGTCTAGAGAATATGTTGAAGGTTTTCTATTGATCTGAAAGATATAATGAAGCCCTTGGAAGAATGTGACTTAGTTCTTTTGATGTTGTGTACTTGTTCTAGACAATCGGGTTAGTCACACTTGTTGCAAAGGTGGTTCATGGATTGTAGAAGTGTGTCCAAGCATGTGAATATGTATTTGGTCCAAGCTAAGCCGTGATTTTTTCATCCTTCATTTGTTACCTTTATAGGTGTGTGTAGGTTCGTTCCTATTTTGAAATTATGTACGTATGTCGACCTTGGAGAAAGTTCCAATGGTTGTACATTGTAATGCCAACCTCATAGAAACTTCCAGTGGTTATATACTGTAATGTCAACCTTTATGTACATTCCAAGGTGGGTGATGTGTATAAATACATGCAATTAAGTCATGAATGATGTGCAAGTGATAAATATGCGAAGATAAAGTGTGGATTGTAAAGGTAGAGGAGGAAAGATATATTGTGCTTCAATGGAACTAAACCTAAGAATGCCATAGATACTACTATATCAGTTTTCCCCTTGGAAGTGAACCATCCAATGGTAGTGAGACACTATTTTGGGAGTCAGCCCCAAGTCGTCCCATAATAATGAGTTACACTTTTTGGTCAAACTTGACATCAAGATCAACATTTTGACCTAAATATTCAATTTTTGACACCTATAGCCACTAAACTGTTAGGAATTTGAAGATGATGTGAACTAATGATTTGGGAGATTTTGTCTATATATTCTAAAAGTATTTTTTTTCTTTTAAATTGAAGTTAAGTTGTAATTTTTTTTGTGTCTCCTTTGATAACTAGTTGTTAATAGTAAGCAATATTTTTTTGAACTGACATGTATTCTGTAGTACATAAATTGTTTTCTACAAAGGATAAAATTATAATTATTTTGAATTTAGATTCCTAACACTGATATATAGGGAATTTATTTGGTTTCATAATTTTTTTTTGAATTATTATTTTTTTAATTAAGTTTTGAAGTCAAACCGATTATAATTCAGACATAGGCATATTCTGTAAAACATAATTTTTTGTGTATTTATTGATTTAATTAAAAAAAAATTGTTGAAACAAGGACATCAATACCTAGGGCATAGATATTTTTTAGATATTTTTTATTATTTTCCTATTTTTTCATATGTGTGAAATAAAGACCTTTATGTTCATTGAAAAAACTACATTACATTTTATCGCCCCCCCTTTTAAAATAACCCAACCAACAATAATCAGAATAAACAAAGAAACAAAAACTTAGAACACACAATTATTAACATAACCAGCGACCATTAGAATACATGAAGAAATAAAAAATTAGCCATGAACAATGAAGCTTTTGAACAAAACAACGTTAGATATTACAAGAGGAGTTAGATAAATACTTAATATATAAGAAAGAGAAGCTTGCGAGTCACAAAACTATGAAACAGTCACATATTTTGTGTTTGAATAATTTTTTATGTCGAATTTATTTTTCAATGGAGATTTGTGTGGAAAATTTTATATTGTTTTTAATTATTTGATGAGAATATAATTATTTCTTTTAATATATATTTTATTTAGATTTGAAGATTACTGAGTATTTATTTTGTCCATGTCATTTGGGCACAATTTTACTTTAATCTTTTATTTGTACATTTCTACAAGATTTGGAATTTGGTGGATGTCAAACCACATGCCATTATCTTAATCAATTGTTTTAAAATCAATTAAAATACAATCCTTTGACTAAAAGTTAATTTTTAAGTTTTATATAGGCTTAAAAAATAATTGATTAGTCACATCACCTTCAAGATTATGGTGAAAAATGCATGAGGCCCATTTCAAGATCATTATTCTTCATGTAATGAACATTGTGAAAGTGGTGTATTTTTAGTATAAAAGCTAGTAAATAATGTGAATTTTATTTTATTTTATTTATAGATAAAATATGGATTGGTTTTAATTTTTAATTGTTTTTGATAAAAGGGTAAAATGGGTTTTATAGGGACCCGAAACCACAAAGTTTACAAAATAGAGAAAAGACCACCAACGGTCCACCAAAAAAATACAGCTGCCCAAAAAAAACCAGCAGCGAGCAGGCAAAAAAGACCAGGAGGGTCAGAAAGGAAAGGACAGCAAAAAAAGAATACAAAATTATTTCAGAGACCTAAGGAAAGTCTATGTCTTTGCCTCCAAAACCTGCATATCAGTAACCCCCTTCTTGAAGGTTTGAATCATTTTCGGGGTTAAGGGGGCCTTTCGCTTCAAATTGGCGTGGGTTCTTCTAGAAATGCCTCCATCCGTTTCCTGGCTTTTATCTTCAGTGTCTTCTAGATCAACCACCAAGGATCCCTGTTGGGCTTTGTCAAGCTTTTGAGTCATTGCATTGATTATTATAGCATTGTGTCTTGCTATTCAGTTGTTTTGTTCTACAATGGTTCTGATGTTAATTCTTAGGCCCTCAACATCATTATCAGTGATCTTGCTACTGTGCACCACATCTTTCTTTCCCAACTCTGCAATCTTGACACCCATTTCCAAAATCTTGCTTTCTAGGGCCAAATTTTTAATTTTAAGCTCATTGATTTCGGAGAAGGTCCAATCCAAAAGTTTAGAATGGGACTCGGTGTTGGTTTAAGCCAAGTACAAAAAATCAAGGGAGGGCTCTTTACTAGTGTTAACAGGAGAATTGTCGACATTCTGAATGTTCAAAATAGGGCCCACACAGTGCTCAGAAGTGTTGGTATCAGCTTCCTCCGGCTCAGAGGACTCTTTGGTGTAAGAGACAAGGCTTTTAGCCTGGGTCGTCTTGCCAGCAGGGCTGAACTTAGGAGGAGGACAGTTGGGATCAAGTGCAACCCGGATTTTACCCAGATCCCTGGAAGAGCCAGGGCTAGGGTTAGGCAAATAATCTGAGCCACTGGGCTCAATATCATCACTATCAACATCAGAGTTGGCTTCTGAGGTAGCAGGGGCATGCACATGCAGATACTCAACAATAAGCCTAATTAACCCAGTATGGAGGATAGGAAATCTTTAGGGATTCTTTTTATTGTCCTCCAACCTTTTCTTCAGAGAGCATAAAAGATAATAAGGGATAGTAACCCTTACCTTGTGGCGGAAATGGTTGAAGAGGGCGAAGTAGTACCCGTAGACTTTAGTGAAATGCCCATCCACTATGATATACTCCATGATGGCCCAAAGGACCTTTCTCCAAATAGATTTTATGGAATCAACATCAAAGTAACTATTCGCAATTTTGACCAAGTTCTGCTTTTCCTTGTCAATTTTGGGGAATTTGATAATAGCTTCATCAGAGTAAGCCCTGTCCCTAAAAAACTTCTTCCCATCAGTGGGTAATCCCGTAAATTTGGCAATTAACTCTTTGTTGAGCTCCCCATTCCTGCCGAACAGAGTCGGGTTGCCATCATGCCAATTTTTGGCAAAGAGATTCGTAGCCTCCAGATCAGAACCATGAAGCTTCTTCAGAAAAGGGAAGAGACCTCCACTTTTTATCTTGTTCCAAGCCTTAGCATTTTTCATATGGGTTTCATAGCTATCCGGCTCAGTTCATTTTCTGTCCCCACCCATATCGACCGACACAGTGAGGAAGAACCAAACATAATCCTTTCTAAAATTGGCCCTGCCAAATCTAAGCACCCACAAAGCGTGTGGAGTAAACTTGCAAATTACTCCACAGAGCTCGGTCCCATACAATCTAATGATTGTGATGTGAGACATCCAACCTGTCCTCATTAAAGGGATAACACAATGCCTTACCATGTGATTTATCATAATTTAATAGGGCACGAACTTTAATATTAAGATCACTATTATTAAGCCAGGTACACACTTATTTACTCTTGACTCCTTCATTAGGAAAAAATTCCGTGACAACATTGGCTTCTCTATAGGTGTGTGTTATTTTAACTTTTTCAAACTTGTCTAATTTCAATTTAGCTTCATCAATCCATGATTTGATGGTCCATGAGGGAGGAGACTTGCCACGGAGGTAGTCAATTATGTTTTTGGAGTCTCCTTCAATCCATAAGTTTTTAATATTGAGACTTTGGGCTAAATTTATAATATGGTAAGCACCAGCCATCTTTGCTAGGTGATTAGTTTGAGAGCTAAGAGGAGAGGCCGTCACACCCATGAAGTTGCCATGGAATCCCTTATAAATCCTCCATAGCTTGCCGCCCCCGGATTGTGTTTAGCCGCACCATTAAAGTTAGCTTTGATCCACCCATTAGGTGGAAAAGTCCAGCAGACTCCGTCTCTGTCCTTTTTAGCCTTAATAATAAAGCTAGACAGAATGGGGTTTATGTTTCATTCCTTAGCAACACAAAGATCATAGTTCGAAAACTCTACATTCAAGGTCTTCCTATCCTTCTGGGCCACGACACTGAAGTTTTCCTTTAGAGATCTGGCAATTTTATTAAAGACATAATCCATAGAGGCTTCTTTGCCCCTAAAATTTTTGTTGTTGCATTCTTTCTAGATGCCCCAAGCTATATGAGGGAAAGATAGCTCCCAAAAAAATCTAAGTAAAGGATTCCTTGTTGGGGCTTTCCATTGAGAAAAGAGTTCTTCAATGAGCATTGGGAAGATCCAAGAGAGGTTCCATAATCTGTTAAAATTTTCCCAGAGAGAAGCAGCAAAAGAGCAGTGAAGGAATAAATGATTAACAGATTCAACATCCATCTTACAAAGACAACATCTATTAGGGATTTGAAATCCCCGTTTACACAAATTGTCAATCGTTAGCAACTTATTTTGAAGCAAGATCTAAAAGAAGATGTTAATTTTAGGAATCAGATTATTGCTCCAAGCTTCAGACCAAAAGGGAGGATGATCCAAAGAAGAAGTGAGCTTAGCAAAAGCAGAAGATACAGAAAAATTACTAGAGGGATCATCAATCTAGACCGCACAGTCCTCCAGCTGCTTCAAGCTAGGTCTAACAGCTAGCTACGTAATCTGGATGGGGACCAAAACCTGACTAACTCTGCTTAAGTCCACCCAATTACCATTCACTCTATAATCTTTCACATAAGTACCAAACCTAACCTTGCAATTCTCAGCCCAATCTCTAAAGGGATTGATATTTATCAGAGGTTCCTTAAAAAGCCATTTGTCTTCCCAGAATCTGGTACTATTCCCATTTCCCACTTGGCAACCAATGCCTTCCTCCACAATCTTTTTTCCAATAATTAAATTGTTCCAGCATATAGATCCTTTAGGAAGAAGGTGGGGGTCCTTATTAATGATGGAAGAGTAATTGTTATCAAGATATTTGCTAGCCATAATATCAATCCACTCCCCGGAGGAGGAGAAAATTCTCCAAATTTGCTTGGCCAAGAGGATTTTATTAATAGATCTGATTCTTCTTAACCCAAGTCCACCATTCTTTTTAGGTCTACAGACTAGATTCCAGTCAATTAAGGGAATTCTTTTATTTTCCTCAACACCCGACCATAGAAATCTTTTTTGAATTTTTTCAATTGTGTCAACATATTTAGCAGGGATCTGAAAGAGGCTCAGGGCATAGATAGGGAGATTCTGAAGGGAGGCTTTGAGGAGCTAAAGCTTACCAGCTTGGCTAAGTAGAGCACCTTTCCAACCTGCAAGATTTTTACTAAATCTATCCACCAACGAAATCCAAAAAGCAATAGGAGGTTTCAAACTTAAAGGAAGACCCAAGTAGGTGGTAGGAACGGATTCCACCTTATAGTCCAGGATTCAGGAAATTTGGGTATGTCGATCAGCTGGAGTATTGAAAAAGAACAACAAGCTTTTTTGATTGTTTATCAGCTATCCTGAAGCTCTCCCATATTTGTCAAGCAACTGTTTAATAGATTTAGCTTCAGACACAGAAGCTTGACCCATGAGCATAGTATCATCAACGAATTGTTGATGAGAACACACCAGGTTGCCCAAGGACGGTTTGAGCCACAAATCCCTCACCATTCCCTCGAGCCAAGAAGATCACCAAAAGACTATAAGTAAGAAGTGTACACACAGGAAATCAACATAACAAAATCCTTTCTTTTTAGCCACCCACAAGGATAAATAGACCCCATGCCAATACCCTAATTTTTAAAAAATAGGACAACACCTTAGATTCAAGTTTCAAAAAAATATGGAAGCATAAGGTATACCCAATGTATAACCATCCATTGAGCCTCTCCCCCCTTATTCTCCACACGAGTCTTCCCATAAAATTCAGGAGGATGAAAAAAAAGGTAAGTCAACTTACTCCCTCTTCCTACAGATTAGCTAATCCTTCCCCCTCTATATCAATTTCCACACCTGCCCTCCTCTCCCCACGTAAAAAACATGATAATCATCACACTATTTTACACTCCTCTCCCCACATAATAAACATGATAATCATCACATTATTTTACAAAATAGTATAAGGTAAGTAGGGTCATGGTGATCTTGTTTCATCCATGGGCCATTTGCATACCTATACATTTCTTGTACAATTTGAAAATTTCAATAGCCCTTGAAATAATTAACAAAAAATGGCATCTTCATAATTACATTATCAATTTGATGTTAACCAAGCTGGTGTACCTCAAAATTACATTTCATTGCTTTCGTACCATTTGGATGGTCCTAATTTTCTTTTAAAAATGAAAGTGCCCAATCCTTGGGCTACACACTGTTAGAAAATTTATGATCCTAATTGTTGAAATGAATAAAAAATAAATATTTCAATCAACCTCAACCTAATATTCTAACAATTTATTCAAAAATTTAAACATCCAAATCACATTTATGTTTATCATTTACGTATTTATACCTTGCGTCTGATAGAACTTATTCAATCTAACATGATACAAATAACTCACATATATTAAATATTCTAGAAATTAATACATCTACCAATTCCAGTCATATATCCTTGTTCATGAATGAGAAACTACCAACAACTATTATATCCAATACACAAGGAATTATATTAATAAAACTTTTGCTCGATAAAGTTTAGAATGATGACTCATATTTAGGGTAACCATTTACCTATATTTATAGGTTCACTTACCTTTGTAATGTATCAAGAGTCAAATAATTTTGGACCTTATGATGATTAATGTACAATTAAAATCTTACCAGATCAAAATTATAATTGTAAGGATTGAAGCAACTTTAAAATTCCATCCCTGAGGGTATGCAGTCATAAAGAATTTGTGAGTTATCTCCTCTATGATACAAGCAATAATAATCTAATCGTACCATTTCATGTGCTATTACATCATCATGCATGTTCTATTTTGTAAGGGGAAACTATAATACCTTTCAATAGGAGTCTACATATCATTACTGGTCACTATGTAAGAACAATCACCTACTATAATCTCTTAGGTGCTAAATTTATAAATTAATTTAAAATTGATTTTATTTACGAAAATCATCATTTAAATTTTTTAAATTTCAATATTGTTCAAAATTCCTATTTAATTTTCAATTGTTATTGATTTGGTTCAAAATTTAGTTCACATTCAACTCGCATGGTTTGTTCTACTAGTATCACTGCAATACCTCATGCTTCTAATATTACATCATTCTAAATGCCTCAATAGTTGACTTGCCTCATGATAACAATAGGCTTACTTAAGGTAGCATAAAAAGTGGTAATTGGTGCACACAAGGTTGGTGCCTTACAAAAAATTACCCTTCCACTACAACATATTAACTACTTGCATAATGAGTAAGTTATCTTAGACAACTCCCAAAATAATAATAAAACATGAATTCCTTTATACTCATAACGAGTCTAGAGTACTAATTTTTCCTCCTAAACTAAACATGATATCAGATCTCAAAGACAAAATAATATAAAGTAAATTAAATTACATCCAAAACATGACTATATTTGTAAACTTTGAGGTTAAGTCAAAAATATAGCTTTTATTATTTACTCATGTTTATTTTATATCCTTATTATATTTAACCTAAATTATATGGATTGATCACCTACAATCGTTGAACCAAGCTCACTAATGAACTTACATGAAATGAGGTTTTCTTCCAAACATAGATCAAACATAGGATCCATTTTGTTATAACTTAATTCAATCATGAATTGGAAGAGTTAGGTGAGAGACTCTTCATCATGTGAGACATTACCCATGTTGTGGACATGCTTACACATAGTGACATAGGATAATCTTGTTGGCCCACATTTGTCATTGCATTAAAAGATCGGTCTATCAATGCTAGATAAAACTGATAGAGGCATGGATTACACTGGAGGCGCTTATTCCCTTGTGAAAAATCCTAAGAGTGGCATTGACCATTTGTCAACAATCTCACCCTCAACATTACCTGAGGGGATTCAAAGTTGTGACCCAACACTCTAATACCAACGGTTGGCCCACATTTATCATTGCATCAAAAGATCAATCTATCAATGCCTAATACAAATGATAGAGACATGGATCATATGGTAGGTGGTTAGTCCCTTGTTATAACTCTTGAGGGGAGTGTTGACCATTTCCAAGCAATATTTCATCTACATCTAAATTCAATTCAATATATATTGTTTTGTAACCACACACACCATTATTTTCTTTTCCTTTCTTGACACATGATGGTACCAAATCTAGGTATAGCTTCCTACACTATTTTATATGCTCATATTTATCGTAATGGTAATAATGATAATCACCCTTACCATTATAATCGAAAATAATAGTGATGCTAGAATTATTTATCTCTTACCTTTTCTATTATCTCTATTATTTTTACAACAAATATACTACTCTTCACCATACCATTTATGCTTATAATAAGGGTAGACCATATTATTTGACATATAGTAATGCGATTGAGAAAAAGCCTCAGTGGTTTTTTCATAAGGATAAGTCTCTTTAGGTGACTAAATAACTATTTGTTTTATTAAGATCCACAATCCATGACATCTTTACCCCATTTTATTTCACTCTTCCTCAATTCAATTGTTTAAGATTGGACACTTTGTCCATTCCCTTGCCCAAAAATAGCTCCACTATATTAGCCTTTTCTCTTCGTGAAAATAAGGTAAACTATTTTGTAGTAATATTATAAAATCATCCTATTTAGAAATTAGATGTTATTTTATAATTTTTAATGAACATGCCTAGTTTTTATATCATGTAATAGTATGAATCAACAACTACAACCTTGTGAAAGAGATTTATTGATCTAGATAAATATTATGGTAGCTAAATTAAATATATAATTTTGAGACCCCCTAATCAAGCACCTTTGCACTAATATTTTCATCTCAAGGTTGAATATCATTTTTTAGAAACTTTTTAATAATCTCTTAGGTGGGCACTCTTTTTACTCTCACTCTTATTTCATAGGTTCTCTCTCCTATTCACGTTTAGTTTTTCAATTTGGAAACATGTAAACCTTGGTAGTGAAATAAAGCAAGGCTTTGAATTTCTTATAGACAAGCACGCAAGACAAAATATACTTGAGACAACTTTTCTTCATCCATGTGCTTTTGTTCTATTTGAACAATGACTTGCTACAAGTGATCACCAGTCACTTAAGTGAAAAAATGTAACCCTTGGTAGTGGAAGAAAGAAAGGTTTTTCAGTTTCTTTAAGATAAGCATGTAAGACAAAATATACCCAAGACAATTTTTCTCCGTCCATGTGCTTTTGTTCTATTTGAACAATCACTTGCAACAAGTGGTCACCAATCACTTATGTGAAAACATGTAAAGCCTGGTAGTGAAATAAAGCAAGCTTTTCACTTTCTTTTAGACAAGCACTTAAGACAAAATATACCCGAGATAATTTTTCTTCATCCATGTGCTTTTGTTCTATTTGAAGAATCACTTGCTACAAGTGGTCACCAGTGACGTAAGTGAAAAAATGTAAACCTTGGTAATGAAAGAAAGAAAGGTTTTCAATTTGTATTAGACAAGCACGTAAGACAAAATATACCTAAGACAATTTTTTCGTCATCCATGTGCTTTTGTTTAATTTGGACAATGACTTGCTACAAGTGATCACCGGTCACTTGAGTGAAAACATCTAAACCTTGATAGTGAAAGAAAGCAAGGTTTTCAATTTCCTTGAGACAAACACATAAGACAAAATATACCCAAAACATTTTTTCTTCGTCCATGTGCTTTTGTTCTATTTGAACAATGACTTGCTACAAGTGACTCATTTCTCCTTCATGTATGTGATGGCTAGCTACCAACTATTGGGAGAATGATGATGATGGTCTTGGTTGGTGGTAATACTGTTGCCTGATAGACTATAACAGTATACACTATTAGCTTGATAAGTTCTTTCAAAGACACATTAGCATAAATCTTTGCCATTGATAATCTCACTGTCCATGCGCTCACCCTCTTTCGGTCACGTCACCTCACCTGTCTTCTCGTCTTCTCATTACACTCCTAGTCCAGATATATCCACCACGATAAAAGACCCACTTGCACTGTCTACCACATTTTTTA
Organism: Sequoiadendron giganteum; assembly: GCA_007115665.2. Taxonomy (NCBI): domain Eukaryota; kingdom Viridiplantae; phylum Streptophyta; class Pinopsida; order Cupressales; family Cupressaceae; genus Sequoiadendron; species Sequoiadendron giganteum. The sequence continues at coordinate 615,132,801 of CM021105.1, read as the reverse complement.
AGCGCCTCTACTGGCCATCTACGAATTCGCAGGACTCTGCCATGGTAGGCTCTCCATTGAAGTTTGCAAAGATTCACTGAATCAATATTTATTGGAATAAACTGGCTAATATTTATTAACAACAGCCAATTGTGAAGACATTCACCGGTTAAATCATTGTACTTGCAATCTATATTGAAGCGGTCTTGGATACAATTCAATCATAAACGTTGCATTCTCTTCACGGGGTTGGATATAAAATTTTGTTTACTTGTGATCGTATCGCTAGAAAAAGTTGGCGCATGGGACACCGAACATAGTATCTATGGGAGAAGATAGCATTAAAACTCTGCAACTGCTAATGCTCTGATACCACTTTGTGGGAAAAGATAACATAAAAACTAAAAACTCTTAATCAACAGGAGGAGAGTCATGCACAGACATACAGTCAAATAAAAAACTTAAACTATGAAACTGAAACAATATGCTCAAACCCAGATTTTGTATTCTATTTATTCTCAGAAATTACATTTCTATAACACAGAGCTTTGGCTCTTCATTTCATCTTCTAACTCAATCTATTTTCACTCTCTGCTTTTGGAAGCATTTTTCTCTCTCTGTCTATCTCTTCTCTATCTCTCTCAATCCATCACCTTTTCCTCTAACTGTCGACTCCTCCTCTCTGTTCACAGCAATCTTCTTCACTATCCAATTACAAAGTATGACAGTCTCACTAATATTATGGCCCAAGGAGAGATAAATACACATCAAGGAAAATACGTATGCCAACGAAACAAACATTAAACACTGTCCTATTGGTTTTAAGAATGGTCCTTATACATATAAAAATAGTCCTATGACTTAACTGTCCGCCAGCGCACAGACACAAAACAATTATCATCAAAAAGAGCATCACCCGTGTTACCGTTGACGGTTATGGAGAGGTCGTGGTGATGGCGGTAGTAGAGCGCACAAACAAGAAGGAGAACCACCGCACTACTGAAGCGGTTAAGAAATAGACCACAGTGGTGAGGGAAAAAAGGATGCCAGGCGGTTAACCGCACAACCAGAGGTGACTGGTGGCTAAGCCACGGTAGTGTGGTGAACTCAGAAGACTACCACCGTGACACTGTCAGCTGACGAGGCAAGACCGCAGGGTGGCGGTGAAGCAGGGAGAGAAGGCCAAACCAAGATACCGCGGGTGGAACGGAAGTGAGCCGAGGTGAAGTGGTGAAGTGCACCACCGCAGGTAGTACAAAGAAGGGGCAAGGTATTGCGGTAAGCCTTGAAGTTGGAATTATTTCCAACAGTATCGGTTTGTCTGATTGTCGTCATCTTTGATAAGTTGAGCAATCAAAAATTGCCTTTCCTTTTCAAGCCAACTATACAACATCATTTGGACGGTTATGGGAAAAAATACGAGATCCAGGCACTTGTGGCCCAACATTCAAATAATTTAATTTAATCCCTTTGAGCCATTATAACTGTTAACTATCGGAGAGTAGTACAATATCATACTTTTTGACTATTCTTGAGAATTCACATACAACCATTTTGAAAAGAATAGCTGCTGTTACTCTTACTGTTACAGTTACAGCTTGTATTCACTCTCACGATTTAAATGGATAATCTCACTCTACTTAAGAATAGCCATTGTAACTCGCCTTTCCTTTTCAAGCCAACTATACAACATCGTTGAAATTTATAGGCCACTGGATAGTTATGGGAAAAAATATACCCAAGACAATCTGGGTCATGGGAAAAAGTATGGGATCCAGCCACTTGTGGCCCGACATTCCAGTAATTTAATTTAATCCCTTTGAGCCATTGTAACTGTTAAGTATCCGAGAGTAATACAATATCGTACTTTTTGACTGTTCTTGAGAATTCACATGCAACCATTTTGAAAAGATAAGGCATGGCTGAGGTTTTGCATTCACAATGATTTCTCTTCATATTTTTCAATCTAGTCTTAACTATCAGACATGTTTACATGTTTGTGTGATAGGGGAGAGGATCCAGTAGTTGAGCATCCTAATTCCGAGCTTCTTAGGAGGAAATTTCAAATTACTCCCAATTTTTTACAACAGCTTACCTAAGTCTCGTGCATATTACTCCCAATAGTTGTGATAGTGGTTGATTATATAATGCCACATCAACATGCTTTTGTCAAGGTGTCCAAATAGGCCCAAAAAATAAGTGAGACTAATACTTGTGCATTCACAACATGTTTTATTGAGAGCTGATGTGGAATCACATGATTGCTTGCTTTTTAGACCAAAGGAATACATTTTGTTTAATTATGGGCAGTCATCATTAACACTAACAACTTTAAAGTCACAACTATTGGTCCAATACTGATAAAAATATTGGGCATTATATAGACAACTACTATAACAACTATTGAAACATGCTCACTTGCAAATCACGTGTTTTCACACACTTAACTTAAATATCACGCATATTTGTCAAATCATACAATGCTTGTCATGTTTGAGTTGATTGATCTATTTTCTCAAATGTTTATGGTATTCAAAATTTAACTAGCAATTGGATCTATAGATTTAATAGGCACACCAATAGTTTTTTTCTTTTTTAATTATTAAAGGATTCTTTAGATTTTTATAGTATTTTCATACTTAGATCCAAAAAATATAAGTAATTTATTGATTAGATTATTTATAAGATAATGGTAGTGCAGTATTTATACTAAATAATAATTTATCAAATTATCTATAGACTAAAAAATCTGAATTCAAAATATCAAGAACTTCACATGTCAAGATGAAACAATAAATTTAAAATTCTTTTAAATATAGATTTAATAGTTGGATTTTTACTATTGTTGAAAGAGGTGCTACTGTTACTCTTACTGTTACTGTTACAACTTGTATTCACTCTCACAATTTAAATGCATAATCTCACTCTACTTTTATTAGGGTTTTTCCTATTAGGGTTTTATTAGGGTTTGCATAATCTCCTTTTTATAAGGATTGATCCCATTATATTTCATATCAATTCATTCTCTCATTCTCTCTAATATATACATTTTCAGTTTTCAGAGAACCCTTGCTTGTTTGTCTCCATCTCTTCTTTTGTGACAGGTTATTTGCATGCAGGTAATCTTTGGGGTTTGTGAAGTTGTATTTTCTCATCTCCTACATGGTATTAGAGCTCTACACCCGCTACTTCCTATTCTTGTTTTGAAGATTTTTGGAGCACAAGGGTTTGTTGCAAGCCGTTTTTTATTGGAGCCGTCATCATTTTTGCTTCAAAAATTCATTTTTCACTCATTTGCAGGAAAAATGATTTCTACATTTTGTAGCCAGTGTCGAAATCTGAACTATGTATTTTTTAGATTTTGCATACCTTGCACAAATCTAGACAAAATCACTATTGAAAAAATGGCACGCATCATTTTTTTCCTGGCTGAAAGTAAAAAAAAAAAATTTCTCATATTTTGCTTATTGGATCAAGAAACGATTTCTAGGTTTTTATTTTTGTCTACAAAGAGTGAGTAGATTTTCCAAAAATCAAGTCAGAAATAAACAGTTTTTGCTAGAAAATTTGTTTCCTGCAAGATAAATTCAGTTTTTGAAAAATTCATAACTTTTGGCCACGGTGTCCGTTTTTGGCAAATGAGATATTGACGGAAAGCTAGTTTCGAGCACTTCATAGTGGTGCAGGCCATTTTTTCAGATTTGGTCATCTACACAAATTTGAGGTTATTTTTCATCATGGAGACAGATGTGAACATTGGTTTGTGCATGCACTCTTTTTTGTTTTCATGCAGTAAGTTTTAATTTGTCCTTAATTTATGTATGTTTTGCATGTTCTCGGAAAGCTGGTTCTGCCAACTTTTTCTTGGAGTGGGTCTCATCACTTCATTTTTTTGTTGGTGCATTCTACAACCAGTTATGTGGTTGTCCTCCATGTATTTCCAACATTTTGTCCTTTGAGGATAATTTTGAGCATCATTTGTAAGCTATCTTTTATGTAAACGCATTGAGATAAAGTGCCATACTATTATACATGCATCTTTTGGGGATTTTGCACATAAGGTTGTGCCATATTTTTTACTTGCACTGTTATTATAAAGTGCCATGAGGGGTTGTGTAGTTTTCCTTTGTTTTTCCATCACATCTTTGTCTGGTGAGTATCCCTCTATGACGACAGTGAATCCATACCATGGGGGGTTGTGTAGTTTTCCTTTATTTTCCATCACACCTTTGTCTGGTGAGTGTCCCTCCATGATGACCATGGATCTATATGATTCTGGCCTCATGCATGTGTGCTTTATTTTGCACACCACTTTTCAGTTGCAGGTGCTATCTTGCGCACTTTCAAATGTTGTTTCTTCTTCCTCATGCACTACAGGGTGTTTCACATCATTTCAGTGTATTTGTCAGGCTCTCCCAGTTCAGTATTATGGGGGGGTATTATATTGTTCATGCTAATTCTTTCTTGGTTTCGCCTTGGAAGGGATCTTTCATCTTCAACGGAGGTTCTTCAGCACTATAGCAGTCATCTTTCGACAATTGTTTGTAGCTTCTTCTGCTTCAATGATGTTCTTCTTCTTGGCTTTCTTCTTCTTTTTTTGTAGTAGAACTTTTTCCCATGAGATTTTCTCTAATTCTCCATTTTACAGAGATTTGGTTGTATTTGGGTACCTAATCTAACCTAGTTGTCGGGACCCATGTTTTCCTTCTTGCATTGTAGTTACTTTTTCTTTCTTGCATTTGTTTGTAGCTGCACTATTGCTCATCTTAAGGGGGAGTGTTAGAGTAAAGGTCTTAACTTAATTATGTTGATAAAGTTACCTTTATTCCCTTCTTAAGATTTCACGTTAGTTTGCATAAAGTGACATTTAATAATTATATTAATTATTAAATGTTTTCCTATTAGGGCTTCTATTAGGGTTTTTCCTATTAGGGTTTTATTAAGGTTTGCATGATCTCCTTTTTATAAGGATTGATCCCATTGTATTTCATGTCAATTCATTCTCTCATTCTCTCTGATATATACATTTTTGGTTTTCAGAGAACCCTTGCTTGTTTGTCTCCATCTCTTCTTTTGTGATAGGTTATTTGCATGCAGGTGATCTTCGGGGTTTGTGAAGTTGTATTTTCTGAACTCCTACATCTTCTACCTTTCTTACCCAACCATTAAATTGGTAACAAGAGTTTGAGGAAAGAAGAACAACTCTAGCCTAATAAGTTTCCCAATGGTCTCCATAAACACCACATCTTTGTAGATATATATTACAAACATCAAAGTAAAAAAAATCATGCATCGAAAGACCATATTTTCTTGTAAAATTGAAAATGTGAGTAGAATTCATATGCACTAGTGAAAAGATCAATTCTACAAGGAATCATCAACACAAAATGAGTTTATTTGAAAATTTAAAAAGCAATACTAAATTGACAAATGAATTTGACATCTATCGTAGCGAATCTTCATCAAGTTTTTGTTTTTTAGATTGCAAGAATCAATCGGGTATCCATCCCCCTATAAATTGCAATGCATCTAGTAATTTTTTTTTACATGAACAGTTACATTGCTGCAACACTCCCTTCGATACCACAATTTTGAGGGGAGACTAGATGTTTAACCTCTTACCTGCAACAAGATGCTTTAGTCAATCGAGTTAGGCCCCCCACCCCAATCATCATCAAGTTTTGGTCTAAGTATATTATTTTATTTAGTTGATTTCTAGTAATTTATTTTAGTGCATTAATGTGTCACAAATATTTATCCTAGGTTAAATTTTTAATTCATTTTTTAAAAAAATTCATTAACCAAGGATATTTTTAAAGGGTTTTCATAAAAGCACTTAACATTTTTTATTAGATCTAAAAAAATCCAATCAAAGAAATAATTAAAAAACCCATTCAAAAAGAAATAAATAGTGACATTGATAGTTTCAATAGATTTGGAAATTCAATAATATAATAAGTTTATTTGAATGAGATAGTGATTAAGAGAGAAAATACGTGTTGCTTCAATATGCATGTCAAGAGAGAAAAACACGGGCATTTCACCGAGGGCCAGCTTATTCACATGAATTTTATATTTTAAAAGAGTATATTATTTATAACTCATTCCTTTATCTTCATACCTGATGAGATTGATTTGTTGGTATATGTAATCTCTAATTTCTAAAAAAATTCTCATGTATAATTTCAAATTTGATGATGCAAAAATAAATTTATATTGGGTATGAGATATGATGCACTCCTAATCCCTAATCCTCAGAAAATGGTATGACTTATAAGGTATCCCTAAACCTTGATCCCCAATATTTTTGAGATCCTAAAACTCTCACATTTTACAATCTTCACTCCCATCTACCACTCTACACAATCTAAATCACCATTAATGAATAAACATTATTTTGCAACTAACTCAAGGAGGTTTTCATTCCAAAATATATTTGTCTAACTCAAGAGCATGGATTCATATGAATTTTTATTAGTAGAAGATTAGGAGGCTATTCCTCTTATTGTGGTGGTTATATTTTTTATGGGAAAAAATTTCATGCAAGATCCAAACTACCAGTTTACTAGATTTCATGGGATCTCAACTTGTTTAACATGTAACATTGATGGAACCCAGTTTTTAGTTATTTTTTAGGGACTCAATGATCAAATTATGTGTTATAAATACTATTTATATAATATTTTAAAATGTATTCCTTCTTTCTTTTCCATGTGACTATAATGTTGAGAAAGATCTAGGATTTCATCCCTTGCATGTTTAGTCACTATTAGACCATCCCATCTTACATATCATAGAGAGGTAGCTATATTTTGAATTTCACAAGACAACTAAGAGGGGGGTGGGAATTAGTTGTATAAAATTACATACACTATAGACCTCAATCAATTCCACATGAAATGCATATTACAAAAAATAGATACTAAAGACACCAAATTTAAGTGGAAAACCCAATGAGGGAAAAACCACGGTGATTATTAACTCATAATATAATAGTAATGCAAAAACGGATAAAAAGGTTCACTACGAGGGGGCTCACTTCCCACAAAGGACACACTATCTAGATAAAAAGGCTCACTTCCTATAGATAGGACTCACTATCCAGAATGAGGCTCACTGCCTATAGAACAACAAAGATAATAGAAAATCCACCACAATAGTTTTCACACACTCAAAACCTTAATCAAAGAATCACATACACCATCGACTCATTGCTTTCAGGAGTCTAACACATTGAAGTACTTATGCCTTAATTCACACTTTCACACACTTTTCTTCTCATACTTATTTCGCACTTGTTACTTGCTTGTCTTCTAATTAACATCTTAACTTGTATTTATACCAACATCAACCTCAAAAACATTCTCAAAGGTCAGTTACACATTCTTGATTTTTCAAATTTAAACTAGGTCAGTCACTCAACATTATTGTGATGCATAAGAATGATATTGGACCAAATTAATACTTAACTAGGCCCAAAACAACATTTTGGAGTAGCCACATGCTTGCTTAGTTAATACTTATCCTTCATGTAATATGCAGAAACCAATATGGTTAAACCTAATGAAAACACCTACGAAATTTGAAGTACATACATCCAAAACAATATTATAATGCATGGATCACATAACACAATTCACTAGATACTGAAACACCTCTTATATACCTTTAGATACATCTATAAAAATTGCAAGAACTTTCATATAGATAACTCTATCCAAACAAGCTATGCAGGCTTAAATAGTAGCTCTGCAACAAGCCTTCTAGAGCACTAGACCACGAAAATTTCTTCCAAAATATAGATAACACCATTATAGGTCTTTCATTAGATATGCAAGATCCGAGACAAACTAATAGAGGACTGCAGATTAGAAACATTTGTCCTAGTCCACAGACAAACATTCTATCGAACAAGTTCACACAAATTTCATTCTTCATCAAACAAGAAGCTATAAATTAGGATATATTAATCAAATATTCCAATAAAAAACACTAAAAATCCAAAAAATCATGGGATCAACATAGAAGAAATGTAGAGCACTATACTGGAGGACATTCAGAACACACACACAAATTTGTCTTCACTATTTATTAACTTTCTCAAAAGAACTTGACAATTCATCATATCAGTACACCTACAACACCATAAAAATAGCTCCATATACTATTTTTTCGATGAGAGGTAAGAGGAGAGAAACAACTAGGACTCTCAAAAATATTATTGATTTGTTCTTCTAAAGTCAAAATATCTTCTTGACAAATAGGAGACATATTAGGAGAAGAACAAATATGATAATTGGGATTGTCCAAGGTTGTATTCTCTTTTACAAAAACACTATCATAGGGAGGGAATATGAATTTATTTCTTAGAATGACTAGAAAGGTAGGGTACTAATATTTTTTGACCAAAAATGAAAAGCACTTTTAACCATCTCATGCAATGTTGTAATAATGTTAACAATGTATATCCAAAGATGCAAAACACATGTGTCCAATGTATGCAAAACTTTAACAATGAAAATAATGTATATCCAAAAATGAAAATAATTTTATCAAACTTATGCAAATTTTTATGAATGTAAACATTGTGCATGAAAAAGTGAAAAGTAATTTTATTCATATGATGCAAAGGTTCAAAAATGTAAACATTTTTAGATTTTTAGAACGAAAACAAAGTAATTTTCTGACTACACTATGCAATAGACTACAAATGAGATGTTGTAATTCCATGAGTGGACATGAGCAATGTATGACATGAAGAATTTAAGATATAATTAATAAAATACATGAAGTAAAAAATCAACCCATTGAAATAGGTAACCAATTCCAATAGGAAGAAGCACAAAATTTTTGGTTAAGATCCTTGAAATTATAGCTAAAATTCCACAAGGACTAAGATGCCAATGAGGGCTTCTTAGTCCTCATCATGAAATTTGAAGGTTTAAAAAGTTGTAATATATATAAAATCACTCAGATAGGGTACTACAACAAAAAACTAAAGAGGGACTAAGATGCCATCAAGGGCGCTTTTGTCTAAGTAAGGGTTTTTTGCAAAAAATCAGACAATTTTGGGCTGATAAAAATGTTCCCAGGTTGCCTACCTAGGGACCTGATGTTTGGAAACATAAAATAATGTAAATAAATGCAAGAAAAAGTAATTAGTGACAAGAAATTGGATGCAAAATTGAATGTATTTTTTTTCAATTTTGAATGTAATAACAATGTTTCTAAATGTAATTAAAAGGATGAACAATTCACTTTTCGGTTTTGCAATGAAATGTAATGATGCGAGAAAGTAAGAAAACAACCTATATGCACTTTCACTAATGAAAAAATAGGAAACCCTAAATACAATTTCACTAATATAAAATGCAATGCAAGAATGAATGCAACCTAGATCCTAGAATTTAAAGAACTCCAAATTAGAAAAACTAGGATGCTCAAAAAATTTGGGTTCACCAAAATGATTAATTAAAATAGTGGAGCTCTACATAGAACATCACTCTTTGTCTAACTAATCATTTGAATATGTCCTAAGCACCCTAATACGATTGACTATAAACCTCTCAAGGTGAATTAATACACAATTAGGAGGACTTGGAAGGGGGCATTCTATCAAATTAAGGGGTTCACCACCAAGAAAATTCTTGGAAAAGATAATGTTTCAAAATACACAGTGATATGTTAAACACTTAAAATAAACAAAATGAAGCTTATTTTAATACGAAAAATGAACAAATCCAAGTTAGGGTATGTGTACCTAGGAAACCTCAAAATTCCAAAAGGATTCTGGAAATGCAAACAGACTGCCAAAATATGCATTGGAGGACTAAGATGCCTTTACTCCCATCTTAGTCCCACTGCTAGTTTTTGGGACAAACACAAAATATTGAATTAATGAAACAAAATCTTGAAAATTCTCTAAAATATTCAACCTAGAGGACTAAGATTCCTTTACTACCATCTTAGTCCCCATCTTAATTTATTAAAAGTGTGAATGTGGTCTTGAGGTCTGTGATTTGCAATTGCATCTCCTCGAATCTCAAGATCTGAAACATCGAAATCTAGCCTATAGGTGAGTTTCCATGAAGATGACAACTTTGACAATGCAACAATGCAACTTCACAATTTTGACAACCTTGCACTCTAAGTGATCTTCAAGTCTTCAACCTAGATCTACAAACACAAATGGACAAGATGGGAAAAATTGTTGATTGTTAGTGAATGGATTTTTTTCTTGGTCAAACCCCTTTTGGGTAACTAAACCAAATGATTAAATAAATGAAATGATGCATGAAACATGAAATATGCAAATGATATCACCTTGTATGATGTCTTCTAAAGAAAATCTACAATCTATCATGTAGTGGCCATGAAGAATTTAGATCTTGGATCTTGGAATATGATCTAAACAATTCTTCTAGAAATATATTCAATGCTACATTCATAATCTTAGCTCAAGAACATGAATGGATGCACTAAACCCTTTACATCATGCTTGAATCTTGATGATGGCTCCAAATACTTGATGAATTTCTCTTGAATTTTCTTGTGAACTTAAATATGCTATAAGGCATGCTCTCACAAAAGAATTGGATTGAAATGAGTGAAGGGACCTTGTATTTATACTAATTCATGGTTAATATATCCTGAAATTAGACCATAACAAGCTGACATATGGAATCATTAATGAAAGGAGGCAAAATTATCACCCAAATTTAAAATTGGACCCTAAAAATTAGCCAAGGAGGACCCGAGGATCAATTTTTGGGGACCTTACTCCAAAAAGGGACCTAATTGAGAGGTTTCAAAATCTGGGTCCCAAGATCCATGGAGAACAAGGATGCCCTAGGTGGCATCTTAGTCCCAGTCCATAAATTATGGACACAAAGACAAAATCATTAAATGATCATTTATCTTTTCATATTTGTTGGGATTTTCCATAAAAATATATAGTTCATAAGGCTTGTGGATGCAAAATACAACCAATTAAGCCATAAAGAAGCATAAATAAAGTAAGGCAGACCGAAAAAATTGTGAAAATGCAAGGGTATACATTTTACTACACTACATATATGTCATCCAACTAGCTCACCCACCATATTATATCTATACCTATAGGGTAAACCTAGGCCAACAAGTTAGACGAGCTCATCTCACTACCTATTATTAAAAAGACAAATATGGATCAACTAGGACACAATGGATCCAGGTCAGAAAAAGTGTCGGTTTTGTTTACTATAACCAGGTTGATCTTCTAATCTACCTATGGAATTGCCAATTCTAATAAAGGGAAACTCAAAGGACCTAGACCAATTGACAAGGATTTTAAATAGCCTCATACACTTTCGGCTCTGCAAGACCCAAGAGGGTGATCCCATAATGTGTTTTCAACCCCTGCACCAATATTATAAACTACATTAACAAAAATAGATAATCTCTTTTAATATCTCAACATAACATGATAATACCGAGTAGAATAACTACAACAAGATTTCATAGTATAAGATAGTCATTGATTTGCAATTTGTAGCAAGCTCTAAGTAAAGAAAAAAAATTAAACCTCACGAATAATTACAACCTAGATGAGTTCCATATACCATTGGAGGAGTCAAATTCATAAGAATTTAAGGTTTTATGATAGATTCAACACATAACATGTAAGATCTTTGATAATATTTCCTTACAATATGAGAATTATTTATTCTAACCCAATACCACTTATCAAATCCTTATATAAAAAATATCCACCTATGATCCCATTCAAGAGTTTTCATTAATTCCTTGAATTCAAGCTAAAATATAAATCATACACACCACAATAGTGAGATGAACGAAACAACCCTTAATCATTTTATTGAAAATTATGATATTCTTATACAATGGAGAGACATGACTTTGAAATTGTTCATTTCAATTCAACTGCCAGTACTGTCAGAAAAAAATAAAACTCATATGAGTTCAAAACCTACTGCAAAAGGACACAAAATACTAAATTCCATTTTCACTAAAACTATCAGGCTTTACAATTGCTCTGCAACTTCACCTAGAATCAACCAAAATTATCTAACTTCCTAATTCAGACTTCTATCCTTGAAATCCTTCTTATAGAGAATGAAGGAGAAAACAAGCTTTGATCCTGGAGTATACTTGTAATCAGTCACTTGGACCACCCTATAAAAATTCAAAAAATTGTTACAACATTCGATCCTCGAAGAGTCTTCTTATTCATCCTTCCTTATGAATATTGTTTATTCAGCCACAAAACTTTAATAATCTCAAGCCAAGACTGCCAAAAAAACAAACCAGAATCTGTTGTAACTAAAACAACTAAGTTGTTAACTACCAGTAGCCAACTATGTTTTACTCTTCCTTGGTTAAGTAAAAATTTACCCATCTATGGTATTCTTCATCAACTATGAAATCAAAACCAACTACCTCATTCACCTTAGCATTATAAGGTGTATACTTAACCTCTAGCTTATTTTCTTCTTTCTCCAAAGATTCCAAAAATGAGTTGATGCTAACAATCTTGTCTATACAACTCGCCAAAAATCATAATCTATGCCATCACAAATCAATTTAATTTGTGCATTGATAACATCATTTTCTCTATCCCACAACTGTTCCAGTGATTTAATATTTTCCTACTTATCAAGTCATTTGGTAAGGCCTGGAAACCTTGCTATGATTTAACTAGCACTTGAGTAGGCCTTAATTATTGGGTCCTATTATTTATATCAAACCTTTAGGCTTTATACATTATGTATAAATAATTGGCTCTAATGTAGTATTGAGGGAAGGAGTTTGTATGGGGGACTCTAGTGTAGAAATAATTGGAGAAGCAGGAGGCATGGATCTTGATGTGGAAGGCAATGCCATAATGCCCGAAGTACTTTAGCTCTCCCCAATCTGCCTGTATTTTAACCTATCCACCTCAGTTTGAAACTCAAAATTCCTTTGTTTCACCTTGTTGTACTCTCCAATTATGAAGTTATACTTCTCCATTAGGCTCTTCTTTTTAGCCTCTTCCATCTCAATAGTCTTTTTGGCCAATTTGGCTAGATTCATAGTTAGCTTAGTAGCCTTTGTGGTTAAGTTTTCTAAGGCTCTCTTTAATTTTAACCCTCCCCTTAGTTTTATATTAATTTCAATGACATTAGGATTTCTCCCTTGAGGATCCAAAGCCCAAATTTATAGGGTCTCATATTCTTCACTGAAGGAAAAATCTTGCAATGTTGGGCCTTAACCTCTTACTCAAAGTTCTGCAAGGGATGCTTCGACTTTAAAATAGAATTAAATGCTACTACATGAGCCATGTCTCATTCAAGAAAAATCAATACACTAGATTGAGTCACAAGTTTTCTCCCCTCCTCAAGAGTGATGTTCTAAAATTCTTTGATCAATTCAACTTTCACTTCGTCATCATTCTCCTAGTCTGACCTGTCAACCTTCAACTCTCTTCTCCTCTTGCATTTATCCTGATACTCCTCTAGTCTAATTCCCCATACTAATTGCAAGAAAATTGGAGTCCTTATGAATGCATCATCATCCAAGAATCCCTTACATTCCTCCATCCTAGAATCTTGCACACACTATTCTTTCATATCCAAGTCAAACAAAATGAACTCAGCTGACCTAGGAGGAGAAGGCATACCAACCTACATATCTTGATCTATGACCACAATTTCATCCATCAAATCCTCATGTAATTCCTCAATCCTTTGCCTCCTATGGCATGGCTCTGATGGTGCTAGTTAAGGGCTATCCTCTAGTGATGAGTCCAAATCAATGATTTTGATTCCCCTAGGTTCCTTGAAATTTGGACCTGGTTGTGTCTATGGTTTTATGATTTTTTTTCATTTTTCATCTTCATCCTCCTCATCATTGTTTTCATTTATTTTTATTTTATAAAGAGGCCACTTCACTATGGGTTGGTATGTTGGCATTGTTTTAGTAGGCCTATCATCTGGTTGTTGTGTGTCATGATCCAATTCCAAGTTTATCTTTTTTGTCATTCGAATGCCCATGGTTTCCTTGAAGTTGTCCATCAAATCCTGAGGAAAGTTGAACTCATGCACAAACCTACCACCCTTTATTCATTGTTTGAAAATGGAAAATAAACCCTTAGGATCATTTTGTCATTTGGGACTACACCTCAGATGATAATCATCAAAAAGCTTCCCAAAGTGGACCCAACCTCCCTTAGAAAACACAAAGTCTGACACCAAAGTGTAATCAGGGAAAAAGGTTCATTTACCTTTCCCTATAAGGTTTTTCTCATAGATACAACCAATCTACCACATAACTTCTAAAAATCCTACTCTTCGTGGCACATTGTATAATAGGATATGTGGAGTTCCTTACAAACCATATACTCTCAGGACAGTGTTGACTGGGTGTGGAATGATTTCACCCTAGTTGTGACAAATCCTCAACTCTGGCTTCTTTCCCTTCAGTATGAGGAAATCATGTAAGTCCTCAAGGATTGTGGGTACATTCACCATCAACCTAGCCCTTAATCTAGAAGCAAAAAAATTATCAAAATGCACAAAATTGGCACTCTCCCTATTATAAGATAAGTCTGTAGTCCATGTTTGCACCAGAAATATTTCTACATTAACCATTTGCTTCAACTCCATCTTATTAGAGAATAAATCAACATTCTTGTACAAGAACAAGTACATAAACATAGAATACCAGAAGAATAGAGTGCCTGCATGCTTTTTCTACAGCTTGAACGACCCTTCATGTATCCTTTCATTAAACAAGAATGAAAAATCATAGATTAGTGATAAATTAAGGTGTTTTATTTGCACCCGCATAAACATATAAGAAATTGGCATCACTGTATTAGGGTTAAAACCCAAAATCTAGCATAATGAGTAAAAAGTGGCCAAGAAATGATTGGGAAAATAGTTAATCCTGAAAGGCTCTTGGTCCCTAAGGCTAATAGAAAACTTTGAACCTCTTGCCATCACCAAATGAGATGGGATGAACTTAACCCTAAATAGTGGCTTTGATCTTGCATACTCCTATTTCATCTCCTCAAGATCAACATGAACCAAGAATGGGCTAGGCACACTCATGTCAAAAGCCTATTGAAATTCTTCCATATTGATGCTCAGCATAACCCCTCAATCATTATCCTTAATCACTCATGTAACTAGGGTCATAACGTGAGACCATTTCCCTAAGAAAATCCACATCAGGGAAAACATTTGGTACCACTAGCTTCCCCATGTCTTACTTCTAACCATTCGAGAAGGGGTAGGGAAAATTACTCTTCCCATACCATAATCTAAAAATTTCCAAACCTATGATGGGAACCCTAGCATTGGAAGTGCTGGAATAGTTACATACCTATCCTCCCCCTAGGATTCTTCCACACATCAAGGCCAACCACTTCTTCCTATCATTAGTTGACGATGGCAATTTATCTAGGAATTCATCATATAAATTTATGTGTAAATAATCGAATTGGCCAAAATGTTGCTTTGGCGGTGCCATTTTTGTAAATAAGGGCTTCCTTGACATTTCAAATATTTAAATAAAATAAGGATAAATAGAAAATTAAATTATAGAATATAGCCTTGCAACTTCTCACAATTGAACTATCCTATAGCCCCAAGAACAATTATCAAATTATCCGAAAAGAACACCACAAATTTCCCCAAATTATCAATCAAAATTACATAGGAATTACATAAATTAACTCACAGTTTTGTGCTTTGCAGAAACCCAAATCCTTCACTGTGACAACTCGTAACTTTTTCCTTGGCTCTCTGAATGCTCCAAAAATGTGTTTGAATGCTACGTGAGAGAAGACAGAAAGAGACAATAATTTTATGTTGATCAAATCAAGCCAGTAGGCATCTCGTCCACCAGTAAAGCTTACTCATGCATTGGAAAAATGGCTCCTATCACATTTGATACAAATTCAAATTCCAACCATCGATCCTTCACTTTTTTTAGATCATCGAATGACTACCTTCAAAACAAGCTCACACAATCTCCATCATGACACTAAGAGCCCACCATGTTAGGTATCACCGATGAAATCCACGTAACACTTGCCCATGATATCATGATCAATCAAAACCTCACAAATTTTGATCTGGTGATTATGGGCAACCATTGATCTCCACCATCAACAATTGTCTTCATCCAACATAGTCGCCAACATTGTAATTAACCATCGACCAAATTTCCCATCAATATCACAACATCATTGTTGATTTGAAACATGTGCATCTTGTAGCCACTTTAGTAACCCACTATCATCTCTTTAGTATCGCTAGATGAGACATGTGGCACTCACTCGTAATATCGCAATCAGTTGAAAATTTGTGGTGGGGTCATCACAAGATTGTATGGAACGGCTGAGATCAAATGATGATTGATCAATGGTCACTTATAATTGTTCCCTACAAAATATGAAACATTTATTAAAGGCACAAGGGGACATCACCTAGGCTGACAACAAATAATGGCTTAAGTTTTTTTTGAACGTGGGGCACGGGGCCAACTTAGACCTAGGAAATAATAAATTTGGGTGCAAAAATAAAAATCAAAAATCAAAATGGGCCCGGCCTAGATGAAGTGATGGGGTATAATTTGTTTTAAAACCCTCTTCATAAAGTAACATCCAAATAGATCCCACCCACAGCGTAAGATAAAACACTAGGTTTTTCCATGAAGACAAAAGAAAAATCACCAACTTTAGGTTTTTCCCAAACAATATGAAAGACTAGGGCAAGGGCAAGATAAAAATGAAATTCAAAGAGGAAAAATTTAAAGTTCCATCAGTGGCTCCAGTTGAGGATATTCATTCCACTGGAATAAAGTGAGAATTCAAGATCTCCAGTTGAGCAGAGCAATTACAGAGACAACCAAAAAGGATTGTCCAGACAAAACAACTTAGTAGGAAAGAAACCTACAACTAACATATATAATAACCTATGCTACTGTTCATGGAAATAAATACTTCAAGAACTCTCCATGAACTGACAATTCAAGAATGTTCCTTGTCACATCTTGGAGGAAGTATGAGTCTTCACCCCACTTACTATTGATAAAAAATGGACCCAACCATCAAATTTTACATGTTTTCCTTTATCTTCTAATTTGGAATTCCACACTAAAACCAAATCTCCATCTTCGAAACTCCTTTAGTCGCCCTTTTATCATACAATTTTAATACTTGCAACTACAATTTTGCATTTTTAATTTGAGCTTCCCTCTTGGTTTCATCTAATTATATGATAGCTTCCACTCTCAATTGCATTTCATCATCCATTTCATTATCATACATCTCAAAAAACTTATACATTTCCATCAAGTTATCCAAGGAAAGCCTTACATTTATCCCATAAACTAAGTCAAGTGGGGCGCAACCTATTGCCTTTTTCACAATTATCCTATCTTCCTAGACTGCTAATCTGAATTTAGAATCCCATGCCTTCTTATTTTGATCTAGTATTCTCTACATGATCTTCATTAATCTTTTATTACTTCATTCTACTTGTCCATTTCCCTGTGGGTGATATGGTGATAAGAAATGAATTTGGATGTCATGTTTTTCACAAAATTTTGTGTATTCTTTAGATCTGAAACACATTGCATTATCTGACACATTCCTTTCTGGACACCCAAACCTAGTCAATATATTTCTCATTAGAAATTCAATTACCACCTTACTAATTTCTTTCTTTGTCGGAAATTTTTCCACCCACTTCGTAAAATAATTAGTGGTAACCAATATGCATTAATGGCCTCCACTAGATTTACATGATATCTCCCCTACAAAATAAATACCCATTGTTGGAATGCAAATTTTACTCCAATGGGTTCTAGGGGCAAGTTACCAAAAAATATCAACTTACAAGAGAAATGTTGACAGACATCACATGTCTTCACTAATTGGTGTGCATCCTTAAAAAAGGTAGGCCACCAAAATACAACCCTCCTTACCTTGTGTGCAATTGTTTTGGTCATATAATTCCCTCCACAACTCCACTATGCATCTCACTCAAGAGTCCTCGTGCTTGATCTTGGTCAACACATTTCAACATGATATCTTCTCCATTTCTCCACCAATTTTTTCTAGCTATGATAGCATATTTGATAGCGTGCAACTTCAATGTCCTCTTTTTATTTTCACTCAAATTATCAGGGAATTTCATCTTTTCTAAATAATCAATCACATCCTCATACCAATCAAAATGTTCCATATCATATATGTGTGATATATTATCTTCTTCAAGAAAATTTATCTGATTTGCTTCCTGATTATTTTGGGCCTTAAGCTTGGCCAATCCTCTTCCTATCACAAACTTGGTAATCTAGATTTCAATATTGAACTTTTGGATCCGATTGATCCATCTAAACGTTCTCCATGATACTTCCTGTTGTGTAAAAATATTCTTGACAACAACACTAAGTACATATGAAACTCTAGTAGCTCCCATCAATTAAGGCCTGAAAGATTTCACCGCTTTTACCAATGCATGTGTTTGTTTTTAATTTATAAATATAATATTTAAGTCCTACAACCTGTAAATATTTTTTGAAAAAAGCTATAGGTTGTTGAAACCCTTCTGCATTCTTTTGCAACAACACAACTACAATTGTGTGGAAAGAAGCAAATGAAAAAATCTATAAGGGTTTAGAGAAGTCATGGGTTCTTAACACATAAACCTCCGTTATGGCTTGTTCAATGGAATATAAAGCCTATACATACTCCTCTTCCCATTCAACCTTTTCTCCCTTCTTAAGCATCTTAGAAATTGGGCAAACTGTTTTAGCAAAAATTGTCACAAACCTTCTTAGGAAATTTATCTGTACAAAGAAAGATTGTATTGCTTTTGCATTGTGGGATTGTGGGAATTTATCTATTGCAATTAACCTCAAGTGGATCAATTTTGACCCCATTCTTGGAAACAATATTTCCTAACAGTTTTCCTTACCTTACCCCAAAAACACAATTCTTCGGATTCAAGGAAATACCACACTCCAGTGCCCTACTAATTACCTTCTCTAGATGTTCAGAATGATAATCTTCTTTCTTGGAATAAGCTATCAAATCATCCTGGTAAATCACCAAAAAAAAGTTAATGATATCTAGAAATGCCGCATCCATGGCTCTCTAAAAAGTAGTGCTTGCATTTGTTAAACCAAAATGAATTAACACATAAATATAAGTTCCCCAAGGTGTAGTGAAATCTATCTAAAAAATATAAGACTCCTTGACCATGAATTTCTTGTAGCCAGAGAACTGATCCATCATATACATTATTTCACAGTTAGTCACCCTCTATCACATGGCTTCCATGTTTGGTAATCGATAATTTTCTTTCAATGAAGGCACATTAAATTTTCTAAATTCCACACATAACCTAATGTCTCTATTTTTTTTCTCACATGCACCAAATTTCACACCTAGGATGAATGTCTGATTGCCTTGATGATCCTTGCATCCTTTAGCTTCATCAATTCTTCTTGCATTTTCGGGGCCAAGGTAGGATTCATAATCCCTTTTTTTTTCCTAAATGGCTTAGCACAATCACTTAAAGAGTTTCATGTTGAAATAAATCCTCCCTATATGCCTTAAGATCATCATAAGACCATGAAAAAACATGTTTGCACTTCCTGACCCTTGGTGACAATTTATTTCCAATATACACCTATTTTGGTGATGCCTCTATTCGAATGTTTATCTCCTGCAAGTCATCAGGATGGGAACAAAAACAATTAGCCTTTGTCCTATCCTAATTATAAAAAACTCTTTCAAGTACAACTAAACCTTTAGGAAATGTATTTGTATTTAAATGAATGACTTCATTACCAGACACAGTATCTTTACCATCAAGTTTTTCAACAAAAGATCCAAATCAAATTTCTTGACTTTCATATTCATCAACACATTTCAAGAACCTCAGTATATCATCATCACTATCAAAAAAATTCTAGTTTTTGATCTTATCAGGGACAGATGATCTAGTTTGCACTTCAAAATTTTAAGTTCTAGCACAAGTCATATCATTTGGCTTTAATGCAATGTTCAGTAATAAATTTCCCACCTTGTTGTGGCTTCTCTCCATCCATCTTATACCAAATGAATCAAAGTTTTCCAATTCATCCCAAACAACATTCCTATACTATTTCAACCATTTGTTATTTGATACATACCTAGATCTCAAAATCTCAAAATCTCCAATTACCTTGAGCTTCTTGATCCCAATTCTCTCAACCAATCTTAGGCCCAATAAAAGGGTCTCATACTCCGCTACATTATTGGTGTATTCAAATAATAGAGTGAAAGAGAATTTGAATGTCTTTCAATTTGGGGTTCTCAACAAAACACCTGCACCAAACCCTTCTTTTGAACTTGCACCATAAAAGTACATAGTCCGCAAGTCATCAAAATTTGACACTTATTTCACCTCTGTATCAATCGGTGTAGTAGGTTTATCGTAATTACTATGGGATTCCTTACCCTTGAATTTATTTATCCCACTGTCACTAAAACATGTCATATTCTCAGTTGGGTCCTGCTCAATCATGTGGGACACTTTTGACTCTATTTCATTCTTGACATCCTTACCATCAATGTAGAAAGTAGAAAATGATAGATCACACTGCATGTTACCTCCCATTTATGCACTCCACTTTCTTGACAAAAGCATCCCAAAATGAGGTGGGATGTCCGCCACTAATACAATCATGGCTAAATCCTTCTCTGTATATTGAGTTAGTTTATAAGGAAATACTTTAATAGTCCGAATAACTGGCACTTCTCTTGAATCAAATGCATAGAATTTACCTTGAGTAGTATCTACTATCAAGGCCATCATCTCCATGATTTTGATTGGCATAACATTATTGGATAAACCTGAATCTATCATAGAATTTCTCAAAGTTTTCCCATTTATATCAACACTTATGAAAAAGGGGTTGATTTTTATAATACACATATTAATAGAATTCCCTAAATATACAAGAGGAATTTTTGACACAATTCCCTCCATTTATTTCTATTTTATTTCATCTTCATCCTTTGCTTCTTTACAAATACCTTGTTCAATAACATTACTAGCAACACCTATAATCAAGGCTATTATATTTTCCTTATGCCAGGTTATTCTCATCATTTCCAACAAAAGGTACATAAAATTTAACCTGAAAAATAAATTTGAACATATCTAAGGGTGTATACTTATGAAGATCAGAAATCATACCTTCATCATTTTATTTCCTATCTAGTTTCTAATTTCCTTCAGGTTTCTTTTGCTTCTTCTCTTCTAGAGAAGGTTCAAAAAACTTTGTATTCACCTTGGTCTTTACCAATGATGAACTAGCATCTTATTGGGGCTTTGGGGTTTCAATAATTTTTCCCAAACCTTGTCATTCTTAACCTCTTTGATTTTCACAACATCCTTTGTGCTTTCCACCTTAACACCCATGTTCTTGTCCTTCTTATCTTTTATAAAGAGGTCAATAGGTTTACCTTGTTCACCACCCATAGTTCTATTTCTCTGCTGAAGTGAACTCATTTGAGCAGCCATTTCCTCATTCAACTAGGAATTCTCTTCTTCTGATGGTCTCCTTAAGGACACTGAATCTTCAACTTGCTTCATATTGCAACCATGATGGTCAAAACCACTTTCTTCATCAAAAAAGACCTATTGATGATATATCTCACTTCTCTATCTCTGATTATCCACATCAGCTCCCTTTAATTCATTAGAAGAAGAAAAATATGCTACATCACTATATGATCAGGCCATACAAACATCTACGTCACCCTGCTCATAGTTAGGAGTCTTCTCATGAGCATCTTCCTCTATTCCTTCAGCAACAATTAACTAAGAAATACCACATAAATTTTGATCATGTGGATTTTCACGCACCTTACACCATTATCTATCTTCTACAAGATTTTCTAAATGCTTTTGTAGGGCATCTGGTGTATGTTGATCAGTTTTAGGCTTCTGGCCCGACAAGATTGGTTTCCCATCCTTCTGATTGTTGTTATAAGGATAAATTTGCAACCTAGGTGGTCTATCATTTTTATTATACTATTTCTATTTATTACCTATACTCTTTTCTTGCTTGGCAACAATATACTTTATATCTTTCAAAGTTTTCAATACTTTATCCCATTTCTCATCATACTTAGGCTTTGCAGTAGAATCCTTCTCAGTCTTATCTTTAGGATTTTTCAAAAGTGTGGGTTCTTCCCTCATACCGTATTTCCCAGAATCTCTCCTATTACTTTCAATATTTATAGTTACTCTGAAAGCATCTCTCATGGTTCGAGGGTCCTTATCTCTGAGAAGATATTCCATTTTAGCATCAAAATAATTAAAATATGTAGTTAAATGAACATTTTCATCAAGCCTCAAAACTTGAAACAAATTATACATTGCCTTTTGGAATGGGTATGTGCACGATCATGATGGGCCTAAACATGGCAAAATGTAAATGATATGATGATTCATATGGCTAACGACTTTTTTTTTACCCAAAATTGATCTAAAACAAAAAGGTTTTTTAAAGGAGATTTTCATCTTTCCACCAATATTTTAAATTATTCTCTACTTTCAATTTAATAAATAATTATTATTCATTTTCTATTTGAATTATAAATAAATTCCTTATTGATAGGGTGATTGAAAAACATCTATAGCTTTCAAACGATGTCACATGTTTTGAATCCGAAACATGCATCACATTCTATGCTTCGCATAATATAGGATTAAAAAAATGAAAATGAATTTCAATAAGTTTTGACCACGTTAAGGTGGTTAGACATATGATTTTTTATATTTTTTAAAAGTTGTGATAAAAAATTCATAATTAATTATTTAGTTATATACTTATATATAAAATATTAGAATTTTTTTAATCATTTTATTCTGGTTAGGGTGGTTATACAGACACCTACTTCTATTTTTTCACTGAAATTAAAGTACTACTGCACTGAAATTTTAAATTTTCACCAAGTACATTTTTTAATTTTCTAAATAAACCTAGTAGCTTAGAAACTACATTCAATTTTCTACATAGTCTATTCTTACATATTTTTGAAATGATATAGATAACTTATTCAAATTTTTATGTCAAGTTGCCTAACTCTCATTTTTTTGAATTTTATTTCCACTTAATGGCTTTTATTTTCCATGATGATCTTCCAAATACCCAGATATAAGATTAAACACTATGATAGGTTCATTCAATGAATTCTTGATTTTATTGAATTCATTTAGCATAAATACAACATTAGTTTTATCACTATATTTTTCATTGAAACACTTTTCAAATTCATCCCATGAACCAATACTAGCATTAGGTAAACATTTGTACCAATCCCTTACATCCTGCACAAGAGATTGTAAAAAGAATTGCATTACAACATATTCATGCTCTACCTCATAGTCATTTAACATATCCATGAAGGATTTTAAATCTTCCTCTCATTTAATTGTATAGGTATACTTTGGAATGGGTATGTGCAAGGCATCATGGAAAAAACAGGCCCTTAAGTGGCGATAAAATTCAAAAAAATTAGAGTTACGCAACTTAACATAAAAATTTGAATAAGTTATCTATATTATTTCCGAAATATGTAAGAATAGAACCTGTAGAAAATTGAATTTAGTTTCTTGACTAGTAGGTTTATTTAAAAAATAAAAACAAATATTTGGTGAAAATTTGAAATTTCAATGCAGTAGTACTTAAATTTTAGGTAAAAAATAAGAAGTAGGTGTGTGTCTAACCACCCTAAGCACAATAAAATGATATAAAATTTTTATAATATTTTAGATATAGGTAGAGGACCCATGTCCCAATGTGATGCATATTTTTTTGTAATTTTTTTCCATGTAAATAATTAATCATGATTTTTTTATTACAAATTTTTAAACATATAAAAAACTCGTATGTCTGACCACTTTAAATTAATCAAAACTTCATGAAATTCAATTCTTATTTTTTTAATCTTACAGTATGTGAAGAATAGAATGTGACACATGTTTTAGATTCAAAAAATGTGATACTGTTTGAAAGCTATAGATTTTTTTCAAACAGCCTATCAATTAGGACTTTAGTCATAATTAAAATAGAAAATGAATAATAATTATTTATTACATTCAAATTAAAGCATAATTTATATTGGTGGAAACTTGAGAATCTCCTTTAAAAACCTTTTTTCGTTTCATCAATTTTGGGTAAGAAAAAGTCATCAGCCACATGGGCCATCATATCACCTACATGTCGCCATTTTTTTCCCATCATGATCTTGCACATACTTGAATATTCCTTCAATATTCTGAGAGTCATCACCAGACTGTGTATTTTGTACCCTAGGGCCATCCTGATTCAGATTTATAGAATTAATTGCATGAAACTTCAAACTAAGAATTATTTGTGGTATTGTCTAGAATGGTTTTAGGACTATTTTTCAAGGCATCTTGGTGACTTGATGAGGTTGCAGCTTGTGTAAACTAATCTACACTTGAAATTTTTAGGAAAATTGTTTTCCTCTTCATTTCTAAATTTGTAGCTTCAATCTCAGTCCTCTCTAACTCCTATGCAAGAGCCTCACCCTCCTTTCTAACATTTTTTAGGGCACTCTTACCTTATACAAATACATGTGGTGGGGGATCTATTTTAGGAGGATGAGAAGTCACCCTGTCATTTATCCTAATCCCCTCAACCTTTTATTTTTATTTGTCTAGAATAGGCTTAGGTTTTGGATTACTTGGTTGAGGCTTAACAAAGTTTGATGGTTCTGGGTCTATAGGTTTTGATTGAGCATAAACTTGACCTACAAGACCATCTTTAGAGATAGGTTGTATCTCTTTATCAAAAATTTCTTGTACAACAAGGCCTTCCTCATCTCGCTCAGTATTTTCTTGGTTCAAGAGCTTCATTGTTGCCAATTTTCTAATTAACATATCCCTCTCAATCATAGCAGGCATCAGTTTTGTTTCTTTCTCCTTATCCTTTTTCATCCTAAGCTCATCTTTTTTTTCGATCTCTCATCTTAAAGAGTCAATATCTCCAAAAACATCATTAGGGTCAGGCAAATTCATATCAGAACTTGATGTATCACTTCGGTCTATGAGGTTTACTTGTTCAGGCACATGATCATACAATAAAGTTGTTTCATCATCTTCAATAGGATGAGGAGGCACATAACTGGTACTTTCTCTATGATGGATTTGACTTCTATGCCTAACTCTTCTCTTTTTAGCATATTGGAAACTAATAGGTCCTTTATTATGACATGTTACATCCTCTTGAACAGGTGTATTATGCAATGCATTAAAAGAACCACAACTATTTGATTCTGAATTTCTAGACACTTATTCAAGAGTTTAAGGGATAGGATGTAAAGGATTAATTTTACCTTGGTGTATGAGATTATATGAAGTGGGAGTAACATTGCTATATTATGGTTTCTTCTTTATCCAGTCCTTCATTTTAGGAAGTTTACCCTCCAGTTTTTGTTCTGGATGATGTTTCATGAATGATGTGGTGTTCTTCATTCTCTTTGATTGTCCAAATATCCTTCAATTTTTATTAAATCTTCAAATAAGAATGGACAATGGTGTAGAGACTTCAGAGTCACCACCCAATTATCTTGGGAATACCAACTATCCCGAGACACTTGGCGGAAATTAAAATATCTTTACAACTATTATACTGACAATGCACAACAATGCTTCCCTAAGTAATTCAAAACTTTTGAAGGAACAGAAGAAATGGAAAAATGAAACACAAAACCATAGGCTCGACATTCAAGTCATAGAAATACTATGAAAACTCTATGAAAAATGGATAACTCACACAGTGACAAGAAATATTTAGATTAACAGCTTGGTGCAAGAGCACCTTAGGGTCTTTTGAAAGGACAACAATTTTTGCTTGTAGGTGGTTATAGCCAACCACCAAGGTAATAAGGACTATTTGAAAAATTCCCAAGGTTGATTTGGTGTGTGTGTTATGGCAATTCTATTTAGATTCTTGAGTGTTGTGTATTCTTAGGACATTCAGAAAAGTTGTCATGACACCATCTCCTAGACACTAGGTAGCATTTATGTTGTTCTAAGTCTGACCTAAGGGTCCCAACATGTGGGGATAGGATATATAAGCTAAGACAAAACCCTAACCTGACAGTTGGAAGAGTTGGAAGTACGGACTGTATCTTGAAAGAACAAGCTTTTGACTGTGTTTTTGTAAAAGAGCCTTGATCCAGTCAATTAATGGATTGAAAGGATTGAGATAATGCATTGAAACTTTAATATGTGACCTGTAACTACTTTGTGTGCCATTGGCTTAGTTTTTTGGCATGACTGGTTAATAGTTTTTTAAGTTCTTGTGTGCTACTGTTTCACTGCTCGGTTCAGGGCCAATTTTGTAAATGATGCTCCCCACTTGAATTCTCATGGCTGAACTTCCATGGCCTCTTGGAATAAAGTATGGGAACTTGTATATAGTGTACATATGGTCTATGGAGTCTTTTTTGTAGGGGGGCTAATAATGCCATGAAGCTCTAGGCGACTACAGGGGCATTCTGGCTAGGTGCTTGAACAGAACAACAGCAAGAGGGCTTGCTTAATGGATTGGTTTGTGCCAATCAATGGTGTAGAAGTGTAGGGGTATGTGTCTTGGACATGTTTATGCAATGAGAAGTGCATATTAAGCCATTAGAGAACTCAATTAAGTCAAAGAAACCAAACTGTGTTGCATACCCTATAAACCCTTGAAAATAGGGGTTTGGTGACAGGCCTATGTACGGACACTAAGGAGGTTTAAAACCTAGGAAATCTTGAATCCTAGGAGGTCTATAGAGAGAATCCATGAATATTTTGGGAGTTTTTTAAGGAAGTATTGGAGTTATTCCAAGAACAACGGCTTTAGGACCCCTAATTGACCAAAAAGGCTACAAGGCCTAAAAACAAGGTTTCCTTGAATTCGATGGACAAAAGAAGAAAGAATCCAACAAGATGGATCAGAGTGGAGTAGGATCACCCAAGGAATAGTTGGGAGACCCATTCCTAGTGCCAAGAATGGATTTTGGGAATGTTGTGGCAATGTTGAGCCTAAAGGTGCTTAGTAGGGGTGGGAGAGTGAATGTGAGTGTTTGAAATTGGTGAAGAGTTCTATAAGGAGATAGGGGTCTTAGGAGTGACCTCTGAGTAGGGTAGAGAAGAATACCCTAGTAAGACCAAAGAGTAGGTCTTATAAAGAGAAAATGTGCTCTTGAGAGATAGTACTCCCCATCACATCCCCATTAGAGTCGCCATTTTGTTTGTTGTTTTTACTGTAACCAGGTTGATCTTCTATTCTACCTATGGAATTTCCAATTCCAATCAAGTGAAACTCAAAGGACCTAGACCAATTTACAAGGATTTTAACAAACCTCCTACACTTTGGGCTCTGCAAGATCCAAGAGATCAATCCCTTAATGTGTTTACAACATCTACACGAATATTATAAACAAAAAATAATATCATTTAATGGCTCAAAATAAAAGGATAATACTGAATAGAATTGGTTGTTCATCAATAATATCAATTATTTGGAGCATGAGATAACTACAACAACATTTCACAATATAAGATAGTCATTGATTTGAAATTTGTAGCAACCTCTAAGTAAAGACGAAAAAATATTGAACCTCATGAATAAGTTCAACCTAGATCAGTTCCATATACCATTGGAGGAGTCAAATTCATAAGCATTTAAGGGTTTATTACACATTCAACACATAACATGTCAGATATTTTATAATATTTCCCTACAATATGATCCTTATGTACTCTAACCCAATACTACTTATCAAATCCTTATATAAAACATATGCACCTATGATCCCATTCAAGCATTTTAATTAATTCCTTGAATTAAAGCTAAAATTAGAATCATAAACACGACAACAGTGAGATGAACAAAACAACCCTTGATCATTTTATTCAAAATTATGATATGCTTATACAATGGAGAGACATAAGTTCAAAATAGTTCATTTCAATTCAATTGTCAATACTATCATAAAATATCAAACTCCTATGATTTGTAAACCTACTATAGAATGACACAAAAACCTAAATTGCATTTTCACTCAAACTATCATGCTTTACGATTGCTCTACAACTCCACCTAGAATCGACCAAAATTATCTTACTTGCTAACACATACTTGTGGCCTTGAAATCATTCTTATAGAGAATGAAGGAGAAAACATGCATCGGGCAAGAAGTACACATGTCATCAGTCAATTGGACCACCCTATGACATTTTAAAAAATTGTTACAATAGTCGATCCCGGAAGAATCTTCCTATTCATCTTGCCTGCTGAATATGGTTGATGCATCAACAAAAATTTAAGTATCCCACACCAAGATTGCCATAAAAAACAAACCAGAATCTTTTGTAACTACAACAACTAAGAAGTTAACTGCTAGTAGACAACTCTATTTTACTCTTCCTTGATAATTTAAAATTTACCGATCTCTTGTATTATTCAACAACTGGCCAATCAGAATCAACTACCTCATTCACCTTAGCACTACAAGGTGTCTACTTAACCACTACCTAATTTTATTCTTTCTCAAAAGATTCCAAAAATGAGCTGGTGCTAATGATCTTGTCTACACAACTCATAAACAAATCATTATCTATGTCATCACAAATCAATTTAATTTGTGCATTGATGACCTCATTTTCTCTATCTTGCCACTGTTGCAGTGATTTAACATTTCCCTGGTTATTAGTTATATCAAGTAACAACATGTCACTTCAATCATCAAATATCTTCACGAACTCTCTAATCGTCCTACTCAAGTTGTCTGGTAATGCTTGGAAAACTTGCAATGATTTAACTAGCACTTGAGTAGACCTTAATTATTGGGGCCTACTATTTTTATCAAACCTTGAGGCTTTGTACATTATGTCTAAATAATTGGCCCTAGGGAGACACTTTTAATTAAGGGTAAAACTACCTCATGATCCCTATTAATACTATTTATTGCATTCAATAACAAAGAATACAAAGAATATACTGATGAAAATATGTCATCAACATTTTCATTCAAATGCCCCAAAACTATGTCAACAATTTCACCCTACTTTACAAGTGCTCCCTCATCACTTGGCTTCAAAGCTTCCTATAACTATGTTATCTTGTACATTAGATTATTCTTTGTGGGATCAACAGAGTATTCAATTGCTTGCTCAATTGGATCTAATTTAGGACTGAGGGAAGGAGTTTGGATGGGGGACCCTAGTGTAAAAACAATTGTAGAAGCAAGAGGCACTGATCGTGATGTGGAAGGCAATTCCATAATACATGGAGCACTTGAGGTATCCCCAATCTACCTATATTCTAAACTATCCACCTTAGTTTGTAGCTCAACATTCTTTTGGTACACCTTGTTGTACTCTCCAATTATAAATTTATACTTCTCCATTAGGCTCTTCTTTTCAGCCTTTTTACCTCTCAGTATTATTTTGGGGCAATTTGGCCACTTTCACAGTTAGCTTAGTAGCCTTTGTGGTTGAGGTTTTTGAGACTCTCTTTATTATTAACCGTCCCCTTAGGTTTGGGTTAATGTCAGTGACAATAGGCTTTGTAGCTTGACGAGCCAAAGCCCAAATTTCCAAGGTCTCATATTCTTCATTGAAGGAATAATATTGCAATGTTTCCTTAACCTCTTCCTCAAAATTCTACAAAGGATGCTTGGAATTTAAAATAACATTAAGTTCTACTACACCAGCTATGTCCCATTCATGAAAAATCAATACACCATCTTGAGTCACAATTTTTATCCCCTCCTTCGGAGTGATGTTCTCAAAATCTTCCATCAATCTAGATTTCACTTTTTCATCATTCTCTTGGTCTGACCTATTAGGAATCAACTCTCTTCTCCTCTTGCATTTAGCTTGATACTCCTCTAGTCTAATTTCAATACTAATTGCAATAAAACTAGAGCCTTTATGAATGCATCATCATCCTAGAATGCCTTACATGCCTCCATCCTGGCATCTTGCACACACTATCCTTTCATATCAAAGTCAGACAAAACCAACTCAACTGACCTAGAAGGAGAAGGCATACCAACCTATACATCATGATCTGTGACCATAATTTCATCCATTAGATCCTCATTTACTACCTCAATCCTTTTCCTCTTAGGGGTTGGGTATGATGGTTGTGTTGAAGGGCTATGCTCTAGTGATTAGTCAAAACCAATGATTCTGATTCCCCTAGGTGCCTTAAAATTTGGACTTGGTTGTTCTAATGCTTTCATGATCAATTTTACTTTTTTATCCTCTTCATCCTCATCATTGTTTTAATTTATTTTTATTTTATAGAGAGGCCACTTAACTCTAGGCTAGTACATGTTTGATTTGTTTCAATAGGCCTCACATCCAACTCTTGTGTGCCTTGATCCAATTCAAAGTTTATCCTTTTTTAATTAGAATACCCATGGTTTCCTTGAAGTTGTCCCTGAAAAAGTCAATTTTCTTGTGAAATGGACTAAACGGCATTAATGGATCATATTTAAGATCCATTTTATACACAATGGGTAATATAATTTCATAATCTATCCATTTCCCTTGCTCAAGTGTTGTTTATTCAGATAAAACTGATTCCTAATAAAATCCTCAAGAAATTACAACTCATGCACAAACCTATCACCCTTTATTCATTGTTTGAAAAGGGAAAAGAAAACCTTAGGATCATGTTATCATATGGGACCACACCTCAGACGATAATCATCAGAAACTTCCCAAAGTGGACCCAAGCTCCCTTAGAAAATACAAAGTTTCACAACATATTTTAATTAGGGAAAAAGTTTCCTCTACCTTTCCCTATAAGGTTGTCCTCATGGATACAAATAATCTACCACATAACTTTTGCAAATCCTACTTTCAGTGGCACATTACATGGCAATATAAGTGGGGTTCCTTTGAAACCATATACTCTCAAGACAATGTTGACTGGGTATGGAATGATGTCACCCTAGTTGTGGCAAATCATCAACTCTAGCTTCCTTCCTTTTGGTCTGAGGAAATCATGTAAGTCCTCAGGGATTCTAGGTACATTCACCATCAACCTAGCCCTTAATATGGAAGCAAACCAATTATCAAACTGCATGAAATTGGCACTCTCATTATTATAAGATAATTTTGTAGTCCATGCTTGCACTAGCAATATTTCTCCATTAACCATTTTCTTCAACTCCATATTATAAGAGAAGAAATCAACATTCTTGTACAAGAACATGTACATCAACATAGAATACCAAAATAATGGAGTTCCTACATCCTTTTTCTGTAACTTTAACAATCCTTCATGTATCTTTTCAGCCAAAAAGGATTCAAAATCATAGATTACTGAGAGATTAGGGTGTTTTATTTGCATCCCCATAAACATATAAGAAATTGGCATCACCGTACTAGGGTCAAAACAAAAAATCTAGCACAATGAGTAAAATGTGGCCAATAAATTATTGGAAAAATAGTTTAGCATGAAAGGCTCTTGGTGACTAGGGCTAATATAAAACTTTGAACCTCATGCCCTTGCTAGATGACATAAGAGAAACTTAACCCTTAAGAGTGACTTTGATCTTGCATATTTGTGTTTCATCTCCTCGAGATCAACATGCACCAAGAACGGGATAAACTAGCTCAGGTCAAAGACCTATTGCAGCTTTACCTTATTGAATCTCAGCATAACCCCTCCATCATTATCCCTAATCACTTGTTTAACAAGACCATAATGTACGACCACTGCCCTAAGAAAATCCACATCAGGGAATACATTTTCTACCACCAGCTTCCTCATGTCATACCTCCAACCATTCAAGAAGGGTTGGGGAAAATTCCTCCTCCCATAACACAATATAAAATTCTCCAAACCTATCATGGGAACCCTAGCATCGGAAATGTTGGGACAGTTACATATGAATCCTTCCCCCAAGGTTCTTCCACGCATCAAGACCAACCCCTTCTTCCTATCATTAGTTGATGATGGAAATTAATCCAGGAATTCATGATATAAATTTAGGTGTAAATAATCACCTAGGCTAGAATGTTGCTCTAGTGGTGCCATCTTTGGTAAACTAGGGCTTCCTTGATATTTTAAATCTTTAAATAAACTAGGGGTAAACAAAAACAAAAATTATAGAATATAACCTTGCAACTTCTCATAACTCATCCATCCTATATCCCCAAGAATAATTACCAAATTCTCTGACAAGCACACCAAAACATTCCTCAAATTCTCAAACAAAATTACCTAGGAAGTAAAAAAATTAACTCACGGTTTTGTGCTTTGCAGAAACCCAAATACTTCACTATGAAAACTCATAAATTCATCCATGACTATGTGAATGCTCCATAGATGTGTTTGAATGCTACGTGAGAGAATATGGCAAGAGAAATTTTTTTTATGTCAATCAAATCAAGCCAGTAGATGTCTTGGCCACCAGTAAAGCTTTCTCATGCACTGGACAAATGACTCCAATTGCATTTGATGAAGATTCAAATTCCAATCGTCGATCCTTCAATTTTTTTAGATCATTGAATGACTAACTTCAAAAAAATATGACACAATCTCCATCATGACACTAAGGGCCCACCATACTATGCATCACAAGGAAATCTACGTGGTGCCCACCTGTGATATCATGATCGATAAAAACCTTGCAACTTTTGATCACACAATGGCGAGCAACCATTGATCTCCACCATCAGCAATTGTCTTCGTCCAACACAATCACCAAAATTTTAATCAACCATTAAGAAACGTTCCCATCAATATTATAACATTACTCTTCATTGAAACATATTCATCTTGTACCCATTTTAGTAACCGACCATATAACATATTAAAACCCGATAGATATATTAAATTATTTTCAGCATCTCTTTCGTATCACTAGATGAGACATGTGGCACTCGCTTGTGATATTGCAATCAGTTGAAAATCTATGGTGAGGTCATCAGAGGATTGCAGGGAATGACTGAGATCAACCAATTGTTGATCGACAGTCACTTAAAATTGTTCCTTTCATAATATGAAACATTTATTAAAGGCACACAGGGACATCGCCTAGGCCGATGACAAACAATGGCTTAAGTTTGTTTTAAATGTGGGGCATGGGGCCAACTTAGACTTAGGGAATAATAAAGTCGGGCACAAAAATTAAAAATCAAAAATCAAAATGGGCCTGACCTAGACAGAGTGATGGGGCATAAGTTCTTTTTAAACCCTCTTCATAAAGTAACATCCAAATAGATCCCACCCATGGTGTAAGATAAAACACTAGGGTTTTTGATGAAGACAAAAGAAAAAATCCCAAACTTAGGTTTTTCCCAAACAATATGAAATATTAGGACAAGGGCAAGGTAAAAATGGAATTCAATGAGAAATAAATTGAAGTTCCATCACAAAGAACACAACAACCCCTTTTGAAGTCATAGATCGAGTGAAAGATATAGTTACCAATTGATCCACCATATCCTTGAGGGCCAAAACTAGCTACTACTACCCTAGCTTATTGACAATCACCAACACCGTTAGTGCTATCACTAGTTTACCCCTAGTTGCATCCCTACATGTATTGGGTCCAAGACCAACATGATCACTTGTAATTGAATCTCCTTAGCCAACAGTAGTAGAACATATATCTATATACATATATATTCTCCCTCATATATATAGACCTCAAAACAAAAGCTCATTTACTTAGAAATTTAAAAAATTTAACTATAAAACTCTTCATCATAAATTTTAACTACAAAATTCTTCATCAGTGGAACAAAATTTCTAATAGATTTGATTAATACACTATGGACCCCAATCATATTCTTGCACAGACACAAGGATAAAACACATTAGTAATATTATATGCAAGATAAAACAAGGATTCCCCATGAAATCCATTTAGAATGCTCAATAATAGGAAAAAAAAAGAACAATCATAAAAAAATAAGTGAAATCCTAATTTTAAAGCAACGCAAACACTTGATCCCATGGGGGAATCGCTTTCAATTGGTCTGTCAAAATTTTCCCTTTCCCAAATCCTTTGTTGCAATGTTGATGATTTGATAAGTGATCCACCTTGATGAAGATTCAATCAAGCTCCATGATAAAAATCTGCATAATGTAATGCCCTACCAAGTAACCTTAAAGGAAGTTGCAATTAACATCATAAGCGAACCAATTTTTTTTTTATAAAGTGCATTTAACATACACATTCACTTACTAGTTAACAACAACCTCTAAGGCTACAAGGTTAGGATTACATAAACCCACACATACATATTACATATAACCGTAGCATTATAAACTTTATGATATAACATTATACATCATAAGAATACCACATAACATAATAAGATAATCAACCAAGATACAATCTCATAAACATTATCTTAATTCAATAGTTACATCACTCATTCCCAATATGAGGCAATAGTACATAAGTTTACAATTACAGAATTCCACCTCATAAACATAAGAGGGATAAAATAACTTATACAAGCTGAAATATTACAATGCAAGTAATTACAACAAGAATCGCGAGCTGTCCATCTGGATGTCTCGCCACCAAGTACTGAAGATCGATGGGGACCCAACGGTTTTGGTGCATGTTCCACCCCACCAATGTGGTACCCGAAGGCCCACCCCCCATGCTAGGAGATAGTAACAAAGTAACATGGACAAAGATTCTACTACCTCTAACCAAAGGCAAACTCATACTGACGCATACTATTATAACCAACCAAATGAATTAACAAGTACAACTCATTCACCATACAAGTACGAATCAAGTACAACTCAAGTACAATACAAGTACAATACAAGTACAACTCCAACATCATTGACATAGGTCACATTGCTTCCAGACATAAAGTAGATCAAGTATGTTCACAGAACCATACACATAAAACAATTAACAACAGTTGTCCTAGATAGAGTGTCATCGCATAGTTTGTCATGAGATCTCCTCTGGCAATTCTTCATACGCTCTGGCACAAGTAATCCTGGTGATCTCAACCGAATCTCGGCCCTCATACGCACTCATGCAGAATCAACTACCTCTCGTACGGACAAGATAGTTGATCTTGCCATTCCAAGCCTTCTCACTCACCCCAAGTCTAAACAAGCCAGTGTGTCTATGAGTGAGGATTAAACTATCTTGATTAGTGAGAAGTTAGTCCTAATCTTCTAAGTACATTATTTTAATTATCACTTGTTTAAATCACTCTTGAAGGTTATCCAGTTTACCTATTTGGGCTCTGGCACCTAACAGAAGCCACTCTTCTATTTGACAACACACACCAAACAATCCACCAAGGGAACCACAAGTGCATACCAGCTAGGGATCATAATCCACTCCAACACAAGAAGGATACAAATAATAGAACTCACTCCAAACATCTTGGAGACAACAAACACATAGTCCACTCCTTTCACAGGAGGTACAAAAGATCTCACTCCAAACATCTTGGAGGCAACAACACATAGTCCACTCCTTCCATAGGAGGCAACAAGATGAAACCACATAACAAAGTCACTCCATACAAGGAGACATGGATCTCATAATCCGCTCCTAAACCAAGGAGGTGCAAACATCCCCATTCATGAAAAACGGGTAAAAACTAAAAAGACGCCATGCACTACCCAAGGGAAAACAACTGGATGGCATAAAGATTCAACAACCCTTATCCTCTAAGTTCTTCTGGAAGACTTATAATTTAGGACTAACACTAAATCCCAAAACCAACAATACAACTTGATGACATAGCAACCAAAGCATTCAAGTCATTAATCAAATCTAATATTTGGATTTCCTAAATCCATACTCATTCAATAGGTAGTGTTGACAAAGTCAAAGACACGATAACTAGATCATCTAAAATAATCATAACCCCTATTTCCCTTTTCATTATTGAAAATCTAAAACAATTAAACTTACTTCCCTTTACTGAATACAGAGAATTAAATCCTTTAAGATAATCATGAGGAAGATACTACTTTTGGATATACTAAATCCATATCTCTTTCATAATCCAATCACAATGATTCAATTAATCTAAATAGAAATTAATAAATAACATAATTGATTGCCTCATCAATAAAACAACTTCTTAATTTACTTTTAAATCGACACAAATCCATGCAAGTAAACTCTTTCCATTTCCTAACCAACTCTTACATCTCATTCAATTTTCTATTTAAAACATTCAGTCACTTTAATATAATAACATATTGTTTCTCTATTCATTTTCCATAGACACTAATCATTTTTTTTAGAACACTAATAATACCCAATTTGCAAACAAAGGAATAAAATAATATAAAATATTATTTATTCTCTGAAATGGATATATACCTTCAATATATATATACTAAATATAAATTAATATATTTAAATATATTTAATCATTAACATATCTTCTATTCTTTACAAAATATCAAATTGTTTAATTCAAAATAAAATATCCCTTATCATCAATATTCCAAAATATAAATATATTTTTCCAATTAAACCAAATTAATAATTGGACCTTTTACATATGAATTTAAATTTCACAATTAAATTTTAAATTATGCATTCTTTAAATCAAATATTTAACTCCTTCAATTAAACTTTAACATGCCATTTTAAAATAAACAATAATTTCCCTACACGTTTATAATTTTAATTCCACCAATCTAATATACAAATTTTATTTAAAATAATATGAATAAATATAATACTTTAGTATTATAAATTATAATATAAAATATTATTAAATAATATTTTAATATTATAATAACAATACCTAAAATATTAATATTTATAAATATCAATTTATTATTGTTTTATTTTCAGAACAGCCATGGGAAAATAACTTAACAACAGTCTCATGTTTCAAGCATAACTCAAAAACTGCGATCTGGGTATTTGCGATTTTTGGACAAGGGTAAAAAAATTTCAAAATGCAAAAACACTTTAAATTTTCTAACAACCCAGTTTGTGAAAGTGAATTTATAGGCGACGCAACCAGACCATTTTACCATGAAAAATATAACTATGCTGCAGATTTTAAAATCCATTTTTTAATAATAAACAGAAGGTTTCACTTTCTAAAAACATTCTAAATACATTGTTCAATCTCTGTGTTTGATTTCAATAACAACAAAATCGATTTCCCCAAATAATTTAAATTCAACTAAGGTTTTCACAAGCAAAGGCTGTAAATTTGTTTAATTATTTTCTTCTAATATCAAATTTATTTCCTAAAATAGATTTAACAAACAAATCTTTAATCACTACTATTTAAAAAAAATAATCAAGAACAATAAAATACAAAGAGGAAAACCTGGTACAAGAAGCTATAGGAAGAGATGAATTTCTGATGCAAGCCTCCTCTAAGGATTTCCTGAATTTTCTTCAATCCTCCAATGAATCCAATCCAAAATCCAACAAATGCAAACAATATTTCCTTCAATCAATTCTACAATCAAACTTTCTTCAAACCTTTGTGCAAATTTTCCAAAATTTCTTTCCTGCTGTAAAAATAAATTTTCCTAAAGACTTTTTTGCCCTAAAATTAAAACATGTATTCTTTATAAATCAAAAATACCTAATACAACCCTAATTCACATTACATGCAAATTAGATATTTCAATTTCGATTTCAATTTCAATATTTACAACCCTAATTCACATTACATGCAAATTAGATATTTCAATTTCAATTTCAATTTTCAATTTCAATTTCACTTTCAATTTCAAATTTCAATTTAAAATCCAATTTCAAATAATAAATTAATTTTCAAAGTTGCAACCTATTTCCCAAATAAACATTTAATTACAATTTCTAATTTAATTCCCACACGTTGGAATTAAATTCCAAAATTAAGTTTAATTCTTTTATCTCCTTTCATTCTCTTGCATCATGTTTAATTAATTAATTATTTAATAACTAAATTAAACCCCCTTGGATTAAATTTAATTAATTAAATAAATTAAATATAATTAATTAAATAAATTAAATATAATTAATTAATTTAAATATAAACTTTTATCCATATTACATTATTTAAATTAAATAACCATCAACATGATTTAAATGCAATTATTCTAAATATCAATTTCCAAATCAAGAATTCTTCATAATTAAATAACATCAAAGCAAGACCAGACAATGACTCGACACACACAACTGATGACACACTAAGGCTAGGGTGTAAAATTGACACATGTTACCTAGCTACTATCTCCCGTTCAACTTAACCATTGGATCAACATGCTCAAACCTGTGAAACTAGGTGGAGTCAATGTCATGTACCTGCAATCCTGCAACCAAGTAAACAACATCGTACAATATATCCAACATATAATACACACTGTGAAGAAGAAATTACAGATTCACAGGGCACTCGCAAGCGAGTGATGCGAAACCGTCCTCTTTACTAATACACTCATTGAAACTAACACTTCCATCATAATCCAGGAATCTCATAATAACATCTTATGTTAACTCTACAACAACATTAATCTATAATGCATGTGAAACAATAATCAGATAACTACATCCCACAATAATAGTTGTCGCTCAATAGTAGCAATCAAATCATCATAACAAAATGTATCCAGTATCAAAGTAACTGCAACCAAACATAGCATAAAGCAAACCAAACAAGAAGCAAAACGGAGGGCTATTACACATAACCTAGCTAAGAATTTGATGAAAATGGATGAAACTAGATATGCTTGAGGATGAAGTTGAGTATAATAAGTTTACTCAATTTTTCGATTCTAGAATGAGAGGAATATTCTCTCATTTATAGATTTTTGAATTGGAAGAAAGAATGAAATTGTGCAATGTGGGATCATTCAACATCCAATGGTAAAGTGCCACTTGTTAAGATGTGAATGGTTAATGGTTGTGCACATTTTGGTCAATGTGCATGATAAATGCTATGAGATTCAAATCTGATATTTGAATGTGACATGTTGGATGGAGAAGGAAATAGAGTTAATGTCACTTGGCTAAAGTCCAAGGACATGTAAGAGGCCCTAAATGCCTTGTTGGAAGTACCCATCCCTTTTTGGAGGAATTTTTGAATTTGGAGGAATATTCTCTTTTTATACCATGTGAGGGAAAATAAGAGATTTAGTAAATCAAATTAATTGATTTATTGTGCAAGTTGCATTCTCTATAGGATGTGACATAGATTAAGATTAAATTTATCCCAAATTGGTTAATTTAAAGAGAGATTAAGGGATGTGACAACTTTGAATTGAATTTATGAGTTAATTTAAATCAAGAATTGTGAAGAAAGATTTAATAAATTAAATGATTTGATTTATTTAACTAAAGGGGATAATGTTAGATTAAATCAAATAAGGTTTAATTTATTCAATTTAATAAGAGGACTTTAGAGACTTGATTTAAATAAAATGAATTATTTAAATAAACACGGATCGAGGGTTAATTAAATTAAATTAAATAATTTAATGAGTAGAGGAGAAAGACCCAATTAAATAAATAATGATTTATTTAATTAAGAGATGAAAGGTTTTGATAAGATAAGAGAATCATTCAAGACGAAACGATGTTAGTAGGATCAAGATTAGGTGCATTTATATTTTATGTGTCTACATACACACAATACTATCTTAAAATATTCATCTAGATGAAAATCAATTATTTATTGAATATTGGTATCTAAATTTTTGTATACATGAAGTTTCATAGACCACTTGCATTACCAAAACAATGCAAGAGGGAGGATCTTTAATTTTATTATTGCCACTCTTAGCCAAATATATAATCGATTTTTCTTAGAAATATAGAATTTATTAATACACAAAATATTTGAATCACACTTATTTTTGTTATTTACATATTTATAACTTGTATCTGATAGAATTTATTAATAAAAATTCTTCCTGATGAATTCTATGATGATGGGTCATATTTAGGGTAACCATCTACCTATAATTACAGGTTCACTTATCTTGGTAATGTATCAAGAGTCAAATAATCTTGGACCTTATGGTGATTAAATTATAATTTATATCTTACACAAGAAAAAGGATAATTGTAAGGATTGAAACACCTTAAACATTCCATCCCTTAGGGTGTGAAATCGTAAGGAATGTATGAAGTATCTCCTCTATGATACCAGCAATAATTTTCCTCTATAATACAAGCGATAATAATCAAATGGTACCATTTCATGTGTTATTACATCATTATGCGTGTTGCAGTTTGTAAGGGGAAACTCTAATACCTTTCAATAGGAGTCGACATATCATTATGGATCACTATGTAAGAAAAATCACCAACTATAATCTATTAGGTGCTAAATTTACCAATTAATTCCAAATTTAGTTTATTTACCAAAAGCATCATTTAAATTTCTAACATTTCAATATTCTGCCAAATTCGTATCTAATTTTCATGTTTTATTGATTTAGTTCAAAATGTATTTCACATTCAACTCAAATGGTTTGTTCTACTAGTATCACACATAATGCCTCATTTTTCTAATACTAAATCATTCTAAATAATTCATTAGCTAACTTTCCTAATGATAACAATAGGATTACTTATTGTAGCATAAAATGTGGTAATTGATACAAACAAGGTTGGTGCCTTACAAAAAATAACCCTTTCGTTAGTACATATTAACTAATTTGATAATGAGGTAATAGAATTTGAACTTAGCTTAGATATCTCCTCACTTAATAATGCAACATGAATTCATTTATACTCAGGTTGAGTCTAGAGTACTAATTTTTCTTCCTACACTAAACATGATATGGAATTTCAAAGACAAAATAATAGAAAAAAAATTAAATTACATCCATAACATGACTATATTTATAAACTTTGAGGTTAGGTCAAAAATATAACTTTTATTATTTACTCATGTTTTTTGTATATCCTTATTATATTTAGCCTAAATCATATCAATTGATAGCTTACAATATTTGAACCAATCTCACTAATGAACTTACATGAAATGAGGTTTTCTTCTAAGCATAGATCATACATATGATCCATTTTGTTATAAATTAATTCAATGATAAATTGGAAGATTTAGGTGAGAGACTTATCATCATGTGAGGCATTACCCATGTTGTAGACATTCTTACACATAGTGACAAAGGATAATCTTGTTGGCCCATATTTGTCACTGTATTAAAGGATCGATCTATCAATGCCAGATACAAATATTAGAGGCATGGACCACATGAAAGGTAGTTAGTCCCTAAAATGAAGAATATAGGGGGTGGCTCTCTTTTCTCTTCTAGGGTTTTGCACCTAAACTAAGAGATTTTATTTTCTACCTTTCACTCAAAAACAACCCTTGAGATTCCAACGCAAAGGAGATTGAAATCTGAAAAAGGGTGTGTTCTAGGGGATGGGATGATGTAAAATGAGGGTTCACCACCAAGTTTATACTTGGAAAAGGAAATTTTTGAAAATATGTTGTAGTATACAAAATTGACTTAGAAATGTAAGATAACAACAATATAAATATATGAAACTAGAGATATGCACTTGGTAAATTAGAGAAGGCAGGATGGAGGCTTGAAATCCTAGAAAATTCACTATTGAAGCCAACTAGGATTCATTTTCCAAGCTAGGAAAATCATTCATGTTTTGGTAAAACCATGTCAGAACAGGTTTCAGATAAAAGGGTACTTAGATTTGCAAATACCTCTGATTGATAGATACAGTGGGACTCATTTACCAATAGTTTCAAATCGGTCCACTTCCAAAATTTCGGAAACTCAAAGATTATGCATCCCTTGGTCTCCTCTTTTTTCCTTGATTTAGATATGGGTTTGAAACTACTAAATTCAACCTATAGGTCTTCTCCAATCTCCTCCAATGTTTGTTCACACTCTTGACAAATTTGAATTTCAAAACTTTATGTCAACTTTTTCAATATTTTTCTTTCTTA
The DNA here is from genome assembly GCA_007115665.2 of Sequoiadendron giganteum. Taxonomy (NCBI): domain Eukaryota; kingdom Viridiplantae; phylum Streptophyta; class Pinopsida; order Cupressales; family Cupressaceae; genus Sequoiadendron; species Sequoiadendron giganteum. Next base: position 615,090,826 of record CM021105.1, on the reverse strand, counting down.
AATTTAAAACCTCAACCATAATATTACATGCGAAGAGGGGGGGAAATGGTTGTAGGGTTTGAGAATGGGGTTTTTCCCTGGTTGAACCCCTTCTTCGTAATTAAAACTTGAAATAGAAAGAAAATGTAAAGGAGACTAATGAATGAATAAAAGGTGATGTTGTGACTCACCAAACCCTTGCAGTGAAGTGTTGCAATTATGCTTGAAATGGTCACAATGGATATGGTTCTTGATTATTTCTTGATGAAGATAGATCTGGGTATGTGTAGGATCTTGATGGGTGAAAAAGTGGTGATATGTAAGTGATATGATGGCCCATGTGGCTGACAATTTTTTTTTTACCAAAAATTGATGAAACGAAAAGGGTTTTTAAAGCATATTCTTAGATTTCCACCAATATAAATTATGCTATACCTTCAATTTAAAAAATTATTATTATTCATTTTCTATTTGAATTATGACTAAAGTCCTGATTGATAAGCTAATTCAAAAACATCTATAGCTTTCAAATGGTATCAAAGTTTTTGAGTCCAAAATATTTTTGACATTCTATGCTTCACATATTATAGGATTTTAAAAAAATAATAATTTCACAAAGTTTTGACCAAGTTAAGGTGGTCCAAAATACGAGTTTTTATATTTTTAAAAATTTGTAATAAAAAAATATAATTAATTATTTACTTGGAAAAAAAATTCAAAAAAAACTGCATCACATTGGGACATGAGTCTTCTCCCTACATATAAAATCTTATAATTTTTTTTATCAATTTATGGTGGTTAGGGTGGCCAGACAGTCAATTAATTCTTATTTTTCCCTAAAATTGAAGTACTATTGCATTGAAATTTCAAAATTTCACCAGATAGATTTAAAAAAAAAAACCTAGTAGTTTAGAAACTACATTTAATTTTCTACAAATTCTATTCTTACATATTTTTCAAATAATATATATAACTTATTCAATTTTTTAAGTCAAGTTCGCTAACTCTAATTTTTTGAATTTTCATCACCACTTAAGGGCCTATTTTTTCCATGATCATCCTACACATACCCATATGGAATGCAAAGATTGCTTGGATCATGAACTCTACACCACAATTTTAAGCACCATAACAAACATGAAGAAGGTGATCTCTAACATGATGATTGATACTTGATGAATGCTCTTGAATACTTGATAGTATCTCCTCAAAATCCTTGAATTCTCTTGCTCAGCTAAATGCTTGAATGCTTTAGGAGTGCTAGGATGATAGAATTTATATGATTGAAATGAGTGAAAGAACCTTGTATTTATATCCAATTATGCAATAATTCCCGAAATTACAACATTAGAATATAAAATTAGATCTTGGAGAATAAAATCATGCCAAAGATTTAAATTCAATTTGGATTTTGAGTTAAGGGGTACTCATTCACCACCTTGGGTGAATGGGTCCCACCTAAGGGGACTCATTCACCCACAATGGCGAATGATTCCCACCCTAGGTATTTGATGTGCGTTTTCTTGGATTTAATGTTTTAAATGCCATTTTTGAGATTATCCTCAAACATACACTTAAAAAGGCTTGTTGATGAAAAAGGGGGCCAATTAAATCATAAGAGATCAAAATTATCCATGAAAATCCTAGAGGAATGTAAGAGTGTGTTACAACACTTTACAACACACCAAATAAGGTAAGACTAAGAGAAATTATTATTGAAATAAAGTTAACTATGCTTAGAAATCCTAGAAAGATGTGAAAGTGTGCTACAACACTTTACAACACATTTACAAGGCATAATTAGATAAAATTAGTTCACAAGGGCCCAAGACGTAATGTGAATGTGTTATTCACATTACAACACTAAATCAAGGCCAAATTGAGCCAAAATATGCAAGAAGGAGCTAAACAAGTGCAAAAAATGTTGAGGACCCTTTTTTTGATGTGACATTTAGCCCACACTTTAGTGAGAGGATGACCGTGCTTCAAAATCACACTAAAGTAGAAAAACACTCATCAAGGAAGGGTTCCAATGTACTCATGCTAGGAAGTTGAGATGACAAAAAACAAGAGGGATAATCAAGCCCCCAAGATTGAGATCCCATGGAAAACTAATGTAAACACAAATAAACACACATGAAAATGATATAAAGAGAAGTGAAAATGCCAATCATACAATGTCGGAACAAGCTTTGACCATTTTTCTAACGTGATATGGATCAAATCTAAGTTATTTGTCCAAGAAAGATGCAAACTCACTCTAAGGCAACAAAACTCATGGTTTTCCAATGGGTGAGAAGTCCAAAAGGGTGACAAACATACACTCATGGCTAGTAAGTACTCACACACATGTGAGTGGCTATGGGGAAAATAATGTGCTAGCTAGGCATCCCACTCAAACCATACCAAATTTATATCTCCTAATAACTTTAATAAGGTTCCACACAAAAAGAAGTGATTTGGTTTTTGAGCTTTATGAGACAAGTAAAATTTTTTATGCTTGGAGCTCATGAACAAATGAGATGAGTTCATAGGGATGCAAATTGTATTATGCAAGGTGGCCATAAATGCAACATGCAAAAATGTTCAAATGAGTCTTTCTTAGTTCGTGCGAGGACTTTAACTTAGGTAACATTGTGTATAATGTCTCCAAGAGAGGACCAATCAAAGAATAGAAGATTCATAACTAAGGAGATGCAATGTGTGACATCGGGCCACTAAGAGGAATAAAATATGCTAAGAGAGATCATGATAATGAAATGCATCACACCCAAATTTATTGACAAAGGAAAACAACATCATATGAAACACCAAGGCTACAGTAAGAACTAATGTATGCCCCCACTTTAAAGGAATTGCTAAACACCTTGTTGTGAGAAATTAATTTAAAGTAGAAAATGAAAAATGCAAGCAAGAAGAAAGACGTGTGAGAGACAATTTGGAAAGACCTATACCAAGTAATATGTTTCTGAGTAATGATACATCATGCAAGAGAAAAATGAAAGAGATGGGTTGCCTCCAAAAAGAAAACACCAAACACATAAGGGATCTATGGATTCAGGGTCAGTATGTTCTTTGTTGCAATGATTTTAGAGAGCTTGGAAGTGTCATCATTCCCCAAATACACATAGAACTAGAAGAATGACACAAGGAGAGTGAAAATAAAGCCTCTTGGGTCAACATGGATGATAAATATAGTGTCTCGATGCCTTGCATCATTCCAAAAAGGAAAACACAAGAAAAATATAAAGATGAGAGAAAAAGGCAAAAGAAAATGAATGTATTTTAGGTCAACATGAAGGAGATATGAATGTCATAATTCCTTGCATCATCCCCAAAAGGAAAATACAAGAAAAAGAGAAAGAAGTGAAAGCGAAAGCAACATAGAGAAGAATGAAGGTACAAATAGAGGAATGTCACAAGAGAGAAACAATAGAATGTTATAGGTGATCACATTATGTACATTCAATCACACAAAATAAATAATGCAAAAGACTAGTAGGGAAAATGTGAGTCAACCTATGAGTAATTTATTTTCCTCCCAATCATGTTTTGTGTATAGCGAAGGTAGGAGACTAGCCAAAGTGAAAAGAGAAAGTGTCAAAATAGGAGAAGCACAAGGATCAGAAGGTTTTTCATTTAAGCTAATGGAAAAGAAAATTATGTGTTCACTTCATCATGCACCTCTTCATCAATTTTGGTATCCTTGTCATCATCATCTAAGTTAATTACAATAAGAGGTCAAAGGATAATATTCCCAGACTTGAGTTTAACTCTTGTTGTGGATGATGCATGGAAATTTATTTTTGTGATTGCGGAAGAAAAATTTCACGCATTGCTACAGTCAAGTTTGGATCTAGATTTTCATTGTGGAACTTACGAGGAAGGGCACAAAGTCTATGTCTATGCTCCCTAGCACCTCTGTTTAATTTAGTTTTTTTTTCAAGATGTGTAGGAATGGGTTGATCAAACATAGGTTTATTTTTTTCCCTATGGGAGGAAAAAAAGGAACCATAGGGGGTTGCTCAACCTCTTTCTCTTTGACTTTATAAACTCATTTTATTCTTCGAGGTGTGGTGGGGTTCGTTTCATTGTTTATTTGTTTCTTGTACGAGGTAGGTAAGGTTTCAGGTTTAGGTTGGTCTTTTTTTTTTGATCTTGTATAGATTCAAGCATGGTTTCATCAATGATGGTAGGCTCGGGGTTGGACAAGCACATGATTTGAAGACATAAATATATTATTCTCTTTACCTTTAACTTTTAATAGGACAAGAAAAATAAGTCTTCTCTTGGCTTGAGAGGTTCCATAGGCTAGGGCCAAAAGGCATCTAGAGAAAGGTTTCATTAAGATGAAAAGGGGTAAAAGCCACTATGGTGAACAATAAATATCTCATTTTCAAAAAGAAACTTAAAGGATTTTTTCACAACAAAAGGGACATATTTCAAGGAGTGAAGCCATGGGTGGCCTAGCTTCACACAAAATTGGTCTGACTATGGGATGATGGAAAATGTAACATATAATTTTTGTTGGTCCTACTTGTAATGGTAGGGTGATCGATCCAATCATAGGGCAGGAAAAACCATTATGTGTTTGCAAATAGGGAAAAAAACACTCATGCAAAAGGTACTAAATACAGGGTGGGTGCAAATGTAATCTAAACTAATAAGAATGAAATTCTTGTAATTGAAATTTTGAGAAGTAAAATTAAAATACAGAAGCAAAAAATAGAAACTTAGAAAATAAACTGTAAATGATAGAAAATGCAATGTAAAATATGCAAAGGGATTGATTCACCCAATGTGGCGAATGAGTCCAGGTATGGGTTTTTTTTTTTTTTATTAGAATTTTTGAATGGAATTTGATGATTCTTATATTTTTGATTCAAATATAAGATGCAAATGTAGAATTTTACTGATTTTTAATGAGATTAAGTGCAATGATGCAAGCTAAATGAGCTTTCACCAATGCAAAAATAGAATCCCTAGAATGCAAATAAGCTAATCTAAAACCTAATGCAATGTTAATGCAAGATAAATCTAGGATGTAAATGCATTCAAAATAGGAATTATGATGCTCTAAATGGAGGTTCACCAAAATGAAATGAGGAAAATAGGGGGGCGGCTCTCTTTTCACTAATAGGGGGGTGGCTCTCTTTTCACTAATAGTATGCATCAACAAATAAAACCTTGTGAAAGAGATTTATTGACGTGGATAAATTTTATGGTAGCTAAATTAAATATCTAATTTTGAGACTCACTAATTAGTCATCTTTGGACTAATATTTTCATCACCGGGTTGAATATCATTTTTTAACATCTTTGAATAATCTCTTAGGTGGGCACTCCTTTTACTCTCACTCTTATTTCTTAGGTTCACTCTCCTATTTACCTTTAGGTTTTCAATTCAAAAACATGTAAACCTTGGTAGAGAAAGAAAGCAAGGTTTTCAATTTATTTTAGACAAGCCCGTAAGATAAAATATACCTGAGGGTGATCCCACAATAATGGGTTACACTTTTTGGCCAAACTTGACATTGAAATCAACATTTTTCACCAGATCTTCACTTCCATACACCTATAGAAGCTAAACCATTAAGAATTTGAAGATGAAGCAAACTAGTGATTTGTGATATTTTTTGTTGAGAATCTAATTATATATTTTTTTTAAATTAATAAATAAATTATGAATTATTTTATGTAGTTTTTATTAACTTATTTTTTTTACTAAACATCATTTTCAAAAATTCATGCTTACTTTCGACTGAATAAATTTTTTTATAGAAAGCATAAAATTATAATTTTTTAAATACATTGTTTTCACACCATTATCTAGGGGATGGATATTTTTTCATAATTTTTTGGTACATATATATTTTCTAATTGAGAGTAATTATAATTTTGATATATTATACTTTCAGTTGCATAACTTTTTTTGTATTCATTTGAATTAACTTATTCTTTTTTTCTTGGAATTAGCACATCAATAGCTAGTGTACATGGATTTTTAAGAATTTTTTTTCTCTATTTTCCTATTTTTATGTATGTGTGAAATAAAGACCTCGATGTTCATTGAAAAACCTAACTTCACAAGAAGTAAAAAATAAATATAATAATAAAGTTAAATATATTTAAAATTATACTTTTTGGGAAGCTTATAATAAGGACTACATGTTTAAAAAATAATAATTTTAAATAAATTAATTTGATCCCCTAAAAGGTAAATCAAAAGTGGTGTTTTATCAACATTTTGATAGGTGTAGGGGAGACTCCATTATAGGTATGGTTTAAAACTAGTGACTTTCTATCTAAGGGGATTTGATATAAGTGGGTTTGATCAAACCCTCTTCAATTAAAACCCTTAAAATGAAACCTTTTCAAGGCTTAAATCATTATATTTTCTAAAAATATGTGATTTCAGTAAAAATCAGGATGTCCCAAAAAGTGTAACCCATTATTGTGGTAGCACCCTGAGACAATTTCTCTTTGTCCATGTGCTTTCATTCTACTTGAAAAATGACTTGCTACAAGTGATCACTAGTCACTTAAGTGAAAACATGTAAACCTTGGTAGTGAAAGAAAGTAAGGTTTTCAATTTCTTTTAGACAAGAACATACGACAAAATATACCCTAGACAATCTTTCTTCATCCATGTGCTTTTGTTCTATTTGAAGAATGACTTGCTACAAGTGGCCACTAGTTACTTAAGTGAAAACATGTAATCCTTGGTAGTGAAAGAAAGCAAGGTTTTCAATTTATTTTAGACAAGCACACAAGACAAAATATACCCGAGACAATTTTTCTTTGTGCATGTGTTTTTGTTCTATTTGAACAATGACTTGCTACAAGTGGCCACCAGTCACTTAAGTGAAAACATGTAAACTTTGGTAGTGAAAGAAAGCAAGGTTTTCAATTTCTTTTACACAAACACATAAAACAAACTATACCTGAGACAAATTTTCTTCATCCATGTTGTTTTGTTCTATTTCTACAATGACTTCCTACAAATGGTCACAGTCACTTAAGTGATGCTCCTCCATGTATGTGATGGCTAGCTACCAACTAATGAGAGAATGATGATGATGGTATTGGTTGGTGGCAATACTGTTGCCTGATAGACTATAACGGTGTACACTATTAGCTTGACAAGTTCCTTCAAAGTCATATTAGCATGAATTTTCGCCATTGATAATCTCACTGTGCATGCGCTCACCCTCTTTCGGTCATGTGCAGACCCCCCATATAACCTCCTCGTATTCTTCGCTTGTCACTTCACCCGTCTTCTCGTCTTCTCAATACACCCCTAGTCCAGATATATCCACCACGATAAAAGACCCACATTCACCATCTTCCACATTTCACTGAATAAATATTTATTGGAACAAACTGGCTAATATTTATTAACGACATCCAATTCTAAAGAGATTCATTGGTTAAATGATTCTACATGCAATCTGCATTGAAGTAGTCTATTATTGCTCAAAATATTTTAACACTCTAAATTATTTTGATAATTTATATGGTTTACCATAACTATGCAATTCAATCATAAACATTGCATTCTCTTCACGGGCTTGGATACAAATTTTTTTTTGCTTGTGATCGTATCACTAGAAAAAGTTGGCACATGGGACACCGAACATAGTATCAGTTTGTCTGATTGTCATCATCTTTGAGAAGTTGAGCAATCAAAAATTTCTTTTTTTTTGCATTCACAATGATTTCTCTTCATATTTTTCAAGCTAGTCTTAATTATCAGATGTGTTTACAGGTTTGTGTGATAAGGAGAGAATCCAGCAGTTAAGCACCCTAATTTCACACTTCTAATTATCTTAGGAGGAAATTTGAAATTACTCCAAATTTTTTATAGCAACTTACATGGCAAGTCCCCTTCTTATAACTAAGGTTTCAAAGCTACATCATCAAATATAATGCCACATCACCATGCTTTTTGTCAAGGTGTCCAAAAAGGCCCAAACAAAGAGTGAGACCAATACTTATGCATTAACATCATGTTTTATTGACCGCTGATGTGGAATCACATGACTGGTTGCTTTTTAGATCAAAGAAATATATTTTGTTTAATTATGGGTAGTCATCATCAACACTTACAACTTTAATGTCACAACTATTGATCCAATATTGATAAAAATATTAGGCATTATACAAACAACTACTATTACAACTATTGAAACATGCTCAGTATTGGGTCCTCTCCCCTATTTATGTTGGGAATTCACCCATCTCCTACTCGAGTCATTTAGGCTTCTACCATGGCCCCACGCCATCCTTCACTTCAACTTGTGGTTGTGTGGTGTAACCGTGATACCGCGACCACCTCTCTCAGTCCTCGTGGTTCCCCAGTGTCTACCGCCGCACCACGACTTGCTGCTTGTCTGACCGTGGTAATGCAGGTTAGCCACCACTGTAATGTTATCACTGTCTCGCGGTTACCCTCCGGACCATGTCTCATGGCGTGGTGTACACCGCCTCACCGTGGCCAACCGCCTCCCTCACTATGGTAATGCAGTTATTGTAGCCACCGCGGTCTTCGTTGGGCCACCTGGGGTTTTGCGGTGACCCCCATGGTACCGCTACCCGGTCGTGCCATCACGGCGGTATAACGGTATTTCGTGTTTATTGGCGGCGATCGATTTGTCATGCAAGCTGGCAGATATTTAAATCAAGGACAAATTTAAATATGTTTTTAATATCTAGAATTAGTAGTTATTTCGAATGGATGTGATTTTGATGGCTTATTCATTAGCCTTTAATATTGTAATTAATTTGTCCTTGTCATGAATTTCATATAAGGTGATGGGGATGTATATTGTTGTGAAGTAGAAAACGTTGAGGATAGAGGAAAAAGAATATATTGCTCCCATGAGCATAGAGAAAAGTATGTACTCAAATAATGGAGTGAGATTTTTTGTTGAAGAAAGAAAATTGTAAGAGTGAAGAGCCAAAGCTCAGTAAGAAAGATTTTTTTTGAAAATCAGTATAATATAAAATATTTGGGTTAATGTTGGATGTGTTAAATTCATGATTTTTTGTGCATAAATTAGACTAAAGTTGTTTTTTATTTCTGTTGATGCCTCTTGTTTTCCATCAAAGTGGTATCAGAGCAGTCTAAGTCAGGCTCACTAGGAGTAGAGATTTATGGTGAATTTGTGTGAAGTAGTCACTATCTAGTCTAAGAAAAGCCATACGCTATCTAGGAGCATTATGTCTGCAAATCCGAGAAACTTGTCTGGGTTTAGAATTTGTGAAGAAAGTTGATAAAAAATTTAGTGCTTTGTTAATAAGAAGAAATATTTGTTTCATATGTAGTTGTCAAGTAAGTAAGAATTCATTCTTAGAAAGGGAAGATATCAAAAAGATTTGAAAGTTTGCAAACCAGTTGTTGAGAGAACTAAATAGGAAGTTGTAAACATAAGAAGAAAGAAGAAGAATTCTTGAATAAAATTGTTAAGAAGAGCTAGAAGTGTTGTATTTTGAAGACAAAGCAAATAAGTCAGAGTCACAAGAGAAGCTGAGCAGAAGCCCATAAGAAAAAAGGAAGGTGTTAAAAAGAGATTTTCAGAATTGGGAAGATAGATACCAGTAAAGTGTTAAGAAGAAGAAGTTGTGAAAATAGTTGCTGTGAATTCTAAAAAAAGAGGAGAAGAGGTTGTGTTGAAGATTGAGCAGAATACCAATTTCCAAAACAAACGAAGAAGTTGCAAACTCAGTTGCTAAATTACAGTCATGAAATTAAGAGAGGTAAGTTGAAAATTTCCTTTACAAATGGGGAAAGTAGGGAAAAGGGTTAAGAAAGAAAATAAAAACTTGTCCTCTGCAAAAGATGTTTTAGAGGAATAATGATTTTTTCTTAAAGATGAATTGGGTATTATTAAAAAGAACAATGAGTTTTATTCTGAAAAATTAAAAGAGATGCAAAAAGAGAACTATTTACTGCTAGAAGAAAATGATGATCTTGATAAAGAACTGAGAAAGGTTAGAGCTAGAAATGGAGAGTTAGAAGAAAGTATGAAATCCTTTGAAGAATTTAAGAAAAGAAATGAGGAATTTGAACAGAGAGAAAAACAGTCTGGTGAAATAGAGAAAACGTGTATAGACTTGGAAAAAAATTTGAAAAGGGTACAAGAAGAGAATAGTTTACAGCTGAAATAAATCACAAAATTGAAAGAAGAAATTCATAAACTAAGAGTTTGTAATGATTGTGTGAAGTCAAAACTTTCAGCTTGTGATGTTTCTTGTGACACAACATATTTGTGCTCTTTACTTGACAAATCTGATTTTTTTGAAAATACTAGTGATAAAAAGTGTCAAGATGAACATGCTGATGAATTTGCAAATATGGCTTGTTGTGATAAAGTGTTAGAATCTGAAAAATATGCTGATTGTTTTAAAGAGAATGTGGAGTTAAAAATCATGAAAACAATGGGTTATACAAGACAAGGAATGAGAGAGCTGATTGAGGCTACAATGAGGCCGAAGCATGAAGGTCTCGGTTATGTCCTAGGAAAAGGAAATGCTACTACAAGTGCAGGTAAGTTTGTTAGAGAAATGAAGAGTAATGAGTGTTCACATTGTCAAAGAAAAGGACACACCAAGTAGAAGTGTTGAGATTTACACCCTTGCAGGGTTTGTGGTTCAAAAAATCATTGTGAGGAAATGTACTAGAATAAAGTGTCAAAGAATGAGTCTAAAAAAAAATGCATAAATATGGATTGTGGATAGATTTGTGAATCAAGTTGGCACAAGATAACAGGTATTCTTAAGAAATTGTACAAGTGTTCATATGTGAAGGTTAATAGAAATTTTGAAACAAATGAAAGTTCAAAAGAAATGGAAATTGTTATGAGTAAAAAGAAAATGTTGTCTAATGAGACACTTTCAGATTGTGAAGATATAGAAACTACCATATTAATGTTTTGAAGAATTGATACAAAAGATGTTGAAACTGTTGTTACAGTTGAAAGGGTAAATTAAATGTCATTATTTTTGTATGTTAAAAGGTATGACTATTTTGAAAAGTAAGAAAATATTGTTGAAATCATAGAACAAAGTTATGCAAGATGAAGTAACAAGTGCTTCTAAGTTTGAGTGTAGATGTGTAATACCCTTTCGTTTTGTCCTTTTGATTGAGCAATGTAATGCTCTATTATGTTGTACTTTCTATTGTACCTTGACTATGGTACTCGGCTGCTATTTGTTCGCTATCTATAAGCGACGTCAATATTATCTTTTGATGTGATGGTATTTTAATATGATGTTATCTTTATGACATGTTTTGAATTAACATTATGGATGTTTGAATTAAAGATGTTTTATGCTTTGAATTATATTAGTATGTTAGAATTGTCAGTTAGTTGCATTGTATTGGTGAAGGGGATGGTATCGCATCACTCGCTTGCAAGCGCCCTGTGATTCCATGATTTCCTCTTCACGGTGTGTATTTTATGTTGTTTATATTATATGTTGCTGTTTACTTGATTTTTAGTATGACAGGTGCAGGACATCAACTCCACCTGGGTTCATAGGTTGGAGCGTGTTCAATGCCCAGTGGTATTCGATTAAGAGATAGTAGCTAGGTTTTTTCCATGCCAAGTCGTCACCCTAGTCCTAGTATGTCATCAGGTGTGAGTCGGGTTAAGTTGTTTTAATATTGACCATCTTGCCTTGATTTTATTTAATTACAAGTTAAAAAGGGTGATTAAATGGCTTAATGTATTTAAGTTGTGGATTAATTCGATCTGGGATTACGTTGAAATGTAATTTATTTTATTATTAATTTAATTTAAATAATAAATAATTTAATCATTGATTAAATCTATTTATTAATTAATTAAATTTATGATGTTGAAAGAAGTCAATTTATTATGTTGAAGTCATTGTTATATTTGTTGAAATTGAAAATAAAGAAAATGCAGAAAAGTCAATTTAAAAATGGAATTCAAAAATTGAAATAAAATTATATATTTTCTATTTTTCTGTTTTGAAGAATTGATGAGGGTGGTTGTAGGATTTTTAGGGTTTTTTCCTTATGTTTTAATTTTGCTTCACAATTTTAAGATGTTCATGGAATTTTGGAAGAAGATTAAATTAGAAAGAGAAGGAAGAAATTGTGGAATTTTGTGGATTTTTTGAAAAATCTTGAAGAATCTGTGGAGCTTGAAAGTGTTACAAGGCACCATCAGGATCTTCTCCCTACTTAAAAAAAAATCAGGTTCATATCCTTGTAATTAGTTTCTTTTGAAACTTCAATGGCATATGTGTTGATGGGAAAATAATTTTTTATAGAAAAGTAGCTCAACCTACCATTGCAAAAATTAAAGTTTGATACAGTTGCACCTATCAAAGAATTAGTCAGATTAATGTTCAAAGATGTTTTTGAAAAGAAATATATGAAATTGTCAAAGAAAGAAGATTGTAATAAATTTGGTTATGGGTTGAAGAGAATCCATCATCACATGAATGAGTAAAAGAAGGAAAATTGCAGCCATAGTTGTTAGAGATCACTATCTTGGGTAAATTTTTGAAAGTCATGGTCAATAGTACTAGGAAAGAGTTAGAGTTGTAGCTCTCAATGTCATGCAACAAATTTTTATTTTTTTTTGTATGAATCAAATGAGATGTGATGATGATTGGAAGATTGTAAGTTTCAGAGATTACAAAATTGTCTTGATTAAGGAGAAGTCTAAAAAGTTACAACAGTAAAAATGAGTCATTGTTTGTTTGGTATTAACCACAATGCAAAGAATTTTTCATTTGGAGGAGGAGGTTGAAATTTTTAAAATGATGATTTTATTAATGTAACAAGGAAAAAAGCGAATGTCTAAATTCAACTACAATAAATAAAAAGAAGTGCAATAGCTATTGGATGAAGAAAAAATATAGTGAAATGCAACAGTATCATGTGAGTAAGAATGAAGACAAATGATTAAATCGAATATTAGGATTCTCTAACATGAAGAAAGTGCCAGTATGGGAAGAGATGATAAAATCAAAATAAGTCATTAAAAGGAATGGAACACTACAGTTAGTTTGTGGTAATTTGAAACAACCTCAATGAAAGAATGTAAATGGTAGAAGGTATGCGAAGCAACTCACTTGTTAAATGTTAATAATTGATGCATGAAGATATATGTGAACGAGTTGAAATTAAATATTTTTTTAAGTTGCAACAAATGATATAATGGTCAAAGGAGATTTGGGATTATTGATGATTGTCTATATGAGGTTGCAGTTCCCAGAAGGAAAAAAATCAGAGACATAAATGGCTAAAGAAACATGTCAAAACAACTTTTTTTTTGACAATTTGACAAAAGTTAAGGGAAGAGCAAGTTCTGTGAATTTCCAAGAAAAAAAATAAAATTTAAATCATCCACAATTGATCAAGAAGAGATTATAGTCTTTCAATGAGACAAAGGCATGGTGAATTATTTCAACTGTCAAGAGTCCAAAGTTGTAAAGAGAAAGGATATTAGAATGATTGGAAGTTAGTGATGAAAGAAGGATTGGAATGACAACGCAAGGTTGTAGTTGATAAATTTAAAATAGGGGAAATACATAAAAAAATGGAGCCTACAGGAAAAGAAAGAAAATGATTTGCAAAAAAATTCAATTCAAATTGAAAGAAGAAAATTTGGAGAATATGGACAATGTTGATGCACTCAGAGTATTTTTTTGAGCAACGTGCTAGTAGAAGACCAAATTGATAAACTCATTAGGTGTTAATGTGGGCGGGAGTTTTGTTCAAGGGGGAGTTTTGGGAGTTCACCCATCTCCCACCTGAGTCATTGTGGCCTCTACTACGCCCCCATGCCATTCTTCACTTTAGCTCATGGTTGTGCAGTGATACCATGATATCATGACCTCCTTTCTCACTCCTCATAGTTCCCTAGTGTCTACAGCCGCACCGTGGCTAGCTGCTTGTCAGACCATGGTAACATGGGTTAGCTACCACTATGATGTTACCACCGTTGCGCAGTTACCCTCCTGATAGCATGTGGTTGTGCGGTGTACACCACGTACGGTTGTGCGGTGTACATCGCGTGCGTCGACACAATGTACACTGTGTGTGGTCAATCGTCTCCCTCACCATGGTAATGTGGTTACTATGGCTACCATGGTCTTCTCTGGGCCACCTACGATTGGGAGGTCACCCCTACGCTACCGCTATCCGATTGTGCCATGACCGCGGTATAGCGGTATTTTGTGTTTATTAGTAGCGGCCAATTTTCCATGCAAGCTGGCGGATATTTAAATCAAAGAAAGTTTAAAATATGGTTTAGGACATATTTTTAATATATGGACATTGTATTTATTTCAAATGGATGTGATTTTGATGGCTTATTTATTAGCATTTAATATTGTAATTAATTTTTTCTTGTCATGGCTTTCATATAAGGTGATGGGGATGTATATTGCTGTGAAGTAGAAAATGTTAAGGATAGAGGAAAAAGAATATATTTCTCTGAAGAGCCGAGAGAAAAGTATGTACTGAGATAAAGGAGTGATAATTTTTTCTAAAGAAATAAAATTGTAAGACTGAAGAGCTGAAGCTTAGTAAATTTTTCTTTTTTTTTTATCAGTGTAATATAAATTTTTTGGGTTAATGTTGTATGTGTCAAATTCTTGATCTTTTTGTGCATAAATTAGACAGAAGTTGTTTTCTAGTTTTGTTCATTCCTCTTGTTTTCAATCAATTTAAGCTGAGGTTTGCGTAAAGTGCAGCTTGCAAAGCACGTGTTTTCACACACTTAACTTAAACATCATACATATTTGTCAAATCAATAGTTTTTTTTAGTTATAGAAATATTCTTTAGATTTTTATAGTATCTTCATACCGAGATCCAGAAAAAATATATAATTTATTGATTAGATTATTTATAAGATAAAGGTAGTGTATTATTTATTCTAAATAATAATTTATCAAATTATCTATAGACTACAAAATGTGAATTCAAAATATCAAGAAGTTCACATGTCAAGATGAAACAATACATTTAAAAATTATTATAAATATAGATTTAATAGTTGGATATGTACTATTACCGGAAGAGGTGCTACTGCTACTCTTACTATGACTATTACAACTTGCATTCACTCTCACAATTTAAATGGATAATCTCACTCTACTTAAGAATAGCCATTCTGGTTTCAGGTCCCTATAAAACCCGTTTTACCCCTTTTATCAAAAACATTTGTGCCTTAATAAGACATGTACCACATCTAATGATTTTTATTACTCTTGGTGAGTTGTTGAGTTAAAATTCATTTAAATTTGTGGGGTAGTTTTTGAAATCTAGTTTAAATCATATGTAAGACCCCTCCATTTTGGCTCTTTGGATCGAACAGTGTTTTGTTTGGTTATGTCTTGTTTTCTGTTAGTACCTAGTCTATGGTACTCGGTTATTGTTAATCTCTATCTTTATCGTGATTTGGTGATGTATTTTGATGTGATGATACTATATTCAAATGTTATCATTATGGCATGTTTGGAATTAGATTGGTGGATAATTGAATTAATTATGTCTATGCTTTTGATCATATTAAGGATGTTAGATTCATCAATTGGTAATACTATGTTGGTGAAGGGGACGATATCACATCTCTTGCTTGCGAGTGCCCTACGATTCTGTATTTCCCTCTTCATGGTGTGTTTTGATTGTGACATATATATGCATGTGGATATACTCTATGTTTGTAGGTTGACAGGTACAAGACATTGACTCCACCTGGTTTCACAGGTTCGAGCATGTCCATTTCCCAATGGTATTCAATTGGGAGATATTATCTAGGTTTTGTGTGCCAATTCATCACCCTAGTCATACTGTATCATCAAGTCTTAGTCGGGTTAATTGTTTTATATTGTTCTCTCTCTTTGATTACTTAATTGCAAGTTGAAAAGGGTAATTATAGGGCTGTATGCATTTAACTTGTGGAATTGAAATTGATTTGGTATTATGTTAATAATGTAATTTACTTTAAAAATTAATTTAATTTAATTAATAAATCATTTAATCATGGATTAGATTTATTTATTAATTAATTAAATTGATTGTGTTGAAATTGGATAAGTTCATTTTGAAATTATTAATTTTATTATGTGGAATTGAAAAATGAAAGAAAAGGTTTAATATTGCATTTGAGAAATTTGGAATTGAAAAATTGAAAAATGATTTAAAAGTCAAATTTGAAAATTTGAATTCAAAAAAAAATTGAAGAAATTGAGAGATTTTGCATTTTTTGTTTTGGAGAATTTATGAGGGTGGTTGTAGGATTTTTAGGGTTTTATCCTTATGTTTGATTTTTGCTTCAAAATTTGGGAGGATGAAAGTTTTAAAAATGGAAATGGAGGAGGGGAAGAACTGTTGCATTTTTGTGGGTTTTGGGATTTAAGTTGTAGAAATCTATGGAACTAGATTGGGAAGCAAGGTTGGAAGCTAAGCATCGTCTGGACCTCCTCAAATTCAAATTACTAGGTTCTTTGCTATTAAATTTATTTGTTCAATTATATATGTTTTGTTGTTGGAAATATTCAAACCTAGGCTTGGTTTACAAATTAAACCCATCTTGTTCTTGCTTCAAAATTTGAAAGGAAAGAAAAACCTCTATTTGAAAATATTGTTCTTCAAAGAAAATTTTCAATATGGTTGTAGATGTATATTTCTGGAAATTATTTGCTTTTACATAGGGATTTCAATATAAATTTAACAAGGCTAGGAATTCGGTAGAGGCCACTAGAATAACCCATAGTGGGGGTCGGAGCCTAGGAAGAATCACAGAGGATAACCCATGATGAGCTATGTGATGACACTCTGTCTAGGACAACAGTTGGTATTTGATTTGGTGGGTATGGTTTCCTTAACATACTTGATATGACCACAGTTGGCATTTGATTTTATGGGTATGGTTTCCTTAACATACCTGATGTGACCATAGTCGGTATTTGATTATTATGTGTATGGTTCTCTTAACATACTTGATCTTCTTGTTATCTGGAAGCATTGTGACCTTATTTAGTTGTAGTTGTGTTGTACTTGTGATGCTCTTGAGTTGTACTTGCATTGTTCATGTGGTTGGTTGTTTCAGTTTGGTGTTAGCTTGTGTCTAGAGGTAGATGGTCTTGGCTAGGATTCCTTGTTACTATCTCCTAGCATGGGGGGTGGGCCTTTGGGTTCCACTTGGTTGGGTGGCGTGCACCTAAATTCATTGGTATTTCTTCATGTTCATGTGGATGAGACTTCTAGTTGGAGAGCTCGTGGAATTCAGTTTTAGTTCTTTCTTTATTTCATTTCAGTTGATCTTGTATTATTTTACCCCTCATCTGTTATCGAGGTGGAAGTTGTAACTGTAACCTTATTTATTGGACTTGCCTCATTCGGGGAATGAGATTAAAATTTATCTAGTGTGCTTTGAAGTAATTATCTTGTTGGAATGTATGTATTTCTAATTGTTAAATAAATGAATGTTATGGATTCACTTATGTTGTTTGTGGGTTGTTATTATCTCAGTCTCATAACCTTAGGGGATGTTTGCTAAGGGAAGTGAACTTTCATGTTCTTTGTACTTAAACAAAACAAAAATTAGTTTGTTTAAGTAGTTATTGCAACTTCCTCTAGGGTTGCGTGGTGGGGCATTACATCATAACTCAATTATGAATGGAAGAAATTTATTTTATTTTCTTAATGTATTAATTAATTTCTTTATAGACTAACACAAGACAAAATATACATGTGAAAATTTGTGTCATGTGTGTGTGTGTGTGTGTGTGTGTGTGTGTGTGTGTGTGTGTGTGAGAGAGAGAGAGAGAGAGAGAGAGAGAGAGAGAGTCCATGCACAAAAATTTCAAGTTATAATTGTAAAAAAAAATATTGAAGGGAAAAGTATGAAATTTCTTATATGCAAAGTGACCTCTTACTTAAATTATTTTTTGACTTCATTTTGTTGAGGTTTACTCAGGTTTTTGGCTTGGTCTAAACATAGAGAGACCCTTACAAGGGATCTCTTCCCATGGCTCTATCACTGAGACCACCACTGAGTGGTCTCAATCCCCAAGGAATTATCACCTTGTCCAAACCTGTGAGCTCATTATCCCAGTGAAGTCTCATAGCTTGTGAGCATGCCATCCTAGCGAAGACACATATCCTGCGAGCATGAAAACCTAAAGAAGAATGAAGGCCTATGCACTATTTGGCCCTACAGAGGTTTCAACCCTAATGGAAACCACAAAAAACAAGTGAAATCAGCACCACAATGCACCCTTATAGGATTCTTTTTTGACATTTTATTAGCAAGTAAATTATAGTGTCAATTTTATAAAAAAACTAAATTAAAATTATTTTTCTATCTTTTAAAAAATAGAAACATAACTCAATATACTAAAAAATATACATTTTATTAGTTGACATTATTCGAAAATTAAAAACATATCACTTTCTAGTGATTCATGTTAAAAAGTTATATCAATGTTGGTTGTTTCATTTATAAAATTGGGACACAATTTTAGACTTTCACCCTTGATTCTTATTTTATAAAGAAAGATTTTATATTTACAATATATTTGTCATTGCCTTGTTTATATTGGAAATGCAAAAAGAACTTGAAATAAGTAATTTGGGATTGATGAAATATATTACAAAGGTTTAGAATGATGAATTGCAAGCCAATAATAACACCAATCTCAAGGATTAAAATTGAACAAAGATGATAAAACCTCTTATGTATATCTAACTTTGTACAAAAGACTTGTTGGTAGTTTAATGTACCTGAAAATCTTAGGACTTGATATCATGTATGGAATCATTTTAATTTGAAGGTGATTTGAGTCACAAAAGGATACTAATAGGTAAGCTATAAAAAAAATCTTGAGTTATGTCAATGGCACAAAAAATTTTGTAATTTTATACTTTGTATCTAGTGAATTTGAGCTAGATATTTATAAAAAATGTGATTGGGTAGGGAGGATCAATGATCGAAAGAGTGCCTCATGATATATATTTCACCTTGGTTTAGGGATAGTGTCATGGGATTCTAAGAAACAACCCATTATAACTCTCTCTACAATAGAAGAAGAATATGTGTCATCTACATGAATAACATGTCAACCAATTTAGATAAGAATAATGCTAGTAGATTTGAAGAGGGAACAAGAAGAGAAATAAAAGTATTTTCTAACAATAATTAAGCAATAGATTTATTAAAAAATCATTCCTTTAAAAATATTAAACATATTGATACATGATATCATTTCATCAAAGAATTGGTTAATACTTATGACATATATTTAGAGTCTTATGGGTCAATAGATCAATTTATAGACATATTTAAAAAATTTGTATCAAAAGAAGATTTTGAAAAATTGAGAGAAAATAGCAAAGTCACCAATTGAAGATCAAATTTATATGAATGCTCAGTTCATGACTAAGGAGGGTGTTACAGTATGAAATTTTTTCCCTCAATATTTTATTGTATGAATGTAATCAATTCAACTCATTTCAAGTTTATGTAAATTCTTGTAGTGCATGTCAAGTTCATGTAAATTCTTATAATGAAAGTTAAGTTAGGGAATTTGAGTACAAGTCAAGTCATGTCAATTCAAGATAGAGTCTTGGAGTGTAATTCAATTTAGAAACTGTGGAAAGTATATACTAACCAATTGTTGTCATTGATGTCAATATATCTATGTTTTCATTTCTGTCAACCGTGCTCTTGTTTTGATTCTTTCTTCTGGTTAGTTAGTTGCTTCGTATTGTCTTATATAAGTATTGAATATGATGAAAAGATGTTCATGATATTGATTTTTCAAGCTCCTTTGAGAAAAATTTCTCACCAAGTGGCAACAATGTGTTGTAGAGTATTTTGGCTTGCAGAATAATTGATTGAGTTTTGCTCTACATTTCCGTGATGTTAATCACCAGGGTATGAAGTTTGGATATAATTTAGAGAATTTATTGTGGCTAGTTAGTGTATTTTTTATTTTCTTATATAAGTATTGAACATGATAATAAAATATTCTTGATATTGAGTTTCCAAGTTCTTTTGAGAAAATTTTGTCTCCAACTAGAAAGAGTGTGTTGTAGAGTATTTTGGCTTGCAAAATAACTGATTGAGTTTTTCTATGCATTTCCTCGGTGTTAATTACCAAAGTATTAATTTTTTACATAATTTAGAGAATTTTTTGAGGATTCTAAATCATGAATTTGGTGGTTTGGATCACTGTGCAACAAAATTTCAATTCACTAGTTTGAAGACTATCTTTGGTAGTGTATGTAGTATGACAGGGAGACAATATATTGCTGCCCATTTCTTCATAATTTGGTTCTTGTTCTTGCAGTTTTGGACATGTGTTTCTAAGATCCTCAACCATCTTCATTGTAAATAATTGTTGATTTGGTTCCCTAGAAATAAAGTTTCTAATTAGTAGAGTTAGAAAAAGATTGTGGTGAAGCAGATTGTGATGTTTTTTCAAGAGATGTTTGTATTCTTCAAGTGAGATCTGTTGTAGTTGAATTTGTTGTAATTTGAATGATTCTATGATGTCTCTAGAATATGTTGAAGGTTTTTAATTGATCTAAAAGCTATAATGAAGCCCTTGGAAGCATGTGACTTAGTTTTTTTGATGTTGTGTACTTGTTCTAGACAATCGGGTTAGTCACACTTGTTGGAAAGGTGGTTCATGGATTGTAGAATTGTGTCCAAGCATGTGAATATGTATTTGGTCTAAGCTAAGCTATGATGTTTTCATCCTTCATTTATTACCTCTACAGGTTTGTGTACGTTTGTTCCTATTTTGAAATTATGTACATGTGTCGACCATGGAGAAAGTTCCAATGGTTGTGCATTGTAATGCAAACCTCACAGAAAGTTCCAGTGGTTGTATATTGTAATGTCAACCTTTATGTGGATTCCAAGGTGGGTGATGTGTATAAATATATGCAATTACGTCATGAATGATGTGCAAGTGAGAAATATGCAAAGATAAAGTGTGGATTGTAAAGGTAGAGGAGGAAAGATATATCGTGCTTGAATGGAACTAAACCTAAGCATGCTATAGATACTACTATATCAGTTTTCCCCTTGGAAGTGAACCATCCAATGGTAGTGAGACACCATTTTGGGAGTCAGCCCCAGGTCATCCCATAATAATGGGTTACACTTTTTGGCCAAACCTGACATCTAGATCAACATTTTGACCTAAATATTCAATTTTTGACACCTATAGCCACTAAACTGTTAGTAATTTGAAGATGATGTGAAGTAGTGATTTGGGAGATTTTGTCTATATATTCTAAAAAAAAAGAATTTAAAAAAATTGAAGTTAAGTTGTAAATTTTTTTGTGTCTCCTTTGATAACTAGTTTCTAATAGTAAACAATGTTTTTTTGAACTGACATGTATTATGTAGTACATAAATTATTTTCTACAAAGGATTAAGTTATATTTATTTTGAATTTAGATTTGTAACACTAATATTTAGGGAATGCATTTGGTTTCAGAATGTTTTTTTGAATAATTTTTTTTTAATTAAGTTTTGAAATCAAACCAATTATAATTCAGACATAGGCATATTCCGTAAAACATAAATTTTTGTGTATGTATTGATTTAATTCATTTTGTTTGTTGAAACAAGGACATCAATACCTAGGGTATAGATATTTTTTATTATTTTCGTAAGACCTTGATGTTCATTTAAAAAACTACATTAAATTTTACTGTCCCCCCTCTTAAAATAACCCAACCAACAATAATCAGAATAAACAAAGAAGAAAAAACTCAGAACCCACAACTATAAACATAACCAGTGACCATCAGAATACATGAAGAAATAAAAACTTAGGCATGGACAATGAAGCATTGAAACAAAACAATGTTAGATATTACAAGAGGAGCTATATAAATACTTAATATATAAGGAATAGAAGCTTGTGAGTCACAAAACTACGAAACACTCACATATTTTGTGTTTGAATAATTTTTTATATCGAATTTATTTTTCAATGGAGATTTTTGTGTAAAATTTATATTGTTTTCAATTATTTGATGAGAATATAATTATTTATTTTAATATATTTTTTATTTAGATTTGAAGATTAAGGAGTGTTTATTTTGCCCATGTCATTTGGGCACAATTTTACTTTAATCTTTTATTTGTACATTTCTACAAGATTTGGAATTTGGTGGATGTCAAGCCACATGCCATTATCTTCATCAATTGTTTTACAATCAACTAAAATATAATCATTTGATTAAAAGTTTCTTTTTAAGTTTTATATAGGCTAAAAAAAAATTGATCAGTCACATCACCTTCAAGATTATGGTGAGAAATGCATGAGGTCCATTTCAAGATCATTATTCTTCATGTAATGAACATTGCGAAATTGGTGTATTTTTAGTATAAAAGCTAGTAAATAATTTGAATTGAATTTTATTTTATTTATAGATAAAAAATGTATTGGTTTTAATTTTTCATTGTTATTATTGTTTTAATTTAAATTTGTAAGTGTAAAATAATTTTATTTTACTAATTCTTTCAAATTAGTTGTTATGAATAGATTTGAATGTAAAATTTACTTACTTATGTATTAGAGTATAATATTTAAGCGTAAACTCTAATTCATTTAACATAATCTAAAAAAAATTGAAGAGTTCTTATCCATATTGCATTATCACATATAAATCACATCATACAACATTAAAATTCTATCATTAACTTATATCAAAATCCTAGGTAATCATTGCAGGTCTTAGAAATATCTTCCACCTTTCTTACCCAACCATTAAATTGGTAACAAGGGTTTGAGGAAAGGAGAACAACTCTAGCCTAATAAGTTTCTCAATGGTCTCCATAAACACCACACCTTTGTAGATATATATTGCAAATATCAAAGTAAAAAAAATCATGCATCTAAAGACCATATTTTCTTGTAAAATTAAAAATGTGAGTAGAATTCATATGCACTAGTGAAAAGATCAATTCTACAAGGAATCATCAACACAAAAGGAGTTCATTTGATAATTTAAAAATTACTACTAAATTGACAAATGAATTTTACATCTATCGTAGAGAATCTTCATCAAGTTTTTGTTTTTTAGATTGCAGGAATCGATCGGGTATCCATCCCCCTATAAATTGCAGTGCATCTAGTAATTTTTTTTACATAAACAATTACATTGGTGTGACACTCCCTTCGATACCACAATTTTGAGGGGAGACTAGACGTTCTAACCTCTTACCCGCAACAAGATGCTTTAGCCAATTGAGTTAGGCCCCTCACCCCAATCTGTAGGAGTTCAGAAAATACAACTTCACAAACCTTGAAGATCACCTGCATGCTAATAACTTGTCACAAAAGAAGAGATGGAGACAAACAAGTAAGGGTTCTCTGAAAACTGAAAATGTATATATTAGAGAGAATGAGGGAATGAATTGATATGAAATACAATGGGATCAATCCTTATAAAAAGAAGATCATGCAAACCCTAATAAAATCGTAATAGGAAAAACCCTAATAGAAGCCCTAATAGGAAAACATTTAATAATTAATATAATTATTAAATGTCAGTTTATGCAAACTAACGTGAGATCTTAAGAAGGGAATAAAGGTAACTTAATCAACATAGTTAAGTTAAAACCTTTACTCTAACACCCCCCCTTAAGATGAGCAATAGTGCAGCTACAAACAAGTGCAAGAAAGCAAAGGTAACTACAATGCAAGAAGGCAAACATGGGTCCTGGCAACTAGGCCAGATCAGGTACCCAAATACAACCAAATCTCTATAAAATGGAGAAATAGAGAAAACCTCATGGGAAAAAGCTCTACTCCAAAAAGAGATGCAGAAAGCCAAGAAGAAGAACATCACTAAAGTAGAAGAAGCTGCAAACAACTGTCGAAAGATGATTGCTATGGTAGTGAAGAACCTCCGCTGAAGATGGAAGATCCCTTCCAAGGCAAAACCAAGGAAGAATTAGCATGAACAATATAATAACCCCCCATAATGCTAAACTGGGAGAGCTGGATAGATCCACTGAAATGATGTGAAACACCCTGTAGTGCATGAGGAAGAAGAAACAACATCTGAAAGTGCACAATAAAGCACCTGCAATTGAAAAAGTGGTGTGAAAAACAAAGCACACATGCATAAGGCTGGAATCATATGGATCCATGGTCATTATGGAGGGACACTCACCGGACAAAGGTGTGATGGCAAAAAAAAATACAAACTACACAACCCCCTATGGTATGGATTTACTGTCGTCGTGGAGGGATACTCACTGGACAAAGATGTGATGGAAAAAAAAGGCAAACTACACAACCCCTCATGGCACTTTATAATAAAAGTGCGGGTACAAAATATGGCACAACCTTGTGTGCAAAATCCCCAAAAAAGCATGTACAATAGTGTGGCACTTTATCTCAGTGCGTTTACATAAAATATAGCTTACAAATGATGCTCAAAATGTCCAAAAAGGACAAAGCTGGAAATACATGAAGAAAAACCAAAAACAAAACATCCCATGCAAACAAAAAGTTTCCAAGAGCAAATATGTGCAAGTAATCCACCAGAGTGTGAAAATACAAATAACTGAGTAAAATATACGTGGAGTGAAATATGAAAAATGGCATAGATGAAACTGAAGATCTCTGAAATACGGTTCCAATGCCACTGAGATTGTGAAAAACAGAGAAATTGATCAAAAGTTATGAGCTTGGGACTGAAAATAGCCCCTTTGTCTTCAGCTGGTTGTAAAATTCACACCAACAGAAAAAAGAAGTGATGGTACTCACACCACTAGAAAGATGAGAAAACCAATTTTTTGATGATATCTTGTTTGCCAAAAAATAATATTGTATGCCCAAGTTATGGCCTCTGGAAGAAATCAGGTCCAAATAGGGAAAAAGCCAGCGCTGGGTTAAATTTGATGCTCATATGGCCGTCGCAGAAAAAATACTAGGTTAAATTTGACGGCCAAATGGCCATCACCATAAATGCATAATTTGGCTTATTACAAAAAAAAAAAAATTAATAAAAAAACTTTTCATTTTAAAAAAAAAATCATAAAAAAAAAGATGTTTTTTTTATTTAAAAAAAAACTAAAAAAAACTTTAAAGGAAGCGGGGTCCACATGGGGGCCGCTGCCTGCCAAGGTGGGAGGATGGTACCCATGTGGTACTGCCTGCAGTAGGAGGGGCGGTGCCCAAGGGGCCACCGCCTGCCATAAGGACAGGCGGCGGTACCCTTGGGTACCGTCCCTGCCTACGCAGGGTGGACCCGCAGGCCTAAGCAAGCCTTTAAAAGGCTTTAAAAAATTGCTTTTTTTAATTTATTTTTCTTTGATTTTAAAAAATAAAATCAAAACAAAAAATACATTTTCAACAATTTTTTTGCAATAATAAAATTTCGGACGAAAATTTTTCGAAAATAAAATTTACCAGGTCGGCCGACGGCCGTACTGCAAAAACAAATTGCCTCAAATTTTGACTTTGTCCAAAATGGAAAAATGAATAGGTGATTTAGGGATTTTGGACCGCTGTGGACACAATGGTGGGGTTCACTCGAGCTGAAAATGCTTCAAAATTGCAGGTATGCCCTAGATCATAAAAACAAACCCCAAACCCTTGAAGCTAAAAAAATCTTCAAAACAAGAATAGGAAGAAGCAAGTGTGGAGCTCTAATACAATGTAGGAGTTGAGAAAATACAAATTCACAAACCCCGAAGATCACCTGCATGCAAATAACCTATCAGAAAAGAAGAGATGGAGACAAACAAGCAAGGGTTCTCTAAAAACTGAAAAATGTATATATCAGAGAGAATGAGAGAACAAATTGATATGAAATACAATGGGATCAATCCTTATAAAAATGAGATCATACAAACCCTAATAAAACCCTAATAAGAAAAACCCTAATAGAAGCCCTAATAGGAAAACATTTAATAATTAATATAATTATTAAATGTCACTTTATGCAAACTAACGTGAAATCTTAAGAAGGGAATAAAGGTAACTTAATCAACATAATTAAGTTAAAACCTTTACTCTAACACAATCATCATCAAGTTTTGGTCTAAGCAATATTTTTTTATTTAGTTGATTTCTAGTAATTTATTTTAGCGCATTAATGTGTCACAAATATTTATCCTAGGTTAAATTTTTAATTCATTTAAAAAAAAATTAATTAACGAAGGATATTTTTAAAGGGTTTTAATAAAAACACTTAAGATTTTTTATTAGATCTAAAAAAATCCAATCAAAGAAATAAATCAAAAAACCCATTCAAAGAGAAATAAATAGTGACATTGATAGTTTCAATAGATTTGGAGATTCAATAATATAATAAGTTCATTTGAATGAGATAGTGATCAAGAGAGAAAATACGTGTTGCTTCAATATGCATGTCAAGAGAGAAAAACATGGGCATTTCACCGAGGGCCAACTTATTCACATGAATTTTATATTTTAAAAGAGTATATTATTTATAACTCATTCCTTTATCTTCATACCTGATGAGATTGATTTGTTGGTATATGTAATCTTTGATTTCTAATTTTTTTCTCATGTATAATTTCAAATTTGACGATGCAAAAATAAATTTATATTGGGTATAAGATATGATGCACTTCTAATCCCTAATCCTCAGAAAATGGTATGACTTATGAGGTATCCCTAAACTTTGATCCCCAATATTTTTGAGATCCTAAAACTCTCACATTTTATAATCTTCATTCCCATGTACCACTCTACACAATCTAAATCACCATTAATGACTAAATATTATGATGCAACTAACTCAAGGAGGTTTTCATTCCAAAACATATTTTTCTATCTCAAGAGTATGGATTCACATGAATTTTTATTAGCAAAAGATTAGGAGGCTATTCCTCTTATTGTGGTGGTTATATTTTTTATGGGGACAATTTTCATGCAAGATCCAAACTACCAGTTTACTAGATTTCATGGGATCTCAACTTGTTTAACATGTAACATTGATGGAACCCAGTTTTTAGTTATTTTTTAGGGATTCAATGATGAAATTATGTGTTATAAATAATAGTTCTATAATCTTTTAAAATTTATTCCTTCTTTCTTTTCCATGTGACCATATGTTGAGCAAGATCTAGGATTTCATCCCTTGCATGTTTAGTCACTATTAGATCATCCAATCTTACGTATCATAGAGAGGTAGCTATATGTTTAATTTCACAAAAGAAATAAGAGGGGGGAGGGAATTAGTTGTATCAAATTACATACACTATAGACCTCAATCAATTCCACATTAAATTTAATATTTTATTAAGTATAAACACAAAATGTAGATTACAAAAAACACATACTAAAGACACCAAAAGGTTAAGTGGAAAACCCAATGAGGGAAAAACCACAGTGAGTATTAACTCATAATATAATAGTAATGTAAAATCAGATACAAAGGCTCACTACGAGGGGGCTCACTTCCCAAAATGGTCACACTATCCGGATAGAAAGGCTCACTGCCTATAGATAGGACTCACTATCTAGAATGAGGCTCATTGCCTATAGAACAACAAAGATAATAGAAAATCCACCACAATAGTTTCCACACACTCAAAACCTTAATCGAAGAATCACATACACCATCAACTCATTGCTTTCATTGAAGTACTTATGCCTTAATTCACACTTTCACACACTTTTCTTCTCATACTTATTATGGACTTGTTACTTTCTTGTCTTCTAATTAACATCTTAACTTGTATTTATACCAACTTCAACCTCAGAAACATTCTCGAAGGTCAGTTACACATTCTTGACTTTGCAAATTCAAACTAGGTTAGTGACTCAACATTCTTGTGATGGATAAGAATGAGATTGGACCAAATTAATACTTAACCAGGCCCAAAACAACATTTTGGAGTAGTCACATGCTTCCTTAGTTAATACTTATCCTTCATGTAATATGCAAACACCAATTCAGCCAAACCTAATGAAAACACCAATGAAATTTGAAGTACATACATCCACAACAATATTATAATACATGGATCACATAACAAAATTCACTAGACACTGAGACAACTCTTAGATACCTTCAAATACATCTACAACAACTGCAAGAACTTTCATACAAATAACTCTATCCATCAAGCCAACTAGGCCATGCAGACACAAATAGTAGCTCTGGAACAAGCCTTCTAGAGAACCAAACCATGAAAAATTATTCGAGAACATAGATAACACCATTATAGGTCTTCCATTAGATATGCAAGATCTGAGACAAACTAATAGAGGACTGCAGAGTAGAAACATTTCTTCCAGTCAACGAACAAACACTTTATCAAACCAGTTCACACACTGGTGAACACAAATTTCACTCTTCATCAAACAAGAAGCTATAAATTAGGATATATTAATCAGATATTCTAACAAAGAACACTAAAAATCTACAAAAGCATAGGATCAACATAGAAGAAATGCAGAGCACTATACTGGAGCACATTCAGAACACACACACAAATCTGTCTTCACTATTTATTAATTTTCTCAAAAGAACTTGACAATTCATCATATCACTACACCTACAACACCATAAAAATAGCTCCATATACTCTCAATATCTCTATAATATTGCAACCATACATGTACCGCCTATAATCACTTGATTTCTCTCTTTTCAATAACCAAGACTATGTTGACATCAATGACAACATTAATGACAACACCACCATACTCATTCATACTTGCAACAATCTCCCCTTTTTCATTAATAGAAACACATGATGTGAAAAACCATCAAAGACAACATACACACTCTCCTTCTTCTTCTCTCCTTTTTTCAAATTAGACAATCTACACAACCTTCCTGCAAAATCTTCTCCTTACAAGATTCTCTCTCCCTTTTAGCTAGATATGGATATGATTTTTCACACTAATCTCTCTCCCCCTTTGACATCAATGGAAAATAAAAGTTTTACATGATTCTTCAGCCATATAGAATTTCGATCGCTCCCCCTTAAGAAGGCACTCACATCTCATACAACAATGATACAATCTACTCCCTATTAGAACCCAAATTTTCTATCGTAATTCAAAAGTCTTTACCCATTGAAGCCCATTATTTTTCCACATTTTTATAAAAAAATCATTTGTATCGTTAAAATACTTTATACTGCCATTGTTTACCCTTTATATCTTTCATAGCTTTACCATGACATTTTTTAAAGTGGCTCATGGTATAGCGGTGACGGTAAATCTTAGTCATGATAGGGCTTATTGCTACATCATGGTGACTATGGTGATTAGAAGTGAAGTGGTGGAGGTGGCGGTTAAGGCAGTCAGAGAAAAGTTACCACTACACCGTGCACGGTAAAATCACAGACTATGGTAGCACGGTGGATAGTGAGTTAATGGTATGGTGGTAGCAGTGAAGGAGCAGTTAGTGAAGGCTTACTGCCACACCGCACATGGTAAAAACATTGATTGTGAGATTGCAGTGGACGTCGAGATAACTGGTCAAGTAGCGAAGAAGATAGTCACCATGATATCATGGGGGGGTCCAAAGAAGACTCCAATGATCATAGTGATCAGAGATAATGACAAATTTAGTGAGCATGGTGGTTGGTAAGCAGTTGCCACTCAACCATGGGGGTTCAAATGGAGACTGTTGTGACTATGGTGGATGGAGGCTAGCAGTTAAGGTGGCTACCATGGTACCTCTGGCATTCAAGCCAGTGACCGTGGTAGCATGGTAAAGGTTTAGTAGATGGTAGAGGAAGTGGGAGAGACTGAGACCATTATAGAGTGGGGAAAGAAAGCGTTGACCGTGATAGAGCAGTAAGAATAATAAAAGCTATGAAGGTAATAAATATAAAGGGTGTGTAAAGTATCAAGAATAAAACAAGAAGACATGCAAATTATAATGTAAAATATTTAATTTTTCGATAAGGCAACTCAATTAAATATTTTAATTTCTACTAAAGAATGTTGAATGGTTATAATGGGTAAATGAAGACTCATGAATCTTCAATTTTATTGTATAAATGTATTGAAAATAAGAGAGGTGAGGGGGTAGGAGTTAGAACAAGAATTATTTTTTTCTAAAAATGAACTGGGGATGGAAATAATGTATAGACTTTTCTTGAAGCAGATCAATGGAGAAAATGTTTTAAACTAGTGAATTCATTTTGGTGTTGATTTTTTATGTTGTATTAATTCAAATTCTTTATTTGGTTGTCTCCAACTTGAGTTCATCTTATCATTTAAATCAGTATATCAAGTATATTTTTGATTTGTCAAAATGTGTTCCCATTTTATGTGATTTAATCAATTGGTGTCTGCAAGTCAGAATTAAATTATTTTAATAAGTCACAGTGATTTAAAGATTTCTTTTGGATGGTTAAAGAAGAATCAGATTAAGGAAAATTTCAGTGAAATTTTATGCCAGTGATAGAATTTTCAAAGTGCCTAACAACTAGAGTAAAGCCAAAGAGGGAAACACATATCATTCTTAAATTTTGACTCCATTTCCCATGTGGAAAGAAGGCACTAATCTATCGAAACCCAAAGAAAAAATTTCATATAAAATAACATTTTTAAATCCTTTCTTTTGCGCAGTTGGAGTAGGTGTAATGATTTTATCTATCCACTTCCATTTTCCATTGTGGGTAGATAGTTTAAACAAAAAATATATTTCAAATCTGCATCATTCACATAGGTACACCTGCCTAGGTCTTGCAGAGCCTAAACAACATAATTTAAAATTGCATCAATTGGCCATGTATGTTGGCCAAAAGCATTGTGAGAGCTTGGTAACCTCTCGTGGTTCAAACCCGCATTTTTGAGAACCAACAGTTTGGCGAGTTTTCTGGGGATAAATTCAGTGAAAAAATTCCAGCCTTTCCATTTACAGAGTCAACAAGTTTCAAATTTTTGCATTCATTTGAGCTGGTAGGGGATTCCACTGTGGCAAACAAAACAATATCATAATCTTTTTTATTTTCCTACTTTTGAAAAAATTAGGTGGTGACTTTGTTTCATTTGATGAATAATGCATGGATATTGTGGAACCTTAACATTTTTTCAAGATGTCAGAAGCATAAAGAAGACAACAATCAATAAAAGAGTTGAGAGAATTGGAACAAAAAACACTACAATGGAAATAGAAGATACTACAAGTGAACCAACAATTTCTACAGTTGGGAGTCAAGTGTGTTCCAAATACATCATCAAATAGGCCATCATATAGTGAAAATGAATACACAAATTCCAGTAGATCTTGGACACCACAAGTGCCACTTGAGAACTTTGGTAATAAAGGTAATGTGCTCTACTCACAGCAAAACACTTTTGATGAGTATATTCAAATTTGGGAGAGAGGTAAAAATCTTGTGGATTCCTTGTTCGACATAAGGAGATATAAGGGAGAATCTATGAGTTCTTTATATAATAGGATGACAAAAATATGTATGCAGTTACCTCCTCGTTATAGGCCTACAAGACCCATATTTGTTGCACAATTTCTTAGAGCATTAGAGCTTGAATCAATTTATTGGTCAGAGTCATCAAAATAGCATTCCTTTGATGTAGTGAATAAATTTATTGATTCCATACTTGGGACAAGGTGTATGGATACTAGCAATAATAAATCTAATAGTGATATCATTGATGCTCAAACAATGAAAACAACAAAGGAAGAATGTGCTACTATGATTTCTAATGACAATTTTTCAGATTTGGAAGAAGATTGCAGCATTAATGATATTGGTGGGGACACATCATCTAGGGAGTACATCAGCAATGTTTCAGAAGCTCAATTAGAAGAAGATAGCATTCCATCCAACAATGAACATATGGAGAGTATCTCTTGCATAGCAGACTGTGATTCAAATTGTGAAGATGAAATTTTGGATGTTGATCTACAATAGGGTGATTGTTGCAATTCTTATAAAGATCAAGAAGTTGGATAAATGGTAGAAGATATGGAAGCAGAGACCTATTCACTCAGTAGTGAGAAAGTTTCATATTTGTTAACTCTTGAGTACCAAAAGTATGCACATAAAGATGATTATGAAGTTTTGTCTCTAACATATATCTTCTTTGACAGTGAAGATACTATGTGTAACAATTCATATGACCCCATGTGCATCTCTCACAGTGATGAGGAATTCTTTGAAGTTGATCAAGAATCCATTTATGTCCAAGAAGAGGTATGTGATTTAAATAATATTTGCTTGCAAGTGAAGGATACTGGTTCGCAGATCATTAATGATGAATATTCAAAATTTGTTGATTCAAGTATGTATAAGGATGATTCTATGGATCAAATGTATGTGTCAATTTAAACTGGTGATAGGAAAGAAATGGAAATTAGTTTTGATTTGATTATTTCAGAAGATTTCGATGAGACATAATTTTTTGATTTCCATGAGAAGCATTCATATTTTCAAGTCCGAGTAGAGATGTAGAATCATTCAGTAACATATGATGATGGGAAAACCTATGAATGTTTTTTTTGAGTGTTGATATATTATGTGTGATGAGGGTGACAAAGATCTACCATATGATAACATACATTATGAATTGTAGATTGGTGAAAGGAAAGTGCAGGTTGAACATAATGATTTTATGAAGGTTTTAAATGGCAGTGAATGTAGTAGGACAGGTGGAATGGAAAAAGTCAAAAGAAACCTGATGAGCTCAAATCAAAATAAGGTCTATGATAAAGGGAAGTGCTGGATTATCTTTTTGGTGGCCTAGGGCCATCCTTTATGGTTTAAATTTTAAACCATACCAGAAAAAGAGGATTAAGAATTTCCAGTGCATGGACAATTCTTAGTAAATCCCTTTAATCATTCTTTTCCATGCAAAGTAGTTCAAATTTTTTGAAGGGTTCGCATTTTCTAGTACTTGGACATTCTGAGAAGTCCCATTATTGAAAACATTGTTTTCTTTCCATGTACAATAGTGTAGGGTTTTCCATTCTCCATTTTCTCCATCTTTTATATCCTTCACTTTTTCATTCCCTCCATTTTCCATTTCTTTCATTTGTAATTTCCTTTTCTTCGTCTACTCTCCCAAAGATATTCTGAATTCTTAGAATGGTTTGGAAAATCACTCATCCCTAATAGGAGCCACTATTAGAACCCAAGTTTTCTGTCAAAATTCTAAATTATTTACCCACAAAATTCCATTATTTTTCCACCTTTTCATTAAAATTTCATTCATATCGTTAAAATACATTATACTGCCATCGTTTACCCTTTATACCTTTCACCACTTTACTGCAACCTTTTGCAAATTGGCTCATGGTATAACACTGACAGTTAAGCTCAGTCATGATATGGATTACCACTACAACATAGTCAGTCAAAATACATACCATGATGAGGGCGGTGGTTAGAAGTGAAGTGATGGAGGTGCCAGTTAAGGTGGTTAGATAACACTTATTGCTACACCGCACGCGGTCATATCACAAACTATGGTCGTGCAATGGGTAGTGAGTCGATGGTATGGTGGTATCAGTTAAGAAGTGGTTAGCAAAGGCTTACCACCACACCGCACATGGTCAAAACATTCACCACAGTATCGCGGTGGGTAGCGAGATAACTAGTGAAGCAACAAAGAAGAGAGTCATTATGATATTGCGGGGGGGTCCAAAGAAGACCACAATGATTGGGGTGAGCTGAGATAACAGCGAAGTCAGTGAGAATAGCGGTCAGTAAGCAGTTACTGCTCAACCACAGGGGTTTCAAATGTTGACTATGGTAACTACGGCTGACGAAGGCTAGCGGTTAAGGTGGCTACCATGGTACTGCTGGAAGTCAAGCTAGTGACCGTGGTAGTGCGGTAAAGGGTTAGCAGATGGAAGAGGAAGCAGGAAAGATGGAACTGCGATACCATAGGGAGATAAAGTGTTGACCATAGTAGAGTGGTAAGAATAATAAAAGCTATGAAGTAGTAAATATAAAGGGTGGGTAAAGTATGAAGAATAAAATAAGAAGACATCTAGATTATAATGTAAAATATTTAATTCTTGATAAGGCAACTCAATTAAATATTTTAATTTTTGCTAAAGAATTTTGAACGGTTATAATGGGTAAATGAAGAGTCTTGAATCTTTTATTTAATTGTATAAATGTATTGAAAATTAGAGAGGTGAGGGGTTAGGAGTTAGAACAGGAATTAGTTTTTTCTAAAAATGAACTCGGGATGAAAATAATGTACAGAATTTTCATGAAGTAGATCAATGGA
Source organism: Sequoiadendron giganteum (assembly GCA_007115665.2). Classification (NCBI taxonomy): domain Eukaryota; kingdom Viridiplantae; phylum Streptophyta; class Pinopsida; order Cupressales; family Cupressaceae; genus Sequoiadendron; species Sequoiadendron giganteum. The sequence goes on along the minus strand of CM021105.1, from coordinate 615,056,613 downwards.
GAAAATATTTTAAACTGGTGAATTATTTTTGGTGTTCAGTTGTTATGCTGTATTAATTCAAATTCTTTATCTGGTTTTCTCCAACTTAAGGTCATTTTATCATTTAAATCAGTATACCAAGTATATTTCTGATTTGTCAAAATGTATTCCCATTTTGTGTGATTTAATTAATTGATGTCTATAAGTCAAAATTAAATTCTTTTAATAACTCACAGTGATTTAAAGATTTATTTTGGATGGTTTAAGAAGAATCAGATTAAGAAACATCCCAGCACAATTTATGCAAGTCATAAATTAAGTAAAATTTTATGCTAGTCATAGAATTTTCAAAGTTCCTAACAACTAGAGTTAAGCCAAAGAGGGAAACACATATCATTGTTAACAGATTTGATATAAAATTAGATTTTGAAATCCTTTCTTTTGTGCAGTAGAAGTACATGTAATGATTTTATCTATCTACTTCCATTTTTGATTGTGGGTAGATAGTTTAAACAAAAAATATATTTCAAATTTGCATCATTCACATAGGTACACCTGCCTAGGTCTTGCAAAGCTTAAAGAGTAGAAGGTACAATTGCATCAATTGGCCTTGTACATTTTCCAAAAGCATTGTGAGATCTTGGCAACCTGTCATGGTTCAAACCTGTATTTTTGAGAACCAACACTCCCCTTGAAGAGTAGACCTCAATCATCAGTCTAGAAAGATGATGAATTTTTAGATTCATTTGACTGATGCACCTCTATGTGTACCCATTTCAAGGAGGAGGGGTAGTAACCCCCAATTTCTCCCTAAGATACTCAAAAGTATCCTTAGGAAGAGCCTTAAAAAACATATCTACAATGTGATCCTTTGTAGACACATATTCAAGCCTAACTTCATTCTCCATAACTTTCTCCCTTATGAAATCATAATTGATAGATATATGCTTTGTACTTGAATGCATTACCAAATCATTTGAAATATTTATTACACTTTAATTATCACAAAAGATAGGGATAGGCTCATCACACATCACACCTATATACTTCAGTGTTTGCTTCATCCAAAGAACTTGTGTAAAACAAGATGTTGCTGCAATATACTCAACCTCTACATTGGATAGAGAAACTGAATTATGTTTCTTGCTTAACCAAGACATCAATATTCCTCCAAGAAACAGTGCATGACCATTTGTAATCTTCCATTCATCTACACAACCAACCTAATCTACATCAGTGTTGGAATTCAAAGTAAAATCATTATCCTCAAGATATCACAATCCATTATTTGGAGTGCCTTTTAGATATCTAAATATTATTTTCATAATTGTCACATGTGTTTCCTTAGGTTCTTCTTGAAATCTGGCAACCAAACATACTGTATGCATGTTATTTCGTCTAGTAGCAATAATATATAATAGTCTAGCAATCATAGATTTGTACATGCTTTGGTCAATTTTAGGAGAATCATCATTCTTACTCGGTTTGCATCTAGTCACCAAAGGGCTACAGACTAATTTGGAATCATCCACTCCAAACTTCTTCAACAATCATTTAGGATACTTAGATTAAGAAATGAATATTCCCTTATTATTTTTATTCACTTGGAGTCCAAAATAGAATTTCAACTCATCAATTATATACATCTCATCTGCAAATTTATTCAACATACCTTCATTTCCTCAAAATATTATATCATCAACATACACAACCGCTATCAATAATTTTTTTCCTTCAACTTTTAAATAGACATTATTGTTTGCGGATCCTTTACTGAACCTTTGTTGTGTCAAATATTTTTCCAACCTAGCATATGATTCTGTAGGGGCCTATTTAAGTCCATATAATGCCTTTTCAACTTGCAGACCATATTTGGTTTATCTGGTAACTAAAATCATTCTGGTTGTTCCATGTACACCTCTTCGTCCGATTCAACATTCAGGAATGCGGACTTAACATCCATCTAGTATACTTTAAAATATTTGTGAGCGAAAAATGCCATTCTTGACAATAGAGAAAAAAAATCCTCAAATTATATTCTTCAATCTATGAATAACCTTTACATACAATCCTTGATTTGTTTCTAACTACTTAACCATCTTTATTTAGCTTATTCTTGAAAACCCATTTTGTACCAATTACATTCTTGTTTATAGGTCAAGGAAATAATTCCCATGTCTGATTCTTCACTATCTGTTGCAACTCTTTTTTCATTTCTCTAACCCAATTCTCATATTTGCATGCTTCACATATTGTTTTAGGTTCTATATTCAAAATTAAACACAAATTTACCTCAAGTTATGCCACTTTAATTCTTGTATTTACACCTTCACTTTTACCTCCAATTATCTATTCTTTCAGATGGGTGGGTGCATGGAAATGGGTAGCAATTCCATGGAAACCCTAAATTCTTTTTTTGAATACCATAATGTGCTCGCGTTATATCTCTGTTAAGCCTAGGTTAGATCTCAGAAGCTACAAACAAATAATGCAAGCGCATTATAATGCGCTCGTGTTATTTACAATTAAAAGCAAAAAAACAAATGCAAATCTCTCATTTGCATTTCGACTATTTTTTTTGTTGCACCCATGGCCAAAAACCCCACAATATCACGCTCACATTCTAGGAGGAGAATCTCTTCACCAAAAATACCTCTTTCTTCACAACAATGGTGCCACAACGAGGAGGAGCTATGAGAGGTAACGATTCTATGGTTTTTGTTTTGAATTTTTTAGTTTTAGGTTGAATTTGTTAGTTTTAGGTTGGATTTGATATCTATTTGTTTGAATTTTTAGGAGATTCAAATCAACTTGCAAACCATCAAAATCCTCAATAGGAAGATCAACCAAATCCTCAAGATCAAAATCAACCACAACGTCAATGTCCTCCACCAATCACTCAACCCCCTCTTGGCACTGAACAAAATTTAATGAGTGAAATTAAGAACAACAAAAACAAAATTGAGGATTTTATCAATAGGTTGAGTGATCCAAATGGTTCAACAACAAAAAGAATGACCCTAGAAAATTCATTGAAAGATATGTTAGAAAACGTAGATTCAATTACCAAACAAATAACTAGATGGGAAGATAGGAGGCAGGCGGCTAGGGACTATTATGCAAATAAACAGTCATACAAGGATGTGAAAGATTTAAAAATTACAAAAGGTGATTTGTGCTCATTATTCACCGACCCACGCACAAATAAAAATTTTACCCTCAATGCGAAGATGTTTCCTATCCATTGGTGCTAGCACCGAAATATTATGGACCAATTTTATGATAGGTGATACATGGTCTTTGATTACTCACCATGCAAAAATTGCGAGGTCCCAAAATATTTCCTTAGGAAACTATATAGTGAGTTCATATTGAACAAAATCCCAAATTCTTTTGATATGAGGGATTTCCATGGGAGAGGTGGGGGGTTAGATAAAGATAGACCTGGTGTACAGTCGGATCCTATGTGGTAAGGTAGACAGGCTCTCGCTAAGACACCTCATGAGCATGTTGTTATGCCTTTTGTCATGAAAGAAAGTGCTGACCTAGAGACATTGTAGGAAATCAACACTTTGACCCAGAGTGTTATCCATCATACTAGCCCTATTCTATAGTGCCATTCAGGGGAGTCTTCAAGTGGTGACCTTCAAGCACATGTGTGTCAATGTTACAGGGCTAATTGTTCACATGACCCCACCGAACCTTAGGAGACTAGTATGTAGGATCCCTCTGCATCTATGGAGATGGAGAGGGTAACTAAAATTTTTCATGAGGCATATGGCATTGATAGTGAGGTAAAAGTTAGTGCATGTGTTCATTGAATTTAATTTATTAAATTTTGATTTTGAAATGCAAGATTAACTAATTTTTTTTTATGATTTTAATAAAATTGTAGAGTCACAATGTTGAGACTGGATACACCAGCCCCCCACCAACCTATTTCTACAATACACCTATCGCTAGGGTATGTAACTAGTAAATAATTATAAATTTATTTCATGTTAATGGCATTGTTTTATGAATGGTAATTCAATATGCAATTTTGGATGTTGAACAAACTATTATTGGAGGTTTTGATGGAACATTTCCCAATGGTGGTGGATTTTCTCAAACCTTCATGTAGGTAATAGAATAAAAAATTTCACTAATGAATCAAGTACTTAATAGATTTGTGTAGTTTATACATGCACATTGTTGATTATGTTAAATAATTTGTTGTTTTATTTTTAGTTGTTGCGAGACGATACACCTCTAAATGTGATGAGGGCAATGGATAATGGTGTGAAATCTTCTATAAAATCCTCGATGGCCCTGACAGAAGAGGTATGAGGAAAATTATTAAATTTTAATTTACATTTGTTGTTATAGATGTTAGTTAGTGAAAAATCAAACCATTATTGATTCACGTAGTTTAATTTCTATTTGTATGGTCTATACAGGGCTTGAGCACGCCTGAGCATGGGTGTAAGAATATTTCTCTCATGGAGAGAGATCGTGATATTGTTTTAAGTGATTATTTTGTCAAGTATATCATTTTCTAGAATGTAATTTTTATATATTCATGTCTTTACTTCTTATTGTAATAGTTAAAACTTCACCATGAACTAAACCCTAGGAGGAGTACTAGGAGCACTCCATGAGCACAACAAAAATTAGTGACAGAACAATCACTAGCAAAGGGAAAAGGAAAGGGAAAGATTTTGTTTCTAGGGCATGGAGAGCAATGAATTTTGATTCCAGAGTCCTTTGTTGTATGCCTGCATGGTAGTTTTGTACGTATTTTTTATTAGATATATTTGGTCCATTGTATGTATAGATGGAATTCTCGTAAGTCTATATGGCTATTTTATACATATATTTCATACTTATATCGACATATGTTGATGTATTTCTACATGGCTATTTGGTTAATACAAATATATTTTATCGATGCCTATCCATATTTGAATGATAAATTAATGGTTCAATAGATATGAGTTACGTGTATTCAAGTGTATACTTTACAACTTACATGTAAACATTGTGAATTACGTGCATTCAAATGTATACTTTTTGGCTTACATGTTTTCATGCATATACCTTGTATTCATGTATATATTTGGTTTTAATTTGTGTATACTATGTATTCGTGTGTATAGTTTTTGAGGCTTACATTTTTTTGAGTACTTGTACTTCCCTTATTGACATGTACATGTTTGAATTATTCACATGTATAATTATTAATTGGTTACCCCTAGCATTGATCTATGTCATCCTCAATGCATGATCCTTGAGATGGAGTAAGAACACCCTCAAGTTCAAAAAGATTTTCACATGCATTCTTCATAGGCTCATTTTGGTAGTGAAACCAAAAAACTCTTGCATCATTGAAGCGATATTTTTTTTCCTTTATAGTAGGTCTGAAGCCATTATAATTCTCCATTAGTTCTTCATGTATCCACTCCCCATTAATGTTTTTCTCATGACCTTCATGAAACCAAGCACTTATCTCATTTGTGATAGAAGAAATGTATGAAGATTTCTCTTCCTCCTTATGAACCATTCATTATCATGAGAGATGAGCTCTTGTGAACCACTACTGACGAATCATGGGTCAATGAGTTTGACTTGTAAAACTACATGATTGCATCCTAATAGCAATATCACAATATTTATATATCTAAATGTGTTATTTCCTTTAGCTAAAATTTGTGCTTGTACTTGTGTGATTGATGTATGTTTGTGTATGTGATCATATTAATTTCTATTTGATGATGCTATTGTTTCTTTAAGGTTTATTTATTAAAGGGTGCATGAAACAAGTTTTAAATCCTTAAAAATCTTTGAATTTCTTAGGTTTTTCTATTTCTTGAGTTTGGGCTTTGAGCCTGAGTCCAAGTCAAAAAATGGCTTGTCAAGTATGAGGCGAGTCCTAGTCTTGTAACACTTGTGTGAACACATCGAAGAATAATGTATATGTCATTGAAGAGAGAACCCATCCTTGTTTCCAAACAAACCATGGTATAGATAAGGTTGGTCAAGATAAAACATCACTCTTCTCGATAGTTTGAACCATAATCTTTCATGGCTACAAACACACCTCCATTACATGTGTGTTCTTTATCCTACTAAAGAAATGTTGGAACATGTTGTAGATCAAATATTGAAACCCTAAGTCCTCAAGAAGGTTACTTGTCTTGATTTCCACAAATGTCTTTAAGATTTTCATCCTTCTTGAGTAATGTGAACTATTGATGTCATCTATATCTTTGAAACTATCTACAATCATGTGCAATACTCTAGAAGCTAGAGCTATATCTAATACTACAAATGACTACTCAATGGAATCCTGATAGCAATATCACAAATTGACACATTGTAGAAAATACCTGCTACTTATCAATTGATGAGCTAAAGGGGATATATAATGAATTTTTCATAAGGCACAACACTTGTTGAACATTTTGCAAATGGGGTTGCAAGCTAAGTGTGCTTAACCTTGGGGAAAAAACTTCATGGTTAAGCGCTTGAGCTAGAGTATACTAGAATGGGTGACCTCTCGAGAAGGCCTAGTGCCTCACCTCTGTGAGCATCACCTAGATGCAATGAGTGCTAATTGGGCCATTCAATATCATTTCAAACTTTTTGCTTTAAGAAACTTACAAATTTGCAACTTTAGACTCCTCCAACCTAAGGGATCGATCCGATGGAAAATATCTCAGAGAAATTCCACATGTTTCGGTGCAAAAGAGGACCATTACTAGCTTTAAAATACCTATTTGGATGTGTTGCAACAGTTCTCTTGGTCACACAAGTTGCAGAATGAAAAATGCACTAGTTTGCACTACTTGTATTTGATGCTTTTTCCATCAAGTGAAAATCCACCACCACTAGAAAACCACTTTGAGATATCCAAAACTAAGAGATTTTTTTGTAGATAGGCTTAACATGATCCTATAGGATCAGACGAGAAGTTTCTAAGCATCACGGTATTTGAGTAATAGCATGCTGAAGTTTGCAGCTATTTTGCACTTTGGACCCTTGAGGGATTGATCCGGTGGAACATAGCTCAGAGCGATTCCACATGTTTTGATGCAAAAGGGGACAATTAATAGTGTAAACATACCTATTCAAATGTGTTGGAACAATCTTCTTGGTCACATGAGTTGTAGAAGGAAAGTTGCACCACTTTGCAACTTTGCACAACTTGAATTTGACACTTTTTCCATCAAGTGAAAATTTGCCACCACGAGAAAACCACTCCAAGATAGCGAAAACTGAGAGAGGTTTTTCTCGAAGGGCCCAATGCCATTTTGTAGGATTAGAGGAGAATTTTCTAAGTGTCATATTATCCAAGTAATAAGATGATGAAGTTTGCAGCCATTTTCCACTTTGGACCCTTAAGGGATCATTCCAGTGGAACATAGCTCAGAGCGATTCCACGTGTTATGGTGTGAAAGAGGACCATGCCTAGAATAAAAATACCTATTCAAATGTGTTGGAATAGTTTTCTTGGTCACAAAAGCTCCATAACAGAAGTTGCACCACTTTGCAACTTTGCATTGCTTGCATTTGATGCTTTTCCATCAAGTGAAAATCCTCCACCATGGGAAAACCACTCCGAGATAGGTAAAAATGAGAGAGGTTTTTGTAGAGAAGCTCAAAATGACCCTATAGAATTAGACAAGAAGTTTCTAAGTGTCATGGTATCCGAGTAATAGCATGCTAAAGTTTGCAACCATTTTGGACTTTGGACCCTTAAGGGATCGATTTGGTGGAACGTAGCTCAGAGTGATTCCATGTGTTTCGGTGCGAAAAAATACCATGCCTAGAATAAAATACCTATTCAGATACGTTGGAAGATTTATTTTGGTCATACGATTTGCAGAGTGAAAGTTGCACCACTTTGTAACTTTGCATAACTTGAATTTCACACTTTTTCCATCAAGTGAAAATGCGCTGTCATGAGAAAACCAGTCTAGGATAGCCAAAATCAAGAGAGTTTTTCCAGAGGGGCCCAACAACTTTTTGTAGGATCAGACAAGAATTTTCTAAGTTTCATGGTATGCAAGTAATAGCATGCTGAAGCTTGCAGCCATTTTGCTCTTTGGACCCTTAAGGGATCGATTCGGTGGAACATAGCTCAAAGAAATTCCACGTGTTTCCATGTAAAAGAGGACCATTCCTAGCATACAAATACATATTAAGATATGTTGGAATAGTCCGCGTGGTCACACAAGTTGCAGAATGAAAGTCACACCACTTTACTACTTTGCACTACTTGAATTTGATTCTTTTTCCATCAAATGAAAATCCACCACCACGAGAAAACCACACCAAGATAGCCAAAACCGAAAAAATATTTTCTAGAGGGGCCCAATGCCTTTCTATAGGATCATAAAATAATTTGTTAAGTGTTATAGTATCCACGTAATAGCATGCTGAAGTTTGTATCCATTTTGCACTTTTGACCCTTAAGAGATCGATTTGGTGGAACATAGCTCAGAGTGATTCCACATGTTTCAGTACGGAAGAGGACCATGCCTAGTGTAAACATACCTATTCAGACATTTTGGAATAGTTTTCCTTGTCAGAAAAGCTATAGAATGGAATATGCACCACTTTGCAACTTTGCATTGCTTGCATTTGATGGTTTTTCCATCAAGTGAAAATCAACTGCCATGAGAAAACCACTCCAAGATAGCAAAAACCGAGAGAGGTTTTTGCAAGGGGACACCAATCACTATAAAATAAGATTATGTTGCATTTCTTTTTTGGCTGAAATTCTCTTGGATGGCTCATATATCTGGATTTTTTGCAAGGGTTCACCAATCTCTATAAAAGAATATGATAGCATTGGCATAAACAAATTAATTTTCATACAAGTATAGATTTATAAGAACCAATGTGCATATACTTACAAATTAATCCAACTAACCATTTGGGTCTTCTCTACTCTTTATTGTGTCAAGTATTGCCTCATGGTTAGACTCACCAACCTTCCATAACATCTTGATCAAAGGTCTACCCCCATATTTGGTCAAATGAACATTGGATTCCATGACAATGTTCGAGTAATTCATCCAATACTCTTCAATTAGTGCTCTCAAGGCTTGGACAACTTCTTTATCTTTTCGTGACAGTCTGCCCGAGAATGCCCATAACTCATTTGTATCTTTGCCCTCAATTCTTTGTCACCTTTGAATGGCTCTTGATAATTTTTTTCTACTAACTCCCATTTGTTCACTAGCCTTTTTAATTAGAAGAGCTCTCTTTGTTTGATAGCTTAGAAAATTCGATGTAGTGACACATCGGGTGAGATTACTATCCTTTGAGCATGAGGTCTTACCCACACTCTCATAAGCATCGATTAGACTCTTCACAATAGTGTCTTCACTTGATGTATTTGATTTTCTCAATCCAAGAGTCTTCATGATTTTCCTATACTTTGCACCCCACATCATTTCAATAAATAGTTGAGATCTTGCAGTCTCACTTAGCCTTTCAAACAATCGTTCCCAAATCTTATCAGCATATCTTCTACAAGTGCATCTTTAAATCTTACCTTCCATGTGCTGCCAAATCTCATCATTAATATTAATCAAATACTTTGGCTTTCTATGCAAAATTATCGGTGGTGTTCTCCTAGGTACATACATCTCAACATTAGGAATTTCATCAATATTTAATTGAGGTGAGCTAGATTGCATACCTTTGATCAAGGGTGGAGAAGAATACATACCTTGAGGTTCACATGGGGATGATGGCATACCTTCTTTGTCAATTATGAGTGATGATGTACCATCAACTTGAGATGTGTTGGATGGTGTCCAACAATATTCAATTGCGGTACATGGTCTCCCTCCATATTCAATTGCAGTAGATGGTGTCCATCCATATTCACTTGTGCTAGATGGTTTCCCTCCATATTATCTTGTGCTTAATGGTGTCCCTTCATATTCACTTGCCATAGAGGGTGTGTCTCCAGCTATGGTATCTGAATCTGTCTTACAACAATGCTTTAACATTCATGCCTATTGTGCTGCCAATTCTTGTTCTTTTTTTTTACAGTTGAGGTTCCTCTACAATCGGGTTGTTTTCATCAATCACTTCTAATTTCTTCTTTTCATGATATGTCACCACCTGAACTCTCTCCTTTTCTTTCAAGGTTTCCTTCTCTTCATCTGCTAGTTTCCTCTTTATCTTTTTCTTTGACATGGCAGATAATTTTATTCGTACCATGGTAATGAGATAAATATTAGTTCCTCATAAATGTATCCATTGAATTTAATTGAATAATATATGTTATTGAAGGCTTCATTTAAATAGTACTTAGAATCATCATGTACAAAATTTAACCTAGCATGTAGACAAATAGGTAGAAATTATGGAAGCACTAGGCTAGCTAGAGAACATTCCTAACTAAAAGTGAATAACCATGATGGTGATTATGAAAACTAATAAGTGTAATGGAATTGTGATTCTTTAATAAGTTTGAAGTTTAGGATCACCTTGACAATCTATGCTTCCATTTTGAAATTTGATTCAATTTTGGGTATCTTCATGTTGTAAGAGGGTCATTAAAGACATTTTCCATGTACAGGTTATATGAGCTTTCGAAGGTAGTTGTTTGTTAGTTATAGGAATTGGGGGGATTTTTTTGTCATTTAAAAAGGTTTAAACAACCTCCATTAGCTCGAAGGGAGATTTTTTTTAAATTTTGAAATCCATTTTTTTATTAAAAAAAATGCTCTTTTGCATAAATTCACTGGTTTTTTTGGACTTTCATGCACTTGTATACATCTATACAGCCTCCCCTTGATATAAAAATAATATAATATTGTAGGAACATTTCCTAACTCTCTAATGCATCATTTCTGATGGCTTAACATTACGTTTGAATGGAGCAATTGACAATTTTCTGAAACTGCTCATTTCAAGCCAGTCAAGGGTTTGAGTAGGATTTAATTATGAAATGACCATCCCACCTACTGATATGAATTTTTTCTCGATGGAATTGAATGTATGTTGTTAGAGTAGGGTCTTTTATTGTTTAAAATTCCATGGAATGAAACTAATGAAAATAGGATGGGGTTCTTAGCTCAAACAAGCACTTTTCCATGAGAATTTGAGGAACCAAGGAGTGATTCTGAAAAAGTATTGAATGAGTGGTCTATATAATGATCTTTTCACCTTTTGAAGGGTATTTTGAATATTTTTGATGCTTTGGAATGTTATAGAAAGGCTCGGGTATAGGATTTTATATAAACCCTCCCTCTTTGCATTGAAAAATGGGGGTTTTTGTATTGGAATCCTAGTTGAGCACATAAGGTCCTAACACCTAAAATTATCTTGTTTTGAGACCTAATTAGAGACTTTATTTTGGGTTTGGAAGTCTGGTGTGAAGATCTAAGGGTAGTTCCTTTGTAAAATTTCCCTACTTGGAGGCCTAAAATAGTGAAAAGGTCAATTTTCTTAAACTTGTCCCGAAGGAGTCATGTGATGGTTTAAGGTATGTCTTGCAAATCTGAAATTGGTGCTACAATAATTCTTTTATTTTCCTAGTTTTTTGGAAATTTTTAGAGTTAAGGGCCAAAAACTAGTTTTGCATAGTAACTAGATTCCAAGGGTGAAATGTTGGAAATAATGTTTCTATTTGTTGTCTAGCTTGGAGGAGTGTTGGGATTGATCTGATACGCCTTATTAATCTTCTTACATGCCTCTTGGAGGCAATTTGACATCTTCAATGGTTTTGGGTCCTCTAACTCTGCATAAAGAATGAGTATCATAATTTGAAGTGTGTGCATGGTTTGGGAGATACATGTGACAATTTGTAGATGCTTGGATACTAGTAATATTGATAGTGAACAAAGGAACTATGGGTATGTGCAGGATCATCATGGAAAAAACAGGCCCTTAAGTGGCAATAAAAAGATAGAAAATCAGAGTTAGACAACTTGATGTAAAAATTTGAATAAGTTATCTATATTATTTCAAAAAAATGTAAAAATAGAATCTCTAGAAAATTGAATGTAGTTTCTAAACTACTAGACCTTCATTTAAAAAAAAAAAATCTGTTTGGTAAAAATTTGAAATTTCAATGCAGTAGTATTTAAATTTCAGGGTAGAAATAAGAAGTAGGTGTCTATCTGACCACCCTAACCACAATAAAATAATAATAATTTTTTATAAGATTTTATATATAAGTAGATGACTCATGTCCCGATGTGATGCATATTTTTTTATAATTTTTTTCCAAGTAAATAATTAATTATGAATTTTTTATTACAAATTTTTAAAAATATAAAAGCTCGTCTGTCTAGCCACCTTAACTTGGTCAAAAATTCATGAAATTAATTAATTTTTTTTTAATCCTCCAGTATGCAAACCATAGAATGTGACACATGTTTTGGATTCAAAAATTGTGATACCGTTTGAAAGTTATAAATGTTTTACAATCAGCCTATCAATCATGAATTTATTTGTAATTCTAATAGAAAATGAATAATAATAATTTATTAAATTCAAAGTAAAGCATAATTTATATTGGTGGAAAGCTGAGAATCTCCTCTAAAAACCCTTTTCGTTTCATCAATTTAGGGTAAAAAAAGGTCGTCAGCCACATGGGCCATCATATGGCCTACATATCGCCACTTTTTGGCCCATCATGATCCTACACATACCCCTAAGTTTGTGTGTAAGGGAGACTTCTAAAAGGTTTCATTTTTGTTGTACTAACTCAAACAAAGATTTATTAAGAAAATAATGGTTTGGTTGTGCCTTAAGAATTATAGTTTGTGTTTGTAAACAATGGTGCCATTATGGAAGATTTAAGACAACTTGTGAATGACATAATGATTGGTTGATGTTTTGAGGAACCTAGCTGATTGTAATCAGTTATTTTCAAGATTTTCAAGGTGTTTTGAAGGTCCTTAAGGAATTGGGAACTCTTAATGCTAATTTGAGTATATGAATCAAATGTTTTGTTAAGGGAAATATAGTTGAATAAGTGTGTCAAGAAAGGTGTTGATTTCTTCCATTTTACTACATTAGTTTGTGCAGAGGTATTGGAAGGTGTTTGGACCCTTCGGAGGAATGGGAGAGGCTTGGAGTTGTCTAAAAGGATGAAGCTTTGTGAATGGTTATGAGTTTCTAATCAACTTTATGCTATGTTACAATCAATTTTATGATGGTTAATCTATTTTTCGAGTCTGAAAAAGAGTTGAAACCAAGTTATAATGTTTTTATGAAAACATGATTGAGTTTGTTTGTTGATCTTCTTCAATTTAAGTTGGGGTCAGAATTACCCTTGATGACTTGTGGATCCTGGTAGGTGCTCTGCATCAAGATTAAAATTGTAATTGGAAAGTGTCTATAATTGTGTATATAATGGTAATTTAAAATGTGCATTGACAACCTAAGGTTATAATGACAAACAAAAATTAAAGAAAGCCATAATAGAATGAAACAAAGTGTGTAAAGACTTCACATACCTTAAAAACTAGACATTCAAATGGAGCAGTTCAGCCCAATTATGTAGCCTTAGCTTCTTCTTTCTTTAGACTCCACAAAAATTTGACTTGTTCAAAAGCTTGTTCCCTTCCACACTTCAATTGTATATCAGTTTTAAATGGAATTAAAACTTCAATTGATATTATATGTCTTTGAATGTGGAAACTCTGCTATTTCATGCAAAGGTGGTAAAAAAATCATGGAAAAGGTGATGGAATGTGAAAATGATGCTTGCACACTTCAAAACATCATGAAAAAGCTACTTTTTGTCGAAGCATGTGCAAAACCAGGGGAATCTACAAACCATGGGCCTTGAAATCATGGGTATATAGAGTTTTTTACCATTTTAGTGGAGTAAAAAACTTGCTTGCATTATAAAGCGAGTGCGTTATGTGAAATTTGATTTTATTAGTATATTTTTTAGAGTGGGAGAAAGAGAGAGTGGGAGGGAGAGAGGGGGAGAGTGGGAGACAGAGAGGGAGAGAGAAGGGGAGAGTGGAGGAAAGAGAGATTTGGAGGAAGAGAGGGTGAGAGTGGGAGATAGAGTGGGAGGTTGAGAGAGGGAGAGTGGGAGATAGAGAGGGAGGGAGAGAGGGGCAGAGTGGTAGAAAGAGAGAGTGGGAGAGAGTGGGAGAAGGGGAGAAGTGGAGAGTGGGAGACTGAGAGAGTGGAAGATAGAGAGGGAGGGAGAGATGGTGAGAGTGGGATAATGATAGAGTGGGAGAGAGTGGGGGAGAGTAGGAGGGAGAGAGGGGGAGAGTGGGAGATAGAGAGGGAGGGAGAGAGGGGGAGAGTGGGATAAAGAGAGAGTGGCAAAAGGGGAGAAGTGAAGAGTGGGAGAATGAGAGAGTGGGATATAGAGAGGGAGGAAGAGAGGGTGAGAGTGGGAGAAATATAGAGTGAGAGTGGGAGAAAGCGAGAGTGGTAGGGAGAGAGGGGAAGAGTGGGAGATAGAGAAGGAGGGACAAAGGGGGATAGTTGGAGAAAGAGAGATTGGGATAAGGGAGAAGTAGAGAGTGGGAGACCGAGAGAGTGGGAGAGAGTGGGAGATAGAGAGGGAGGGAGAGAGGGTGAGAGTGGGAGAAATGTAGAGTGGGAGAGAGTGGGGGAGAGTGGGAGAAGGGAGAGTGGGAGAAAGAGAGAGTGGGAGGGAGAGAGGGGAGAGTAGGAGATAGAGAGGGAGCGAGAGAGGGGGATAGTTGGAGAAAGAGAGAGTTGGAGAAGGTGAGAAGCAGAGAGTGGAAGACCGAGAGAGTGGGAGAGAGTGGGAGATAGGGAGGGAGGGAGAGAGGGTGAGCGTGGGACAAAGATAGAGTGGGAGAGAGGGGGACAGTGGGAGAGATTGGGAGAGTGGGAGAAGGGGAGAGTGGGAGAAGGGGATTGTGAGAGAAAGAGAGAGTGGGAGGGAAAGAGGGGGAGAGTGGGAGATAGAGAGGCAGGGAGAGAGGGGGAGAGTGGGTGATAGAGAGGAAGGGAGAGAGGGGGAGAGTGGGAGAAACCCTAAACCCTAATCCCTCAACCCCTATACCCTCTTAATCCTTGAACCCTCAACACTTAAACCCTTATCCCTCAACCCCTATACCCTCTTAATCCATCAACCCTCAATGCTAATCCCTCAACCCCTATACCCTCTTAATCTGTCAACCGTCAACCCTCAACCCTCAACCCTTAAACCCTAATCTCTCATCCCCTATACCCTCAAACCGTAATCCCTCAACCCTCAACCCTTAAACCCTAATCCCTCAACCCCTATATCCTCTTAATCCCTCAACCTTCAAACCCGAATCCGTCAATCTTTAACACTTAAACCCTAATCCCTAAATCCCTATACTCTCTTAATCCCTCAACCCTATACCCTTAACCCTTTAACCTTAATCCCTCTACCCCTATACCCTCTTAATCCTTGAACCCTCAACCCTCAACCCTTAAACCCTAATCCCTCAACCCTCAACCCTCAACCCTCAACCCTCAACCCTTACACCCTATTCCCTCAATCCCTATACTATCTTAATCCCTCAACTCTTGAACCTTAATCCCTCAACCCTCAACCCTTAATCCTTAAACTCTAATCCCTCAATCTCTATACACTCTTAATCCCTCAACCCTCAACCCTCAACCCTCAAACCTTAAAACCTAATCCCTCAACCCCTATACCCTCTTAAGCCTTCAACCCTCAACCCTTAAACCCTAATCCCAAAACCCCTATACCCTCTAAATCTCTCAACCCTCAACCCTTAAACCCTAATCCCTCAACCCCCAAGCCTCAAGCCTTAAACCCTAGTCCCTCAACCCCTATTACTTCTTAATCCCTCAACCCTCAACCCTAATCCTTCAACCCCTATACCCGCATGAATCATCAACCCTCAACCCTTAAACCCTAATCCCTCAACCCCTATACCCTCTTAATACCTCAACCCTCAACCCTTAAACCCTAATAACTCAATCCCTATACCCTCTTAATCCATCAACCCTTAAAACCCAACCCTTCAACCTTAATCCCTCTACCCCTATACCATCTTAATCCTTGAACCCTCAAACATCAACCCTCAACCCTTAACCCCTAATTACTCAACCCTCAAACCTTCAAGATTGATCTCTCTACCCCTATACCCTCTTAATCCTTGAACCCTCAGCCCTCAACCTTAAAACCCTAATCCATCAACCCCTATACCCTCTTAATCCATCAACCATTAATCGTCAACCCCTAATCCCTCAACCCCTATACACTCTTAATCCCTCAACCCTCAAACCCTAATTCCTCAACCCTCAACACTTAAACCCTAATCCCTCACTCCCTATACTCTCTTAATCCCTCAACCCTCAACCTTTAAACTCTAATCCCTCAATCCCTCAACCCTTCAACATTAATCCATCTAACCCTATACCCTCTTAATCCATGAACCCTCAACCCTCAACCCTTAAACCCTAATCCCTCAACCCCTATACCCTCTTAATCCCTCAACCCTCAACCCTCAACCCTTAACCCTCAACCCTCAACCCTTAAACCCTAATCCCTCAATCCCTATACCCTCTTAATCCCTCAACCCTCAAACCCTAATCCCTCAACCCTCAACCCTTAAACTCTAATCCCTCAATCCCTATACCCTCTTAATTCCTCAACCCTCAACCCTCAACCCTCAACCCTCATCCTTCAACCCTTCAACCTTACTCCCTCTACCCCGATGCCCTCTGAATCCTTGAACCCTCAACCCTCAACCCTTAAACCCTAGTCCCTCAACCCCTATACCCTCTTAATCCCTCAACCCTCAGCCTTAAACCCTAATCCCTCAACCCCTATACTCTCTTAATCCATCAACCCTCAACCCCTATACCCTCTCAATCCCTCAAATGTTAAAACCTAATCCCTCAACCCCTATACCTTCTTAATCCCTCAACCCTCAACCCTCAACCCTTAAACCCTAATCCCTCAACCCTTATAACATAATCCCTCAAACCCTATACCCTCTTAATCCCTTAAACTTTAAACTTTAATCCCTCAACCCCTATACCCTATAAATCCTTCAAACCTTAAACCCTTATCCCTGAACTCCTATAACCTATACCCTATTACTTATTAGTCCCTCATCCCTAAACCCTTAAACCCTAACCCATAAACCCTCTACCCTCTACGCCAATCCTCTACACTCTACCCTCAACCCTGATCACTCAACCCTTAATCCCACTTACTAAACTCTCTACCCTAATCCTTCAACCCTCTTGACCCTTAAACAGTCAACCCTTAAACCCTTAAACACTTAAACGTAAACCCTCAACCCTCAACCCTAACCCCTTAAACCCTAAACTGTTAAACCCTTTACCCTTTACCCTCTAACCTCTACCCTCAACCCAATACTCTCTACCCTAGACCCTAATTCCTTAACCCTTAATCTCTCAACCCCTATAATCTCTACCCTATATATTGGACCCTCAACCCTAATCCCTTGACCCTATACCTTAAACCATCAATCTTCCACCCTTAAACCCTCTACCCTTTATCCTATACATTAAACACTCGACCCTCAATTCTAAACCCTCAATTCTTGATCCCTCAACATTCAATCCTTAAACCCTAAATCCTCTACCACTCAAATTGGACCCTGAACCTAATCCTTCATCTATATACCCTCAAACCTATACCCTAAACCCTCTACCCTCATCCAAGTAAACCCTTAACCCTAAAACCCTTAACCCCAAACCCTTCAACCCTAAACGCTTAAACCTTAAACCTTCTACCCTATACCCTCAACCAAATACCCTCTACCTTCAAAAATATTCCCTCAACCCTCAGACCTTAAACCCTAATACCCTATAAATCATAAACCCTATAGGTCCTCCACCCTAATCCCTCAACCATATACCCTCAACCCCTATCACTTTCTCTCTATCTATACATCTCACCTCTCCCTCCTTCCCTCCCTCCTACCCTCTCTGATTGTATCTATTTATCATCTCCCTCTTTCTATGTACCTCTCATTCAATCAATCCATATCACCCTCTCTCACTCCCTCTATCCATCTCTCTTTATGTCCCTCCAACTCCGTCCCACTCTCTCCCACTACCTCTATCTCCCTCTCTCTAATGTCTCTTCCTCCCATCCCCTCCCTCTCTAAGTCTATCACTCTGGAAACCTACCTAGTTAACTCTCTCTTGGTCTCTCTCCCTTCTCTCTATCTATCCCTCCAACCCTACCTAGATAAATCCCTCTCACTCCACCCCCCTCTTTCTCTACCTCTATCAGGTCACTCCATCTCACACACTCTCCCTCTCTCAGGTCTCTCACTCACACTCCCTCTCTCCCATTCCCTCTCTCTCACACTCCATCTATCTCAAACTCCCTCTCTCTCAAACTCCATCTCTCTCACACTCCCTCTCACTACCTATCTCTCAAGTATCCCCCTCTCACCCCCTTCACACTCTCAAGTCTCTCCCTTTCACACCCTACCTCCATAACTCTCTCTTTCTCTCTGTCTCTCTCTCTCTCCCCTCTCTCTCCCTCTCCCTCAATTCTCTCTCTCCCATCCCCCCCCTCTCTCTCTCTCCCTCCCTCTATCCCTCCCACCCTACCTAGCTAGGTCCCCCTCAATCCAACCCCTTCTCTCCCACTCCCTCTCTCTTATATTATCACTTCCACCCCCTCTCCATATCTCTAGATTCTCTCTAAATTATCCCTTCATCTAAAGACATACATAAATGCATACATACAAGCATAATACACATGTACATATCATCTTACATTCATACAAGAATACATACATAGATGAAATACATGTACATAAAAATATATCAGCACACATTAATATATTGGCATATAACATAAAGTAAGACATAACACGAGCGCGTTATAACACACCTGTGTTATGTGCTAGTAGACATGTTCCCCACAGAAGCAAAAACCATGTCAAAAGTGAGATATAATGTGAGCGTGTTATAACGTGCTCACGTTATATCTCGCTTTGAGAATTGCCAAGCCTTAGGCTTGGTATTTGCCTTGGAATACCAACCCAAAGGCTTGGAGGTCATTCCCAATGACTCGAGACATGTTTTTATAAAAACCATAATATTTCTCATAATCGAGTTTGTGCTCATCCTCAATATTGCACATGGTTCAAAATCAAAAAAATCGAGCACATGGGTAATGTTGGGTTATCTCTTAGCTATCCAACGATGTAATTTTTTTCACTTTCTAAAAATTTAAGTCTTTCATCCATAGTTTATTTTATTTGTATGTCTTTTTTTTTCCAAAAAGCACTGTTTGGTATTTTTTTCGTTATAAATTAACCGTTCATCAATTTTTCAAATAAAATACATTTTTAGAAACTAGACTCCATTCTGCGAAATTAAAAAAAATCAATTAGTTTCCAAAATTTGTAGGGGTAGCACGGCCAAAATTCTATTTTTAGGATATGTCCACTTCGCAAAATAGTAAAAAATCAAATATTTGAATTAAAACATTATTAGAAAAATCATGCATCAACTAAATACTGTTAATTAAGTTCTGACCATTGTGATTTTAAAAATACTAAAAAAAAGTTCATCGTATGAGGGTTGTACAAGAGTTGCTATGTTATGTTTTTTTGACAAAAACAACACCAATTTGTGTACGTCCCTCGTTTGAATGACTTAATATCAACCATTTTCAAAATAAATAATTAGTTTAGAGAATAGACTCGAAGCACTTGAATTCTTCTTTTTATTCCATCTCAAAATTTTGAGTCTAAGTATCCTCAATTTAACGTCCAAGGTCAGTATTTCTTGATTTCAAAAAAAATCTGTCCAGTTAAGTCGCCTTTTTCGGAACCATCTTGGTGCACTTACCGAGATGATTTATTTATGCAGTTTCATCTAGTTTAACATCATTGATTTAAACTAATCTATTCACATCTTAATCAAATTTTACATTTTCCCTTTCAACTATTTTCCTCAATCTCTTTTTGTAGCCTCTATATGCTTTGTTGTTAGTTGAATATCCAAGGAAAATACGTTCATAATATATTTCATCAAACTTTCTAAGGTTCTCATCATCTCTTTTAATATAACATCCTCTTCCAAATATCTTAAAGTAATTAATATTAGGAATCTTGCTAGTCCATAGTTCATAAGGGGTCTTTTTGCTATTACCTCTAATCTGAACTTTGTTAAGAATATAAATAGAAGTGTGTATCTCTTCTCTCCAATATACATTAGGTAATTTTTTGTCTTTCATCATAGTTTTTGCAGCCTCTTGAATAGTTAATTTCTTCCTTTCTAAAACTCCATTCTATCGAGGAGGTCTAAGAGCATAAAAATGTCTCTTTATACCATGGTCTTTAAAGAATGTATTAAAATCACTAGAAGTGAATTATCCACCTTCTATCAAACCTTAAAAATTTGATTCTTAGGTTCACTTCATTCTCTACCCTTTCCTTTAATACTTTGAATCTATCTAGAGCTTGAGCATTCTACGTAAGAAAATTAACCCATGTCATTCTAGAATAATCATCAATCAAAAGAATAAAATAAATGTTACCACTAATACTTCCTATTCTTTTAGGACCATAGAGGTTTGTATGAATTAATTGTCACATTATGGTAGATGATTTTTATTTTCCTTTAAAATTGCATCTTGTTTGTTTTCCCAATTGACAACTTCTGCAAATAGTATTGATAAGATTTGTGATTCTAGGTAGATCCTTGAAAAATTCTCTTGAACTAATCTTGATCAGATTGTAAATGTTTACATGTCCCATCCTTTATTGTCATATCCAACTTTCATTTACTTGAGACACAAAAAACTGACCATCACCACTTTTTAGCTATTACATATTTCCATGTATTAATACTTCTAGTACCAACCATAGTTTCAAACCCTTTTTTGATATCATAGGTATTATTCTGAAATACAAGCTTAAATCCTTTACTTCAAATTTTACCAACACTCAAAATATTATCCTTAAGCCCTTAACATAATAGAATTCATTAGTACTATGTTTTGCATCAAAACTAATTGTTCATTTTCCAACAATATTTGCACCATAATCATCTCCAAACATCACTAATCCTCCTTCATACTTTTCAAGTTTAGTAAACATACATTTGTCTCCGCTCATATGATTTGAGCATGCACTATCAATTAGCCAATATTATTCATCTTGCCTAGAGCATGAAAGGAAGTAACTAGAGAACCTTCCATGTCATCCTTCTTATTCTCTAGACCACGCTCCCTTGCCCATCTTCCATGGTTAGTAGACATAGATTTATTGTCCAAGGCTACAAACAAACATTCATATTTATCATCCTTAAAATCAAAATCATCATCAAAAATTCAAGCATCTTCTCTAACATAATACAATTTCTTGAACTTTTTGTCCTTTTTATCTTAATAATCTTTGTTCTTCTTGTGTAAAAATCTATTTGAACATCTTGAAGCATAGTGACCAATATTTCCACAGATGAAACATTTAAAAGGTAACATACCTTTGTACTTACTGGTACCTTTCTTCAACTTCCTTGTAATTTTTCTTCCAACTTTTTTGAACTGTCACTATCTGCATCATCTTCTATCTTAGAGGATTCAAAGGTTTTTTTTTTTTTCTCCTTTTCTTTTCCAAACTTCGTCATTTCAAATGCAGTCAAGGTGAAAAATAGATTTTATTTTGTGAATTTCTTTGGATCATACACTTCCTTAATATTTGAAATCGTCTCATTGTAACTCTCAGGTAGAGCCATAAAAATTGTTTCTATCAAATCTTCATCTATCAAAGTACCACCTTAATTTTTGATTTCATTTTCTACAATACCAACCCTCTAAAAATCGCTTGCAATGTCTTCACCTTCTTCCATTTTCAAGCTCTCAGATATGTGCTTTGCACTTAGATTCTTTGATAATTTGACTCTATCATTTCCTTCATAGATATCTTTCAACTTTTCCCATACTTCATAAGCATTGCCTAATGACATAACTTTTGTCCACCATCTCAACATATTTTGTCTCAACAAATTTCCAGGTCTTGAAACCAAGTGATATCAAGTAACCTCTCATTTGCACTTTCTATTCACTATAGTCATTTCCATCAAACACAAGGATTGACAACTTGTGTACCATCAAATCTACCTCAAGTAGTTAATCTCTTCTATGAGGAACCAAAGCTCTGATAGTAATTTTTGAATTACACAAGAAAACATAGAGGGTAGGTGAAACAGTTGTATCAAATTATATACACTACAGACCTTAATCAATTCCACATCCAATTTAATATGTTATTAAGTATAAAGATGAAATGAATATAATAGAAAGAAAATATTAGAGACACAAGATTTACGTGGAAACCCCAATGAGGTAAAAACCATAGTGAGTATTCACTCACAATATAATAGTAAATAAACTCGATACACTAGTTCACTACCAGAGGGATCAGTACCCATAAATGACTCACTACCTACAAATAAGACTCACTTTCTAGAAGGAGATTCACTTCCTTCAGACAAAGAAAGATAATGGAAAATATACCACAACAACTCCCATACACTCACAACCTTAATCAAATAATCGTACAAACCATCATCTTACTATTTTTAGGAGTCTAACACATTGAAGTATTGTTTCCTTAATTCACACTTTCACACACTCTGATTCTTGCATTGGTTTCACAATTGTTACTTTCTTGTATTCTAATTCACAACAGCTTAACTTGTACTTATACCAACTTCAACCTTAGAAACATTCTCCAAGGTCAGATACACATTATTCATTTTACAAATTCAAACTAAGTCGACAAATCAACATTCCCATGGTGAATAAGAATGAGAGTGGACCAAATTAATACTTAACCAAGATCCACAATAAATTTTTGGATCAATCACATGCTTCCTTAATTGATACTTATCCTTCGTGTAATGTATAGACACTAGGCTGACAAAAACCAATGAAAACACCAATGGACTTTGAAGTATGTGCATCCAAAACAAGATGATAACATGTGGATCACATAACATGCTTCACTAGAAAATGGAGCACCTCTTAGATACCTTCAAATACATTTTCAGCAACTGTAAAAACTTCCATACACATAAATCTTTCCAACAGTCTAACTAAACTATGCAGAAACACATAGTAGCTCTATAACAAGTCTTCCACAACACCAAACCATGAACACTTCTGCTAGAACACAAATAAAACCATTATAGGTCTTCCACCACATCTACAAGATCTGAGACAAACCAAAAAAGGACTGCAGAGCATAAAAATTTCTCCCAGTCCACAGACAAAAACTTTTTCATACCAGTTCACACACTAATGAACACAACTTTCACTCTACATTAAACCAAAAGTTATAACTCAAGATATATTACACATAGATACCCATAAACAAAACTACATATGCACAAAAGAATAGGATCAACATAGAATATATGTAGAGCACAATAACAGAGCACATTTAGAACACACACACAACTATGTATTCAATGTTTATTAATTTTCTCAAAAATCACTTGATAATTCATCATATCAGCACACCTGCAACACCATAAAGATAGCTCCATGTAATCTCATAGTCTCTATACTATCTCAACCATAAATATACCATTTTTAATCAGTTGATTTCTCTCTCTGCAACAACATGAATTGTGTTGATATGAATGACAACATTAATGAAAATACCACCATACTCATTCATACTTGCACCACTATCTTGCAGAAAAAATTTGTAACTATGATTATCCTTACCCTATTATACATTTTTATAAAAACTTCCACATGAAAAATTGTGATAGGTTCTTTGCTTAATATTTTCTCTCACTATTGTTATTTATGTCAATATAATAATGCTTTGATAGGTTTTATATAACTTTAAATAATTTAAAATGTTATTTGTAATTTTATTTCCAATATTTCATATAGATTTTTAGAAGTTTGGAGAATGATTATTAAGCATGTTCATTTGTAAAATATAATATCCCTTTTTTCTATGTGTTGTTTCCTATAGTTTTTTTGACTATAGCACAATATAAGGTATTGATATCGAAAACATTGACCCTCAATATACTTTAAGATAAAAAAAATCTTCACTAGTAGTTTAAGTGTAAGATTCAATTATATTTATTTCATAGTTAAAAATTTTAACTAGGGAAATATCTCCAATAATAATTGAACTATTTTACCTTAAGGTAATCATTTCCTACATGACTACATATTACAATATTTCATAGTGTCCTCATTATCATTAGAGAGGTCATGTATGTGGTAGCTTAGTCCTTTTGTCTAGGGAGAATTTTTGGGGTTGAATATACATTGGATACTATTATAGTTTATTTACTTGCATATCTTTAATTGTGTTCAAAATTTTGTTAAAGGTTGCATATATGAACACCCTCTTGGATTAGAATCTAAGCACAAAGTGAAGGAGATATTATCTAATCTATTAATTGGTCCACCATCCATAATATTTTTTATGAGTGATCCATCCACCTTTCATGAATTCAATTCTCCTAGCCTTGAAGTGGATTGGTCCCTCTAGAAGTGTGAGAAAAAAAATTATGACCCAAAAATTGGAATATGAGACATGACCACATTGGTCTAGTAGTGACTATGTGGAGGACTTTATTACCTATATTTTGTGCACTAGTATAATAACTTCATGTGGTAATATGTGGTAGGAATGGTGGGATTATTTTGGGCATTTGATATTATGTTTGTGGAATAATAAGTTTTATTTAAAATAAAAAATATTTATGTTGCATTGTATGTTTGGATGACATTGTACCAAGATAGCCTTGAGTGGATTTTTCATGGATAAATTATATAGAACCATATGCTGCTAGGAATCTATGATGGTCAACTGACTTAATATATTTATTGAGATCCCATAAATATTTCTCATTTTATTAGTAGTACTAGAGTGGGCTACATGTCTCACTCTCATAAGGAATAAATAAATGATATGATAATTCATATTTTTTCTATTTTTTCCTTGGTAAAGGAGTGATGATATAGAAGGGAATGTAGTGGACATATTACAATGTGAAATTTTTTTATTACTGGTTAGGGGACCAATGCACATAAATTTTTCTAGAAGCCCATAGATATTTAATATAATCTCAAACTTACAAGAAAATGGAATATTGAAAGGGAGAAACATAATTTTAAGCATCAAATAATTCATATTCAATGAAATAATTACATTATGATGTTATTGTTACTTCTAGAAATGGGAATTTTTTAATTTTTATTGCATTTGGATATCAACACTTCAATTTAAATTCACCTATGAGATGTCCTAAAAAATCCCACACATATGTATCTCATGTAATGCCCCGCCAAGTAACCTTAAAGGAAGTTGCAATTAACATCATAAGCGAACCAATTTTATTTTTTTTAAAGTGCATTTAACATACACATTCACTTACTAATTAACAACAACCTCTAAGGCTACAAGGTTAGGATTACTTAAACCCACACATATATATTACATATAACCATAGCAGTATGAACTGTATGAAATAAACATCATACATCATAAGAATACCACATAACATAATAAGATAATCAACCAAGATACAATCTCATAAACATTATCTTAATCCAATAGATACATCACTCATTCCCAGAATGAGGCAATAGTACAAAAGATTACAATTACAAAATTTCACCTCATAAACATAAGAGGGATAAAATAACTTATACAAGTTAAAACATTACAATGCAAGATAATACAACAAGAACAGTGAGCTGTCCATTTGGATGCCTCGCCACCAAGTACTAAAGATCGATGGGGACCCAACGGTTTTGGTGCATGTTCCACCCTACCAATGTGGTACTCGAAGGCCCACCCCCCATGCTAGGAGATAGTAACAAAGTAACATGGACAAAGATTCTACTACCTCCAACCAAAGGCAGACTCAAACTGACTCATACTGTTATAACCCACCAAATGAATTAACAAGTACAACTCATTCACCATACAAGTACGAATCAAGTACAAATTATTCACCATACAAGTAAGAATCAAATACAATGCATGTAAAAATCTAGTATAATACAAGTACAAATCAAATACAATACATGTACAAATCAAGTATAATACAATTACAACTCCAACATCATTGACATAGGTCACATTGCTTCCAGACATAAAGTAGATCAAGTATATTCAAATAACCATACACATAAAATAATTAACAACAGTTGTCCTAGATAGACTGTCATCGCAAGGTTTGTCATGAGATCTCCTCTGGGCATTCTTCATAGGCTCTGGCACAAGTAATCCTGGTGGCCTCAACCGAATCTCAGCACTCATACTCACTCATGCGGAACCAACTACCTTTCGCAAGAGCAAGATAGTTGATCTTGCCATTCCAGGCCTTCTCACTCATGCCAAGTCTAAACAAGCCCTTGTGTCTATGAGTGAGGATTAAATTATCTTGATTAGTGTGAAGTGCATCCTAATCATCTAAGTACATTAATTTAATTATCACTTGATTAACTCACTTTTGAAGGTTACCCGGTTTAGCACTTTGGGCTCCAGCCCCTAACAAAAGCCACTCTTCTAATGGACAACACACACCCAAACAATCCACCAAGGGAAACACAAGTGCATACCAACTAGGCATCATAATCCACTCCAACACAAGGAGGATACAAATAATAGAACTCACTCCAACATCTTGGAGGCAACAACACATAGTCCACTCCTTTCATAGGAGGTACAAAATATCTCACTCCAAACATCTTGGAGGCAACAACACATAGTCCACTCCTTTCACAGGAGGCAACAAGATGAAACCACATAACAAGGTCACTCCATACAAGGAGACACGGATCCCATAATCCGCTCCTAAACCAAGGAGGTGCAAACATCCCCGTTCGTGAAAACCGGGTAAAATTGAAAAGGCGCCATGCACTACCCAAGGGAAAACAACTAGATGGTATAAAGGTTCAACAACCCTTATCCTCTAAGTTCTTCTGGAAGACTTATAATTTAGGACTAACACTAAATCCCAAAACCAACAATGCAACTTGATGACATAGCAACAAAAGCATTCAAGTCATCAATCAAATCTAATATTTGGATTTCCTAAATCCATACTCATTCAATAGGTAGTGTTGACAAATTCAAAGACATGATAACTAGATCATCTAAAATAATCATAACCCCTATTTCCCTTTTCATTATTGGAAATCTAAAACAATTAAACTTACTTCCCTTTACTGAATACAGAGAATTAAATCCTTTAAGATAATCATGGGGAAGATACTACTTTTGGATATACTAAATCCATATCTTTTTCATAATCCAATCACAATTATTCAATTAATCTAAATAGAAATTAATAAATAACATAATTGATTGCCTCATCAATAAAACAACTTCTTAATTTACTTTTAAATCGACACAAATCCATGCAAGTACACTCTTTCCATTTCCTAACCAAATCTTACATCTCATTCACTTTTCTATTTAAAACATTCAATCATTTTAATACAATAACATATTGTTTCTCTATCCATTTAAAAACATGAAATTTCATCAATGTATAAAAAATATCTTTTGGCTTATCTATTTGACTACGCATTCATATTGTTTCTAATTAAATCTCATTAATTAAAACAAACATTCAAATATAAATATTTCTATAATTCTTCAATATATTTAAATATCTTTTTCCTTATCAATTTTGACCATACATTCAAGACTTATCTTCTAAACTCTTCATGCAAAGCTAAATTACACGCACTTAAATAAAATAAGGTAAATACTGATTGAAAATACTCATGGATATATATATACATCTCAATCTATTTTCTTCAATCATATTAACAAAATAAATATTTTCCTTTTAAATCAAGTAATTACTTCTATTAAAAAAATATATCTTTCTCTATACATTTTCTACACATACTAATCATTTTCTTTTAAAACACTAATAATACCCAATTTGTAACCAACAAAATAAAATAATATAAAATATTATTTATTCTCTCAAATGGATATATACCTTCAATATATATATACTAAATATAAATTAATATATTTAAATATATTTAATCATTAACATATCTTCTATCCTTTGTAGAATATCAAATTGATTAATTCAAAATTAAATATCCTTTATCATCAATATTCCAAAATATAAATATATTTTTTCAATTAAATCAAATTAATAATTGGACCTTTTACATATTGTTTTAAATTTCATAATTCAATTTTAAATTATGAATTCTTTAAATCAAATATTTAACTCCTTCAATTAAACTCTAACATGCCATTTTAGAATAAACAATAATTTCCCCTTATGTTTATAATTTTAATTCCACTAATTTAATATACAAATTTTATTTAAAATAATATAAATAAATATAACACTTTAGTATTATAAATTATAATATAAAATATTATTAAATAATATTTTAATATTATAATAACAATACATAAAATATTAATATTTATAAATATCAATTTATTATTATTTTATTTTCAAAACAGCCATGGGAAAATAATTTAATAGTAGTCTCATGTTTTAAGAATTACTCAAAAACTGTGATCTGGGTATTTGAGATTTTTGGGTAAGAGTTAGAAAATTGCGAAATACAAAAAACCCTTTAAATTTGTCGAAAACCCAGTTTGTGAAAGTAAAGTTATAGGTGACACAATCAGACCATTTTACCATAAAAATGTAACTATACTGCAGATTTTAAAATCCGTTTTTTGATAATAAATAGAAAGTTTCATTTTCTAAAAACATTCTAAATGCATTGTTCAATCTCTATGTTTGATTTCAATAACAATAAAATCAATTTCTCCAAATAATTTAAATTCAACTAAGGTTTTCACAATTTTCACTCAAGAATTTTCACAAGCAAAGGCTGTAACTTTGTTTAATTCTTTTATTCTAATATCAAATTTGTTTTCTAAAACAGATTTAACAAACAAATCTTTAATCATTGCTATTTTAAAGAAAACAATCAAGAACAATAAAACACAAAGAGGAAAACCTGGTAGAAGAAGCTACAGGAAGAGATGAATTTCTGATGCAAGCCTCCTCCAAAGAATCCAATCCAAAATCCAACAAATGCAAACAATCTTTCCTTCAATCAATTCTACAATCAAACTTTCTTCAAACCCTTGTGCAAATTTTCCAAAATTTCTTCCCTGCTGTAAAAATGTATTTTTCTAAAAAACTTTCTCCCCTAAAATTAAAACATGTATTCTTTATAAATTAGAAATACCTAATACAACCCTAATTCACATTCCATGCAAATTAGATATTTCAATTTCAATTTCAATTTCAAATTTCAATTTCAATTTCAATTTCACTTTTCAAAAACCCACTTTCAATTTAAAATGCAATTTCAAATAATAAATTAATTTCCAAAATTGCAACCAATTTCCCAAATAAACATTTAATTACAATTTCTAATTTAATTCTCACACATTGGAATTAAATTTCAAAATTAATTATAATTCTTTTATTTCCTTTCATTCTCTTGCATCACATTTAATTAATTAATTTAATTATTTAATAACTAAATTCAACCCCTTGGATCAAATTTAATTAATTAAATAATTTAAATATAACTAATTAATTTAAATATAAACTTTTATCCACATTGCATTATTTAAATTAAATAATCATCAACATGATTTAAATGCAATTATTCTAAATATCTATTTCCAAATCAAGAATGCTTCAGAATTAAATAACATCAAGGCAAGACAGACAATGAATCGACACACACAACTGATGACACACTAAGGCTAGGTTATAGACTTCACACATGTTACCTAGCTACTATCTCCCGTTCAAATTAACCGTTAGATCGACACGCTCAAACCTGTGAAACCAGGTGGAGTCGATGTCATGTACCTGCAATCTTGCAACCAAGTAAACAACATCATACAATATATCCTGCATTTAATACACACCGTGAAGAAGAAATTACGGATTCGTAGGGCGCTCGCAAGCGAGTGATGCAAAACCGTCCTCTTCACCAATACACTCATCGAAACTGACACTTCCATCATAATTCCAATAATCTCATTATAACATCTCATGTTAACTCTACAACATCATTAATCCATAATACATGTGAAACAATAATCAGATAACTACATTCCACAATAATAGTTGTCACTCAATAGTAACGATCAAAATATCATAACAAAATGTATTCGGTAGCAAGGTAACTGCAACTAAACATAGCATAAAACAACTTGAACAAGAATCAAAATGGAGGGGTATTACATTCTCCCCCACAAAGACTAGACTTACTCCTGGAAGCCTGCAAAAACTCAAGAGAAAACTCCATTCAATCACACATAACCAAGGGTTCCAAACTGAACCACTCCATACCTCAACACATAAACAACAACAACCCATGCTGTAAACAACTCAGTCAAGCACACTATAAATCCAACCAAGACAACATGGTGAAACAACCACCAACCAATTCTCTAAAAACACATAACTATGGATTATCATACATAATACACATATGTACCAATACACAACACCAACACCCATTACAAGACTACACAAGGGTCTGCCTGGACACCAGAAAGCAACACACCAATCCATGATAGAAGAGTCCATGAATCAAGAACATAAACCATCTCAACTGAATCTAACATCAAACCAGTGGCTTGATAGTGTTAGGTCATACATACAGTGAGACCATCCAAACAAGACCACAATGACCTATCTCTTGTTGTGTAAGGTGATCAGCCTCCAAGAGATAGTTAACACACAAAAGTGAGTAGTGGGTTCTAGCTGCATCCAGTCACACATACGGATATTTAATTTTGAATTAATCAATTTGATATTCTGCAAAGGATAGAATATATGTTAATGATTAAATATATTTAAATATATTAATTTATATTTAGTATATATATATTGAAGGTATATATCTATTTGAGAGAATAAATAATATTTTATATTATTTTATTTTGTTCGTAGCAAATTGGGTATTATTAGTGTTTTAAAAGAAATGATTAGTATGCGTAGAAAATGTATAGAGAAAGATATATTTTTTTAATAGAAGTAATTACTTGATTTAAAAGAAAATATTTATTTTTTTAATATGATTGAAGAAAATATATTGAGATGTATATATATATCCATGAGTATTTTCAATCAGTATTTACCTTATTTTATTTAAGTGCGTGTAATTTAGCTTTTGCATGAAGAGTTTAAAAGATAAGTTTTGAATGTATGGTCAAAATTGATAAGGAAAATGATATTTAAATATATTAAAGAATTATAGAAATATTTATATTTAAATGTTTGTTTTAATTAATAAGATTTAATTAAAAACAATATGAATGCGTGGTTAAATAGATAAGCCAAAAG
Source organism: Sequoiadendron giganteum (assembly GCA_007115665.2). Taxonomy (NCBI): domain Eukaryota; kingdom Viridiplantae; phylum Streptophyta; class Pinopsida; order Cupressales; family Cupressaceae; genus Sequoiadendron; species Sequoiadendron giganteum. The sequence goes on along the minus strand of CM021105.1, from coordinate 615,025,317 downwards.
ATATTTTTTATACATTGATGAAATTTCATGTTTTTAAATGGATAGAGAAACAATATGTTATTATATTAAAATGATTGAATGTTTTAAATAGAAAAGTGAATGAGATGTAAGATTTGGTTAGGAAATGGAAAGAGTGTACTTGCATGGATTTGTGTCGATTTAAAAGTAAATTAAGAAGTTGTTTTATTGATGAGGCAATCAATTATGTTATTTATTAATTTTTATTTAGATTAATTGAATCATTGTGATTGGATTATGAAAAAGATATGGATTTAGTATATCCAAAAGTAGTATCTTCCCCATGATTATCTTAAAGGATTTAATTCTCTGTATTCAGTAAAGGGAAGTAAGTTTAATTGTTTTAGATTTCCAATAATGAAAAGGGAAATAGGGTTATGATTATTTTAGATGATCTACTTATCATGTCTTTGACTTTGTCAACACTACCTATTGAATGAGTATGGATTTAGGAAATCCAAATATTAGATTTGATTGATGACTTGAATGCTTTTGTTGCTATGTCGTCAAGTTGCATTGTTGGTTTTGGGATTTAGTGTTAGTCCTAAATTATAAGTCTTCCAGAAGAACTTAGAGGATAAGGGTTGTTGAACCTTTATGCCATCCAGTTATTTTCCCTTGGGTAGTGCATGGCATCTTTTCAGTTTTACCCAGTTTTCACGAACGGGGATGTTTGCACCTCCTTGGTTTAGGAGCGGATTATGAGATTCGTGTCTCCTTGTATGGAGTGACCTTGTTATGTGGTTTCATCTTGTTGTCTCCTGTGAAAGGAGTGGACTATGTGTTGTTGCCTCCAAGATGTTTGGAGTGAGATCTTTTGTACCTCCTGTGAAAGGAGTGGACTATGTGTTTGTTGCCTCCAAGATGTTGGAGTGAGTTCTATTATTTGTATCCTCCTTGTGTTGGAGTGGATTATGATGCCCAGTTGGTATGCACTTGTGTTTCCCTTGGTGGATTGTTTGGGTGTGTGTTGTCCATTAGAAGAGTGGCTTTTGTTAGGGGCCGAAGCCCAAAGTGGTAAACCGGGTAACCTTCAAAAGTTAGGTAATCAAGTGATAATTAAATTAATGTACTTAAATGATTAGGATGCAGTTCACACTAATCAAGATAATTTAATCCTCACTCATAAACAAAAGGGCTTGTTTAGACTTGGGATGAGTGAGAAGGCCTGGAATGGCAAGATCAACTATCTTGCTCTTGCGAGAGGTAGTTGGTTCCGCATGAGTGAGTATGAGTGTCGGGATTCGGTTGAAGCCACCAGGATTACTTATGCTAGAGCCTATGAAGAATGCCTAGAGGAGATCTCATGACAAACCTTGCGATGACAGTCTATCAAGGACAACTGTTGTTAATTATTTTATGTGTATGGTTATTTGAACATACTTGATCTACTTTATGTCTGGAAGCAATGTGACCTATGTCAGTGATGTTGGAGTTGTACTTGTATTGTACTTGATTTGTACATGTATTGTATTTGATTTGTACTTGTATTGTACTAGATTTGTACTTGTATGGTGAATGAGTTGTACTTGTTAATTCATTTGGTGGGTTATAACAGTATGAGTTAGTTTGAGTCTACCTTTGGTTGGAGGTAGTAGAATCTTTGTCCATGTTAATTTGTTACTATCTCCTAGCATGGGGGGTGGGCCTTCGGGTACCACATTGGTAGGGTGGAACATGCACCAAAACCATTGGGTCCCCATCGATCTTCAGTACTTGGTGGCGAGGCATCCAGATGGACAGCTCGCGGTTCTTGTTGTATTATCTTGCATTGTAATATTTTAACTTGTATAAGTTATTTTATCCCTCTTATGTTTATGAGGTGAAATTTTGTAATTGTAATCTTTTCTACTATTGCCTCATTTTGGGAATGAGTGATGTATCTATTGAATTAAGATAATTTTTATGAGATTGTATCTTGTTTGATTATCTTATTATGTTATGTGGTATTCTTATGATGTATGATGTTTATTTCATACAGTTCATACTACTATGGTTATATGTAATATGTATGTGTGGGTTTAATTAATCCTAACCTTGTAGCCTTAGAGGTTGTTGTTAATTAGTAAGTGAATGTGTATGTTAAATGCACTTTTAAAAAAAAAAATTTGGTTCGCTTATGATGTTAATTGCAACTTCCTTTAAGGTTACTTGGTGGGACATTACATCTCATAAAAATATAGTTTCTCCTACCTCATAATCTGATAAAAAAAAAGTTGATAAAGGTACTAACATGACCTTATTTGTACAATAAATTTAATTAAACTTGTGTGTAATTCCTCCCTAATATGGGTATTCTTGTCCCAAAAATCTATGGGACTCACCGAGTGAGGATTTCCTTGAACCTAACCGCTTTGGCAGTCAACTTAACCTTTATTCTAGAATTAATCCCTCCTATCCTACTTGTTGTTAAAAAATATATGGAGAAGGATTTATTTATCTTAAATATCCCAATAAAAATATCACAAAAAATTAAAAAAAATCTATTTTCATAAGTCTTAGAAGGCTTCAACTAAACCTTGTTGTATTTACTTGCATAAAACAATATTCTGTTTAATATAGAAGAAAATTAGGAATTTTACATATATATAGTTTCCTTGTCCTCCCTTTGGATAATTAATTCTCTACACACTTCTTATCTCAAATAATTTTTCCACTTGTTTTCCAAATAGTAATGGAAAAATGTAATGGCCACACTTTCTGCTAAGAAAACCTAAGTATTTTTTTATTCATTCTTAATATTTTTGCAAAACATAATATGGATCTCCCCCATACAATTCAACCCATTGGATTAATTAAACACTCCAATATCCCATTCAACAACTTACTAAGAGAACTCACACACTCTATATTAGTGGTACTCTTGAGAACTAGTGCAATGACTAAGCTCAAGGAAAAATAGACCAACTACTATAGAGCTTAAGAGACCAATCATTTATAATAAGGAGGAATCATAAAGACCAAATGGATAGAGTAGTTCATATGTCTCTCAATTATAATTGTAACTAAATGCTACCTTGTGTAAAAAGGTTTATGGTATAGAAATTATGTGATGCATAGGTTTAGATAGAAGTTTATTGAGTAAGGTGTTGGTTAATTATAATTGTAGAATAGTTTCTCATTTGAACTTGAATAGAGGATATTAGGATTATCCTTACTATAATTACTCTTATCTTTTGTTAAATGTTTGTATCTTGTGTATACTATGTACCTTTACCCTCAATCATGGGAACACTAAACAAAGAATAATTAGATAACTAGTGTGTGCATAAGGTTATCGATATAAATTCCTATCATGGTGTCGCTAACATTAGACATAAATGCTAAAGATGAATTGATTTAATCTATGATTTATTATTTCATTTCACCTTTTTCCAAATTTCATGAAAATAATTAAATTTATTTAAATTTTATTTTATTTATTTGATACTTACCCCTATAATATTATTTTAGCAAGAGAAAAATAAAATTGTGATAAAAAGATGAGCTAGTGTTTCCTCATTTCTTAACGGTAATTGATTATTTTATCAAATCTCTCTTAACAATTCACCTATGTACATCAAAAAATGAATGAAAAACATAGACATGAACATACATGGATACATACATAACATGATGAGATCATCATACTGCGGGGCCTGCCAGACGCATAAAACCGATGGAGGGGACGAAACGTCCGATCTACGATCACACAAGAGTTAACGGCGCCGTTAGGTGCGTTTTCCCGCTTGTTGTTAGGCCCAGAAAACGGGCGGGTTAGCTTCGTCGGCAAGTTTCTTGTGTGACGTGGGAAAAGTGGAAGGGAATGATGTGGGCCTTTTCTATTTGGAGAAAGAAAGGAGAAAATACTATTTATTTCCTTTTTATTGTATGCACATTGAAAAGGAAAGCTAAAGGTCTAAGAGGACGTGCACGAATTCGAACAAAATATCAACCAAATTAGATGAAGTGTGGAGTGCATGTGGAGGTTTTGGAGGAGAATACACATGAAATCGAGGTGAGGGGTAATTTTTTTGCAAGCAGAGGGTTTTACAAGTTCTTTGTGTTTGAAATTTGGGAAACAAAATGTGGAGTATTTCAGTTGTTTGAATGTCTTCAAAATAACGCATTCCATTGTTGTGTTTCAATTTCGCACCATTGAAAAAAGAAACTGCAAAAAATAATTTGGAATGGGAACTGCAATGCCAGGTTTAAATAAAAAAATTGTACAAAATTATTCTCAATCGGAAACACAATGCTGGGTTTCATTTTTTTGAATCTCCTTGTTTTAATGTAGAGGGTTTTACAAGTTCTTTGTATTTTAAATTTGGGAAACAGAATGTGGAGTATTTTGGTTGCTCCAATGTCTTCAAAATCACACATTACATTGTTGTGTTTCAATTTTGCACATTTCAAAAAAGAAACTTCAAACAATAATTCTGAATGGGAAACGCAGTGCTGGGTTTCAATAAAAAAACTGTCCAAAATTATTCTCAATGGGAAACATAGTGCCGGGTTTCATTTTTTTCAATCTCCTTGTTTTAATGTAGAGGGTTTTACAAGTTCTTTGTCTTTTAAATTTGAGAAACAGAATGTGGAGTGTTTAAGTTGCTTGATTGTCTTCAAAATAATACATTCCATTGTTGTGTTTCAATTTTTCACCTTTGAAAAAAGAAACTGCAAATAATAATTTTGAATGGGAAATGCAGTGCTGAGATTCAATAAAAAAACTGTCTAAAATTATTCTCAATGGGAAACATAGTGCTGGGTACCATTTTTTTAAATCTCCTTGTTTTAAAGCAGAGGGTTTTAAAATTTCTTTGTCTTTTAAATTTGGGAAACATAATGTGGAGTATTTTGGTTGCTCGAATGTCTTCAAAATCAGACATTCCATTGTTGTGTTTCAATTTTTCACCTTTGAAAAAAGAAACTAGAAATAATAATTCTGAATGGGAAATGCAATGCTAGGTTTCAATAAAAAATATATCCAAAATTATTCTCAATGGGAAACACAGTGCTGGGTTTCATTTTTTTTTAATCTCCTTGTTTTAATGTAGAGGGTTTTACAAGTTCATTGTCTTTTAAATTTGGGAAACAGAATGTGGAGTGTTTCAGTTGATCGAATGTCTTCAAAATCACACATTCCATTGTTGTGTTTCAATTTTGCACCTTTGAAAAAATAAACTGCAAATAATAATTTTGAATGGGAAACGTAGTGCTGGGTTTCAATTAAAAAACTGTGCAAAATTATTCTCAATGGGAAACATAGTGCTGGGTTTCACTTTTTTTAATCTCCTTATTTTAATCTAGAGGGTTTTACAAGTTCTTTGTCTTTTAAATTTGGGAAATAGAATGTGGAGTATTTCGGTTGCTCGAATGTCTTCAAAATCACACATTCCATTGTTGTTTTTCCATTTCACACCATTGAAAAAAGAAACTGCAAATAATAATTCTGAATGGGAAATGTAGTGCTAGGTCTCAATAAAAAAACTATACAAAATTATTCTCAATGGGAAACAAAGTGCTGGGTTTTATTTTTTTTAATCTCCTTGTTTTAATGTTGAGTGTTTTACAAGTTCTTTGTGTTTTAAATTTGGGAAACAAAATATGGAGTGTTTTGGTTGGTCGAATGTCTTCAAAATCACACAATCCATTGTTGTGTTTCAATTTTGCACCTTTGAAAAAACAAACTGCAAATAATAATTCTAAATGGGAAATGTAGTGCTGGGTTTCAATAAAAAAATTGTCCAAAATTATTCCCAATGGGAAACACAGTGTTGGGTTTCATTTTTTTTAATCTCCTTGTTTTAATGTAGAGTGTTCTACAAGTTCTTTGTCTTTTAAATTTGGGAAATAGAATGTGGAGTATTTCAGTTGCTCGAATATCTTCAAAATCACACATTCCATTGTTGTGTTTCAATTTTCCACCTTTGAAAAAAGAAACTGCAAATAATAATTCTGAATGGGAAACGCAGTGCTAGGTTTCAATAAAAAAACTGTCCAAAATTATTCTCAATGGGAAACACAATGCTGGGTTTCATTTTTTTTAATCTCCTTGTTTTAATGTATAGGGTTTTACAAGTTCTTTGTCTTTTAAATTTGGGAAATAGAATGTGGAGTGTTTCGGTTGCTTGAATGTCTTCAAAATCACACATTCCATTGTTGTGTTTCAATTTTGCACCTTTGAAAAAAGAAACTGCAAATAATAATTTTGAATGGGAAATGTAGTGTTGGGTTTCAATAAAATGCAGTTATTTTAATCATCCACTTGAAATGGTAAGGGTATTTTTATGGTCGGTTGCTTGTTTCTTAACACCCATGTTTTTGTTAAGGTGGCAGATTTCTGATCCCAAGTTTTTGTTCGACATGGTGCTTCCTGGTGAAGTTGCGGAACACGAAAATGAGCCAGTAGCAATCATTTAGCCTAATCTAATTGGGGTCAAGGAGGAACAACTCAACATTGTTTCTAAGCTACGTTCGCTTGCATGGAAGGAAATTTCTAGTGATGCTGAATATTGGAGGGTGATCTATGTCCTAGATAAAGAGGAAGAGGAAGCGGATTTAATAATTTGCTTGATGAAATACTTGCGGAGATTTTGCGGGGTCCGCTTTCTCCGTGTGTTTAGTGAACTTGTTTTCTATCGACTGAAACTTAATCCTTAATTTACATGCAAGTAAATTTTGTAATTATGAATAGTGATCGATTTTGTAGGGTGTAATAGAAACAGTGTCTGTTATGCAGCCATGGAGCCTTTGAACCCATATTTTGTATTAAGAAAAAAGCAAATAAGATTGTATCCTTTAGTTTCTAAATATTTTCTTGATCACAAATGTCTTTGTGCTTCTGCGATCATTCTTCAATATGATATTTGCTAAATTTGTGAATTCTAAAAGAAATCATCTTGTCAAATTAGTTTGTTCTTTTTATCTTTCTTTTTCTCAATATGGAATGTTAAAATACAGTATGACTATCTTCCAAATCACACATTCCATTATTGTGTATAAATTTCAATCGATTGATAAGAAAACTCCACAAAATAATTCTAAATGGGAAACACAGTGCTAGGTTCCAGTTATTTGAATCTCCTTGTTTAAATGTAGGGGGTTGTGTCATGGTGGGTTTCTTCTTTCTTAAAACCAAAGGTTTTGCAATATGGAATGTTACAATACAGTATGTCTATCTTCCAAATCACACATTCCATTGTTCAGTTTAACTTTCGCATGATTGACAAAATCAATTGGAAACAAAAAATGTGATTTGGAAAACACAGCATTGGGTTTCAGTTATTTGAATGTCCATGTTTAAATGTGAAGGGTTGTCTCATGGTGGGTTTCTTTCTTCTTAACATTTCCCGGTTTGAAACATGGAATGTTAGAAAACCATATGAATTTATTCAAAATCGTAGATTCCAATGTTGTGTTTGAATTTCGCATGATTGAAAGATAAGTGCATAAAACAATTGTTATTCGGAGAACACAATGTTTGGGTTGTTTGACTGTTTGATATCCAACATGCATTTGTGTTATATTTTATGTGTAGCTCGATTGAATCTATCACCTTTAATTTTCCTCGGTTGAAACCAGAACGTCCTTTTGGTTTTATGTAGGTGAGAGCAATGAAAGCACATTTTATCTATGTTTTAATGAATGATTTTTTCCTTCTTCTTCACACAATCCACACTAATTTTAAGTGTTTGTCCAATTTTGTGATTTCCTAGAATGGGGAGAGATTTGAAATGGAAGAAGCTAGACGAATTGGAGGGGCAAGATGTACAAAATGGATGCTCTCCTTTTTTGTCTTCCAATTTGGAATGGGCTACTATTTTCGTGGACAAGGATAAGGTCCCTGACCTTGTTGCAGCAATTTCTCTTACAAGACTTGATCAGTTCATTCGCAGTGAAATTTGCGTTGAAGGTGTAGAAACAAAAATTTTGGACAAGAAAATAAGAGAACCTACGACCTCCTGTGTCATTTATGACAAAAATTATAGTAAAAAAATTTTGTATAAGAGGTTTGTATATATTGACATTCGTTTCTATGGCAGAATGATATTTTACTCTCTTGGTTGAACATGATGAGATGATGATGCCTTTCTTGCAGCTATTGGTGTGAATACGGTCCTATAGACAATAGAAAGTGGCCTCCACCAAAGAATAAACCGAATAAAATGTTTATATAAAAGCGAGGTTGTCAGTACCACTTCATGGTAAAGGTTATGGAAGGCAAACCCGATGTTGCCTATATTATCTACAAAGAAATGTTCCACATAGATAAAAACAGTGAATTTTTCCATGGAATTCATGACACAAGTGGAGAGAAGCATTCTATATTTTTTGCTAATCTATCCATGGAGTGCAAAAGCTATATTGAAAGCCTTTTGCTCATGGATGTCAGTGTCAATGCAATAATGGATAGACATGTCAGCAATCCTCTGTTATGTGGCATGATGTCCAAGAAAGATCAATTCCTTACAAGAAAAGATGTAATGAATACGTGGCAAAAGGTGCGTTGTACTCACACACAGAAACACAAAGTTGATTCCACAAGTATCCTACTGTGGAGTGGAGAAGACTTTGAAAACTTCTTCTACTTTCAATAGCCCGATGGGAACAATATGCCTTTTGTTATCGGGGTTTAGATTCCATGGATGTTGGATAGGATGGTTAGCTACTCGCACAATTCAATCATCTTGATGGATTCCACATTTGCAACTAACAAATATGAGGCGAGGCCTTACAAACATTGACAAATAGTTCATCATTTTTTCAATGATCTTACTGGCTGTAAACTTCACAATGCTCACGTCGATTTGTTCTCTCTAGAGTACCCATTGTATACTCTCCTCGTTTTGGATGAGCAACAGAGTGGTGTGTCAATTGCGTGGGTAGTCTCCTGACGAAACAAGATTGATGACATCTCTACGTGGCTACACGTATTGCTCGAACGTGGAAGAAGAGCCATGCCCAACTAGAGAATCAATTCATTTTTGACCGATGATGTGACTGCAGAGATCCAAGCCATACAGTATGTGCATCCCTTTCTTCATTTGTGTACATTTCTCAGTTTCTATTCATTTTGAATGCCACTTTCCTATGCATTTGAGCAGTAAAAAATATCGTTTGTATTGTCTCTTAGGGTTATCTTTCAATGTCGTGTGCTTCTATGCCTTTGGCATGTCAAAAGGGCTTGGCTAAAGAATGTATACAAGTATGCAGCCAAGCAAATGGCAATGGATGTCTTTCACAGTCTTGGCATGATCATGATGGCAATCGTTCACACCGAAGATTGTGTCACTCAGCTATTGAACTCTTTCTTTGAGGAGTTCAATGATCAGGCCTAATTCTTAGAGTACTTCAAGAAGACTTGGTGTGAAGGAGAAGGTCGAATTGGTCACTTGACAATTTTCATCACCTCGCATGATTCACACCTTTCAAATTATTTGATGTCATGTCTAATACATTGTGGCTTACTTGACTATTGGATGTTTTTGTTCGCAGCCATGTGGGAAAAAAATTGCAGATTATTCCCACATTCCAACTAGGATACGAATGGAGCCATTGAGTTGTACCATTGCGTACTAAAAACTTGGTACTTGTGCGATCATTCAAAAAAATGCAATAGGAGAATGGACTATTTGTATTACACACTTGTGTATAAAATGGAACCATTCTATAGGCAAAAGGAAAAGTTGCAGCATTATGGTTTTCTAACAAACAAAAAATATTTAAATATGCGATCTAGTGTGGAGCGGGCCAAGGCAATTTGAGAGAATGACTATATTCCCGATGAAACAGATCCTGGACGGTACTAGGTGAAAATTCAAAGTAGGTCAATGCACTACCTTGTTCGGAAATTTGGGGAGCACCTATTTGTTTGTGACTGCCCTTGGATTTTGGAGGGGAACACTTACAAACATGTTGTCAAGGTTGCTCACTTGGTTAAACGATCATCTACCATTGAAGGGGTGGTCCATGGTAAGTGAATTTCAATTTGAATTGTGTTACTTTATTCGAGTCAAATGTGTTTTGCATTTTCTACAAGAAAATACAAATTTCTTCTGGGTCCTCATTTAGATGGGAGAGGTCAACCAATTGATTCGAACATAGATTTCAATGAGACAATGTCAAAGGGGGCCATAGAAGAAAACAACCCTAATGTTCTGACCCCTATGCAAGCTCCTTCTATGACTCATGTATATGATGAACATGTCATGACGATGTCTCTTCGGAATGACACTAACGAGATCTTGAAGAAAGTGATGCGTACACTACCACAATCTCTACAACAGATGCAGTCATATGCAAAATGCATGGACAGGTTTGTAGAGGACCTACGACAATCAAATGCATTTCCGTTTGAATTCATTATGGATTCTGATCAAGCTGCAAGTAGCACCGTTCGCATGCGTCCATGGTTTAGTGCAACCACGGATCATCGTCGATGCCCAACCCGACATACGAAGCATTCCACACAACAGTCAGATCACTGAACCCCTTTGGATGACTCCTTTCCATTGTCCATGAACAATAGTTTTAATTTGAATGTCAATATGCAATGTTAGACTTCAGGTGCAACCGCTATGGATGTAGCAGAGGATACAACATCTAATACGGGTGAGTATGAGAAAACCCATTTCAATATATTTATTGTAATAGGATATGGTATTGCAGATTCCTTTTTCCAGTATGTGCTTGTACCACGCCATGAACTTTATGATTCTGTTTATGGAATTTTTTGTTCACTTCAGCATTCCAAGCTCAATTAAGGAGTCCTCATCATCGACTGTCTTTTGCAGGTGTAAACCCAATGGAAGGTATGGTTCAAATTTAATAACTTTGCTTACATAAGTCCATTTTTTGCTATGACATTATATAATTTAAGAAGTGTATTTGTTGAATCATGTAGGCAAAGTGAACCATTCAATGTTTGGTTGCTGATCTTTATAAAATACAGAAGATTTCCAATGAAAAAGGATGCGTACAAGTTGGTAACTGAGGAAAGTGCATTCAAAGGGCTTGAAAGTTTTTTGCTAAAGTATGGGCAAGCATTTCTAATCATGTTTCATGGTGGTAGAGCACGGGAAGGTTTGGAATATAGTATTCTATTAAAGCCTGGTTTGATAGAGCTTTTTTTGTGCATAAAGTAAGGGTTTAGTAGATCAGTGTTGCCTTGAGCCTTTGTATTTGTAAAAGTAGATGATGATTTAAGAATTGCTTCTTTCTAGATTTTGGCTAATTGAGTGCATTTCCAGTGGTAGAGTCATGTTTTCAAGCATTCTTTTCAAAACAATAGCATCTCAATTTCTGATATGTAAAAATTGGCACAAATGGGTTTCTCGAACAGAAAATACCTTATGGAACAAAAAATTCAAACAAGCTCTTCTTTGTTGTCGTGTACCCCAAGATAGGCCTATTTTACAAACAGAATAATTAAGCCTAAAAAATTCTTCAAGCACGACCAATTAAGATTGATAAGAAGGTGAACTTTGAGACCTTGTTTTGTTACAGTCTGCAGAAAATAAAAATGTCAGGCAGAGTCCACTATGTTTTCCATCCTCCAATTGTGATCATTTGCATCTTCTATTCATAACAAAAATATATTTTGTACAATTCATTACTTCAACTCATGTGATTGCAAGAAATAAAATTCTCAAATTATTTTCCATGTTGGAAAAGACACCGTCGATAGACAGTTAGTTATGAAAATTTTTCTTTCACTTTCAATATTTTTTACCAACTATTTTGTGTGCTTCTAATTAGAAAATGTTTTTGAATGTGCTGAAATTTTTGTTCTCTTTCCTTTCAGGCATTGTTCTTCCCACTGTTCGAATCGTGCATTGCCATATGCCCTTTGGAGATACTGCATGTGTCGTGTCATTCAGTTCAAACAATAGGTACAATCTCTTTAGTGCATACATTATCTAAATAAGTCCACTTTGCTCGCTTATGTTTTCACTATTTCCATTGCATTGACAATGTCCTTCTAATTAGAGAATGCAAGTATACCATCTAAAATAGTTGTTTTGTCTTTCATTTCAAGAATTTTATAACCTATTGGTGTAGTCCTATAAAAGATGTCTCACAGTTCTTGACCATGGGTGGCTATTTGGTCGATGAACTACCACATGTATTTTCCATGCAATATTATTGCTCGAATCGAGGAACTCAGCCTCCCGTACAAGTTGCGGGAAAAGATGTTAAGGAGAAGTAATAGAAAAGGTCCAAACTGCATAGATTTGCAATATGATAATTATGCTCACTTCTTCGACAACATCTTTGGAGTTTGGGCGCATATGGGCATGGATGTTCAATATTAAAATCTACAAATAGAGATTGTCAATTTATGTGATTGGCTAATGTTTGTTTACCGAGAAATTAGAGACCTTTTCCTAGCTGGATGCATATCGAAGGTGTGCATTAGACCAACAGTTATCATACAGAGGTACAATCTTACGGATCAGCTAAGCATGAGGTTTATGAGATTCCTCATGGGGGAATCTGTGATTAGTAATCACAAAGGTCCTTTGGAGGAATGGTTGTTGGCTGTGTTGAAATTCAACCACATTGTCAGGTTTGAGATCCATCATGTCAGGCCCTCCTTCAAGCTGCTACATGAGAATTATGGGGTGCCAACATTGTATACTATCAATTCCACCTTCACAATCAGAGTGCGACAAATGCTTCCAGATGCTGAGAACATGAAGATTATACTTGTTCATAAATGGTTGACACAATATTCAGTGTGACCAGTATTAAATGTGCATTGTAATTTTGTTCAGATTGTGTAATATTGACATGAAATATTTTTACATTTCACCAATTTATGCATATTGTTATTATAAAATTTGATGGTGAACTTGAATACACTATTTTGTTATAGTTTGTGTTTTCCTTTTTGCAACTTTTCTTGTGCATCTTCTCATTGAAATGGAATGTTGAAACGAAATATCAAAATCTGCAACATTTCTTGTCTTCCTACTGTGTGCATAACACTAGCTGTTGTCTTCTTACTATTTTTCTTTAAGTAAGGGGTGTCATAAAACAAGAAATTGAAGTTGAAAAGACTATTTTTGTTACAGTCCAGAAAGGAAAATAAGTGAGGCACAACCCACTGTGCTTTCCATAATGCTACTATTATGTGAATAATGTGTTGGGCAGAGATCGAAGAAGAGTGTTTTGCTGAAAGCAAGGGTTCTTAAAAATTATAAAGCTCAGATTAAATACATTGTCCTCTTATTGTGTGCATAACACTAGCTACTGTCTTCTTACAGTTTTTGTAAAGTCAGGGACAACCCATTGTGTTTTCCATACTGCAATAGTTAAGTAAATTTTTTTGTTTGAAACATATGAGCACTTCTGAGCACTGTCTGGGCCCTGTTCTGGACATTCAGAATGTCGACAATTCCCTTGTTAACACTGCTAAAGAGCGCTCCCTTGATTTTCTGTACCTGGATAAAACCAACTCCGAGTCCCATTCTAAACTTCTGGATCGAACCTTCTTCGAAATCAATGAGCTTAAAATTAAAAATTTGGCCCTGCAAAGCAAGATTGAGGAAATGGGTGTCAAGATTGTGGAGTTGGGAAAGAAAGATGTGGTGCATAGTAATAGGATCACTGATAATGATGTTGAGGGCCTAAGGATTAACATCAAAACCATTGTAGAATAGAACAACCGAATAGCAAGACACAATGCTATAATAATCAATGCAATGACTGAAAAGCTTGACAAAGCCTAGTAGGGATCCTTGGTGGTTGATCTAGAAGACACTGAAGATAAAAGCCAGGAAATGAATGGAGGCATTTCTAGAAGAACCCACACCAATTTGAAGTGAAAGGCCCCCTTACCCCGAAAATGGTTCAAACCTTCAAGAAGGGGGTTACTGATATGCAGGTTTTGGAGGCAGAGACAGAGACTGTCCTTAGGTCTCTGAAGTAATTTTGTGTTCTTTTTTTGTTGTCCTTTTCTTTCTGGCCCTCCAAGTCTTTTTTGCCTGCTTGCTGCTGGTTTTTTTTGGGCAGCTGTATTTTTTTGGTTGACCCTTGGTGGTCTTTTCTCTATTTTGTAAACTTTGTGGTTTCAAGTCCCTGTAAAACCCATTTTACCCTTTTATCAAAAACATATGAATAGGTCCTGAGCAAGACTATTTTTCTTAAAGAAAGGGGTCTCATAAGACAAGAAAGGGAAGTTGAAAACATTATTTTGTTACATTTTGGACAAAAAAATAAGAGGTGAGCCACAACCCACTATGTTTTCCATGATGCTACTATTAAGAAGTGACTAGCAGAGATCGAACAAGATTTTTTTGCTGAAAGTAAGGGTTGTTAACAATTATGAAGCTCAGATTCAATACACTATCCTCTTAATGTGTGCATAACACCAACTGCTATCTTCCTATTATTTTTGTAAAGTCAGGGACAACCCATTGTGTTTTCCATACTGCAACAGTTAAGTAAAAAATTTTGCTGGAAACATGTGAACAGGTAGTGAGCAAGACTGTTTTTCTTAAAGAAAGGGGTCTCATAAGACAAGAAAGGGAAGTTGAAAACATTATTTTGTTACATTCTGGACAAAAAAATAAGAAGTGAGCCACAACCCACTGTGTTTTCCATGATGCTATTGCTGGGAAGTGACTAGCAAAGATCGAACAAGAGTGTTTTGTTGAAAGTAAGGGTTGTTAACAATTATGAAGCTCATATTCATTACACTGTCCTCTTAATGTGTGCATAACACTAGCTGTTGTCTTTCTACTATTTTTGCAAAGTCAGGGACAACCCATTGTGTTTTCCGTACTCCAACAGTTAGGTAAAAAAATTTGTTGGAAACATATGAACAGTAGTGAGCAAGACTATTTTTCTTAAAGAAAGGGGTCTCATAAGACAAGAAAGGGAAGTTGAAAACATTATTTTGTTACATTCCAGACAAAAAAATAAGAAGTGAGCCACAACCCACTATGTTTTCCATGATGCTACTGTTAAGAAGTGACTAGCAGAGATCGAACAAGAGTGTTTTTCTGAAAGTAAGGGTCATTAACAATTATGAAGCTCAGATTCAATACACTGTCCACTTAATGTGTGCATAACACCAGTTGCTGTCTACTTACTATTTTTGTAAAGTCAGGGACAACCCATTGTGTTTTCCATACTGCAACACTTAAGTAAAAAGTTTTGTTGGAAACATATGAACAGGTAGTGAGCAAGACTATTTTTCTTAAAGAAAGGGGTATCATAAGATAAGAAAGGGAAGTTGAAAACATTATTTTATTACATTCTAGATAAAAAAATAAGAAATGAGCCACAACCCACTGCGTTTTCTATGATGCTACTGTTATGTGAATAATTTTTTGGGTAGAGATCGAACAAGAGTGTTTTCCTAAAAGTAAGGGTTGCTAAAAACTACGAAACTCAAATTCAATACATTATCCTCTTACTCTATGCATAACACTAATTGTCATCTTTGAACAATATTTGCAAAGTATGGGAAAACATAGTGTGTTTTCCATCCCCAAACAATTATGTATAGTAATTATTATAGAGGAACCAATTCAGGTTGTACGGAGAAAATACTCCAAGATGATAAATATTTTTTTAGCAGTAAATTATCCTCCTTAAATGGAGAAGACGTTTGAAAAACTATGTTTGTAGAGGATAAACAACTCATAGGGAGTGGTGCTTTAGAATATTGAGACTCAAAACCCTACTTTAAAGGTTTTCTAGAACGATGGATAGGGAAGTTTGTAGAGGATAAACAACTCATACAGAGTGGTGTTTTAGAATATTGAGACTTAAAACCTTACTTTAAACATTTTCTAGAAGGATGAATATAGTTTTCTAATCCACCAATATATGCTTTTCTTTGTCATTGGCATTTGGGTAAGGGTAGACCGTTAAAATGAATACTTTACCAATCACATTGTTGTCATTACCATATGGTTGGAGGTACATAATGAGAATCAAGGGTGCATTACTTGATTGAGATATTTTGATGGGCCTTGTTGTAATCACCTTTTCAATTGTTCACATTAGGCTGATTTTCATCATTCTTTTCTTAAGGCATAGAACTTGTTAATTCTGAAGTTGATTTGATCTTGTGAGTGAGTCATGGATAGTCCTTATCTCTATGTTTCCAGGATTGAGACCCAACAATATTTTTTTAGTAGTTATATATATATATATAATATGCATTACAAATGGTGCATTTGAAATATTAGTATATCATTCTATCCACTTGTATGGATTATCACAATCCAAAACTATATTACCGACAGTTGATGGGTTTCAAATCCTGTACCTCATGGATTTTTTATTTTTTTTAAAATCTCCAATTTATTGATAAATGGTGGCATCGATTGTTCCCATACCAACCACTTTAGCATTAATAACCAGATGTAAAGTGTAAGATCTAGATCAATTTAGTTATGAAGCATGTTTGATTATTTTTAACATGTATGAACATAAAGACCATAACCAGATTGCGAAGACTGAACATTATACAAACTGAAAAGCTGAAATATTTACAAGATAACATAATCTTACAACAACTTTATAACTGAATGACATATGATAAATAAATGAACATGAGGAGCAAAACTGTCTTCATAACTATTTCAACTCATATAATTCTATTTGCATATAGTCACAATTTTAGATCCTTATCACAATATGCAAGATGAGTGAACATGAAACAATATGCAGTGTACTAGAGTTGAAAAACACTTGTATGCCAAGTCAAGTGATTATCAAAGAACTCAAATAAAGAGACCATGAACTGAATTACGAAACCAATACTGACTTGGAAACCAATCAAGAATATCTTATTGTCTTATTGCTTTGACATTAATGCCAACACATGCTAGAGGGGACAACACAAGAGTCATGTAAAATTTGTGTTCCAAACATATTAACAGATAGTGAACAAGACTATTTTTCTTAAAGTCTGATATGAAATGGATAAAAATTATTTGTTCCAATGACATGAAATAAGTATATATTCCTATATGTTCAGCATAATTGTACAATAATAAAATAATTAAAGAAGCCCATGAAAAGTCTCATATCAAATGTATAACACCATAGTGTTGAAACATATGCAAATGGTGTATCCCTACACCACAATTGTTCAATATTAAAATACTTAAACCCACAGAGAAGAATCAGTATTTGGAGCCTCTCTCATCAATTCTTGCGCTACCTATTCCTTGTAATCGAGTTCAGGACTACGTAAAATACGACACGCTCCTTAGGGTCCTTGTGTATTTCGGGGGGGGGGGTGATTCCAAATCCATGAACCCTCACAGATGATGAACGTGACACAATAGATTTCTTTGTACTCAGTGCTTTGTCCATGTCAGGTTTAACAACTTCACCCTATAGCAAACAATTAATGAGAATTAACGTATGCATCGAAACAATATATGCAGTATGATATATACAACAACATATCGTTTATGTGTACCCCTGGAACATAATGCTTCATCTCCACAAGCTGCCATATGGAAAAACTGACCATGCACTCTGCGATGGTATCTGTGCTAGGGATGGCAAAAGGCATGTGGCATCGACCATCAATGGCCTCAACAATGCTGACTCTCACATAATTTTTTGGGTGCCTCAAGAAGAGGGTGTGATCATTTTTTGCAACAACCTATAGAATGCCTTTTGCAACCCATTTATGCCACCTCTAAAGGTCGACGTGATCACCAACCTTAAAAGTTATGCCATTGAACTCTATCATCTGTTCATCCACCAAATTTTCCTGCAATTGAAACATCATTGACGCGAAGCATAATTGAAGGCACATTAAAAGATTCCTAAAGAAATAGGAATAGACCATGGAACTGTGTTTGGTTTCATACCGATATAGATGGCATGCCGCACCTCTCCCTATCCCCACTTCCATCTTTATTGCCATCTTCCCCTTGCAGGCCAGCGCTCTCCTTCTCCCCGAGTCCATCCTTATTACCCTCTCCCACTTGCAAGCCAGTGCTCTCCTCATCCCCATGTCCATCTCTGTCACCCAGTTCCACATTCAGCCCAGTGTTCTCCCCATCCTCATGACCATTTGTGTTACCCTGTCCCACTTCGTGGCCAGTGCTCTCCCCATCCGCATGTCCATCTATATTAGCCTCTCTCATTTCAATCACAACGACATCGCCAATTAGGTCAAGGCCAACACTTCATTGTTTATCCTTGCCCTGTAATAGTAGGAATTAGAAGGTCATTTAAAATTCAGGTGCATGCAACCAATTCATTGAAATAATCAAAACAAACATTAAATAAAAGAATTGCAACTCACCGTTTCTTTTACTTCCTCCATGTCAAGGCACCTTGACACGTTTGATCGCATATGCTCATTCTTCTTCTTCTTCTCAACATTGTTAGACGATGAGTCAGGAGGAATGACATCATCTGCTACTTCCATGGGCAATTGTTCACCATCAAAAATCACAAAAACTTTCTTGAGGGCAACAGTTCGTTGTTCATCATTGATGTGTAATAGGAGGAATTGAAACGTTGCACCAAAATCAAATGCATGCAACCAATTCATTCAAATAAGAAAACAAACTTTACAGTAAACAAAAGATTTGGAGATCACTGTTTGTTTTCGTTTCTTCTTTAGATGGTGCCTTGAAGCTTTCAACTGTGTAGGATGCTTATTCTCAATCTTATAAGCAGGGGTGGGAGGAACAACATTGTCTTTTCCTTTCATGGAAACAAATTCCTCTAGCGAATGATCCCTACTATGCTGGTGGGGAGAAACCACTTCTCGAGCATCACCCTGGCATGTCATGTAAGTTAACATTAATTGAACCTTCTATGCATCTGAACATAAATGATTTAGCAATGAAAATTACAATTCAGTTCGACAATACCATTCCTTCCTGTCTCTTTCTCTTCTACAATCGTATTATTTTTGGCCTTATCTGCTCCTTCATCTCGTTAGTGTTGTATAATGCCATTTGCTTCTTCACCTTGTCCTTTCCTTCTTTGGAAAGTTGAAGGAAGTTTTGTTTCCCAAACATTTGACAGACACGTCTAACAACACGCTTCTACTGCACATGTTGTCGTATATTCATTTGGTACTCTGTAGTTTCCACCTTCTTTAGAAGGTACTCTTTCAATTTATCAGGGGGAGGAGAAGGTTGTTTTGGTTCCCCCCCCAACACAGCTCAACCATGCTTTGGTGCATCAAGAATAGGAAGGTGGTGATGCTGAAACCTATGCATGTTGAACACTCTCCAATCATAATACTTTTTGGTACATTCTTCTACAATACAATAATATATATATCTGCCATTCACCGTTTCTCTTCTATATTCAACAGCAACCTGCATAGCAAGTTTGGAAAAGAAAATTGCTTAATATATTTGATATTCAATCAAATTAAATGCACAACATATATACACAACCAAATGATGCAATAATTCGGTTATTATATCTACCTTCCCGCCTAGCACATCACCCTGTGCTTCATTGGATCCCTCTCCATCCTTAGGGTCTACCTCTACATGGTTTTCCTTCTAGTCATGGACTATGGCAAGAGCGAGATCATCTCCCTGATTATTTTCCTAAATCAAAGGAACAATATATGCCAAAATCAGAATATTTGTAAGAGACATGATATTTTTGAACTGAAATTAAAAAGCATTTTGATTCATGCATAGGAAGGGAAGGGCAATTGGAAGTTCACAATCAATTACTGAACACGTCGCTGCCTTATGGTTGACCATTTTCATAAATCGAGGGGACTTCCTCCGTACCACGGTTGCTGCCTCCTGAATAAAACATTCCAACTTTCCAATCAACCTCATAACCAGTCATGAGAGATTAAAATTGTACATTGGATTGCATCTTGTAATCACCAGATCTTACCTGCATGTTTCGTGAATGGGACCACCGCAAAGAAGATGGCCTACTACACAAAATTTCAGGTGTGTTGTCCACGTCAATGACGTTCTTCACTACAAGAACCAGTTTTCATTTTACAGCACGCATCCTTGGTTTCCTGTAAACTATAAAATTGTTGCAAGTGTTATGGACTGTTAAAGTACAAAAATTTATTGCACAATTTTGTAGTAATCAAGCATATATTGTTTTCAATGAAAAGAAGAAATTAAAATGCACAACCCACACTTTTGTAAAACGCTATACAAGTAACCCACTCTGGTTTAGAATATCCAATTATTTTGTCCAATTATTATTGTCAATCATCAGAATGATAATGAATTGCAATTTATACCATAAATAATAGTTGTAACTTTTGGAGGTGCCATTTTTACATTCATATAGTGTAAATAAGAAAATATTTTCAAGACACTCAAACTATTATCCAAATTTTCAGTTTGGAAAACATAGGGTGTTACAAAGCATGCAACACACAAACTGTTAAAAGACAACACTTTCTATTATGCAGACTGTTACAAAACACTGTATTGAAGTTCACATTCATATTTTATAAGAATCCATCACATGCACTAAACATTCCATTTCAATATCGGAATATGTTTGAAACAGAAGATGCACAAAAAATATTACACGATGGAAAACACACTAGGTTTTCCTTCACTTTTCAAATACTATTCAATGATGACACTTACTATTATGCACACTGCAAGAAAACAATGTATTGAAGGTCACTTTCATATTTTATAACTGCCCTTGCTTGCAACAAAAGTTGAACAGAAAAAAAAGAAGTAAAGTTGCAGTATTGAAAACCCAGCAAGTTGTCCTTTGCTACTCAAAAGCTTAAATAATTATGGTTATTTTTTAGCTTTAGGATCATTTAGGTTATATATAATCGGAGCAAGCTAAGTCCTAGACAAAATTCACATATGTATATAACATAGGATATGCCGGTTTGAAGCATTTTTTTTTTGTGTTGAGGGTTTTGAAATTTTTGTTTTGTTTCCTCTCCGTTTGCTAGTTATAGAACTTTTCCCTTTCCGAATGAAAAAAGCGACAACCCATTGTACAAATATGAGTGAAATTAATAAAAAATGTTTGTAGAAATCAGAATCACCTCCAATAATCAAATGCTATATTTCAAAAATCATGTAAAACCCATGGAGAAAAGAGCCATTGTTCACATAGTTTTTCAGAATGGATAGAAAAGGGCATAACATGGCATTCAAAATCATAATTGGGAAAAATAGCAAAAATCCCACATCCAATCCCATTTTTGCCTCCATTTTATACACTATTGTTTTGGGAAACACACTGTCTCCTAAATCTCAGACTATTGTAAAACCCATTGTTTGACTACGACATCTCCTCATGTTATGTATGTGTCCACGTATGTTCTTATGTATGTTTTTCATGTGGTTTTCAATGTGCATAGGTGAATTTTGTCTAGGATTTAGAAACTGGCATAACTCGTAGACAAAATTCACCTATGTACATTAAAAACATGCATGGATACTACACAATATGATGAGACGTCATAGTTGGAAAACACACTGTCTCCTTTCTGTTGTAGAGGAACCAACATATCCTATGTTATATACATATGTGAACTTACTCGTGAAACTGGCATATCCTATCTTATATACATATCTGAATTTTGTCCAAGAGTTAGCTTGCTCCCTCCTTAACTTGTGGAAAAAATTCACCTATGCATATATCATGGCCTATGCGGCCATACCGCATGGAGAAAAGAGTCGCAACGGAAGAGGTGGGACTCGCGGTGACAGAAAAGGTTGCCGGATGGAAGGAAAGACATGATAGCTGGATGTCTCATCCCTCCTACTGTTTGTTGTCCCGTCACTGGGAGAATCATGTCAGCACCGGCAGTTTTTCAAAATAATCATTTGGTGTGGATGGACAAAAAGCCTAAAATGTGGCCAAATGAAACCATTATTAGCAAATAATAAAAAGGGCCGACAAGGTCCCATTTTCGCCATTTTTGGATGGTGACATTTTGGTGGATAGCGAGGGCAAGAGTAGTAGCCATGCGGAGCTCCTTCAGGTATGTATATCTGCTTTGTGTTATGCACAGAGTAAGAGGACAATGTATTGAATTTGAGCTTCATAATTTTTAACAACCCTTACTTTAAGCAAAACACTCTTGTTCTATCTCCACCCAACACATTATTCACATAATAGTTGCATCATGGAAAACATAGTGGGCTTTGGCTCACTTATTATTTTATGCATGCTGTAAGAAATGAATGTTTTGAAGTTTGCATTGTATTCTTTTTCAATATCTGCCCATATGTTTCCAACACAAAATTCACATAATAGTAGCATCATGGAAAAGATAGTGGGTTGTGGCTCACTTCTTATTTTTTTGTCTAGAATGTAACAAAATAATGTTTTCAACTTCCCTTTCTTGTCTTATGAGACCCCTTTCTTTAAGAAAAATAGTCTTGCTCACTACCTGTTCATATATTTCCAACAAAAAAATTACTTAACTGTTGCAGTATGGAAAGCACAATGGGTTGTCCCTGACTTTGCAAAAATAGTAAGAAGACAGCAGCTAGTATTAAGCACATAGTAAGAAGACAATGAATTGAACTTGACCTTCATAATCTTTAACAACCCTTACTTTCAGCAAAACACTCTTCTTGGATATCTTCCCAACACATTATTCACATAATAGTAGCATCATGGAAAACACAGTGGGTTGTGGCTCACTTCTTATTTTTTAAAATCTCCTTATTTAAATGTAAATGGAAAGCTTAAGGTCTAATTGCACATGGAGGAGTTGGAGTAGAATACCGACGAAATGGAGGTGAGGGGTAATTTGAAATTTGGGACACACAATGCAGAGTATTTCAGTTTCTTGAATGTCTTCTAAATCACAGATTCCATTGTTGTGTTTAAATTTAAGTCGATTGATAATAAGACTGTCCAAAATTATTCTCAATGGGAAACCCATTGCTGGGTTTCATTTTTTTTAATCTCCTTGTTTTAATGTAGAGGGTTTTACAAGTTCTTTTTCTTTTAAATTTGGGAAATAGAATGTGGAGTATTTCGGTTGCTCGAATGTCTTCAAAATCACACATTCCATTGTTGTGTTTCAATTTCGCACCATTGAAAAAAGAAATTGCAAAAAATAATTCTCAATGGGAAATGCAATGCTGGGTTTCAGTTATTTGAATCATCCACTTGAGATGTAAAGGGTCGTCTCATGCTGGGTTGTTTGGTTCTTAACACCCATGGTTTTGCAAGATGGAATGTTATAAAACAATATGAAAGTCTTCCAGTCACACCTTCCATTGTTGTGTTTTAATTTCAAGTATATAACAAATTGCATACTTCATAACACATTGCATTTTTCAACCTCCACATCACAACATACTCTAGCCCTTTCTGGTTTTTAGACCAGTATATCAAGGTGTGCACATTTTGTAGTGCATGTCGGAAAATACAATGTGTTTTGAAGCCTTCCTTTACTTATACAGTATACCCAACCTTTGTCTTGTAATGTAAATATACAAATGTATAGATGGTGTTTTATTTTATCAAATAGGACATCTCTCATTTAATGGGGACAATAATAACCCTCAATACATAGTGTAATTCATAGTACACACTTCATTCTATTTCACAACAATTCATGTTGGAAAACCCTACATGTTAAGGAAGAAGCAACCCAAATAGTTTTGTCAAACCCTCTGCAACACTATTGGATAGTACACGTCACCTCAATTCGGTCAGTATTCTCCTCGAAGTCGTCCACATGCACTGAGACCTTCTGCTTTCCCTTTCAACGTGCAGACAAGAAACAAAACAAATAGTATTTCCACCTTGCTTTCTCCAAACAGAAAAGGCCCACGTCATTCCCTTCCACTTTTCCCACGCCACACAAAAGAAACTTTCTGACGAAGCTAACCCACCCGCTTTTTCGCTCGACAACGGGTAGGAAAAAGCCCCTGACGGCGCTGTTAACTCTTGCTTGGCCGTAGCTCGGACGTTTCAACCCATCTGCCTGTTTTGTCACTTTTTGTTTCCATGTATGTTGTTATTCTAATAGCTCTTTTACAATTTTTCTATAATATTCAGGGCCAAGTAATGGGAGTAGGCCAAATTATCAATTAAGTTATTCCTAACCATTGGCTTTACAAGTTCTATTTAATATAGTGCATAGAACTATTTGGGGTAGTAGCTTGTTATATGTGCACATCTTTCTGCAGTGTGGTGGTCAGATCAAAACATACTAAAAAAGAGCAGAAATAGAATATAGAAATAGCATTCCACAAAATTTCCATCAAGTGTTGTTAAAATATGAACCATTTATAACTTACTACATATTGTATACAAATAGCGAAATTGTAAAAAAAACTATTACGAAAAAACTTATGCACTACATATATACTCTTTTGGTGAAAGATTTCAAATTACCACAAAACACAATAGAATTACATGAAAATGACAGCTGAATGAAAACCCCAACATTTCACATTTTCAAACAAATCGGCACTTCTAAATGCATATTAAATTTTGGAAATTTAACCGTCCACTACACTTGCGATTCAAGCTATGGAAGCCAGAATCATCTGTATTTACTACAGAAGGTTCACATCTCCTGAAGCATCCTTGTCAATTCACCTGCCCTTGTCTTGTTGAATTTTCTTTTGTGGCCTACTTAAACAACCTAGAAGAAAGACAAGTGTTAGCGATAGATTAAATTGGAAAATTAAAGACAATTGGTGCTAGAAATAATTGTATTTCTTCCAAAATTCCCAAATATAAAATTTATATGTTCTGCTTAGTGCAAAATGACAGCTTACACAGACAATAAACAAACATATTAAACTATACATTGGGAATTTAATTTCCAATTTAACCTATTGCTAACACTAGTATATATATCAGCAATGATATGTGCCATTTTTCCATTCTGTAAGAACTATGAAGCAATGAACGTTCTTTTTGTTCTATAAATTCACTTCTTCCAATCAGGAATAAAGAGAAAGCTAACTCGTAAACAAAAAGCACCTATGTATGTAACATGAGATAAAAATGGCATTTCATTTTCGTCATCTGATTCGAGCGAATAAATGCTCAGACTATTTGTAGTGTTGGAAAATACAACGTCCCCATATAAGGTGTTAAGAAACAAGCAACCCAAATAGTGTTGCAAAACCCTTTGCAACAGAGAGGAAACAGTGTGTTTTCCAACTATGATGTCTTGTCATGTTATGAATGTATCCATGTATGTTTTTCATGCATTTTTTGATGTACATTGGTGAATTTTGTCTAGGATTTAGGTGGATCCTTAAGAAACAAGCAACCCAAATAGTATTGTAAAACCCTCTGCAACAGAGAGGAGACAGTCTGTTTTCCAACTATGACGTCTCGTCATGTTGTGTATGTATCCATGTATGTTTTTCATGCTTTTTTCAGTGTACATAGGCGTAATTGTATGTCTAGGAGTTAACCAGCTCCTTAACAAACAAGCAACCCAAATAGTATTGTAAAACCCTTTGTGATAGAGAGGACATGGTGTGTTTTCCAACTATGATGTCTCCTCATGTTATGTATGTATCAATGTATGTTTTTCATGCATTTTTCGATGTACATAGGTGAATTTTGTCTAGGAGTTAGCTAGGTCCTTAGGAGAAACGGAAACAAGAAACCCAAATAGTGTTGTAAAACCCTTTGCAATAGAGAGGAGGCAGTGTGTTTTCCAACTATGCAAATAATGAGAGCAATACATTTGTTCCAATGAGGAGAAATCAAACTCAAATAAAAAGTGCCTATTCATGTAACATGAGATCAAAATGGAATTTCATTTTCCTCATTTGATTCGATCAAATAAATGCTCACATTCTCTGGACATTTGGGAAACGCACCGTGTCAATACAAGGTGTTCAAAAACAAGCAACCCATATAGTGTTGTAAAAATTTGTTCCAATCAGATAAAGAAAGCGAAATGACATTTTGGCTGTAGCAAAGAGTTGTTCAAAAACATATAAAAAACATACATGAGAACATAAATGGAAACATACATAGCATGATAAGACATCACAGTGCAGGGTCCGCCAGAATGGCGATCGACACAAAACTGGCAGACAGAACAAAACGTCTGGGCGATGGTCAAGTGGGAGTTAATGGCGCCATCAGGTGGGTTTTCCCGCTTGTTACTAGGCAGAAAGTTGGTAGGTTAGCTTTGTGGACAAGATTCTTTTTTTGGCACCGCAAAAGTGGAAGGGAATGATGTGGGCCTTTTCTCTTTCAAGAAAGAAAGCTGAAAATACTATTTGTTTCCTGCTCTTGGGACTTTTCTATTTCAAGAAAGAAAGGTGAAAATACTGTTTTCTAGCAACAAATAGTCATTCTTGTCTTCGTTGTTCATTGCAAAATGGCAAGATGGCACATACACAGAGCAGGTATACATACCTGAAGGAGCTCCGCATGGCTGCTACTCTTCTGCTACTCTTTCCCTCGCTATCCACCAAAACTTCACCGTCCAAAAATGGAAAAAATGGGACCTCGTCGGCCCTTTTTATTATTTACTAATGATGGTTTTGAATGACACATTTTAGGCTTTTTGTCCATGCTGATAAATTATTTTGATATCCTGCCAGCACTGTCACATTTTCCTGGCAATAGTTGCAGGTGTTGGCCCTTTTCTATTTCGAGAAAGAAAGGTGAAAATACTATTTCTTTCCACTCTGCACATTAAAAGGGAAAACTAAATGTTTCAGTGCACATGGACAAGTTGGAGGAGAAATCAGACCAAATTCAGGTGACATGTACTATCCAATTGTGTTGTAGAGGATTTTACAACACTATTTGGGCTGTTTCTTTCTTAACACCAATGGTTTTCCAACATGAATTGTTGCAAAACAAAATGAAGTGAGGGCAAGCTTCAAAACACATTGTATTTTCCAACACGCACTATAGAATGTGCACACCTAGATATATTGGTCTAAAAACCAGAAAGGACTGGGTATGTTGTGATGTGGAGGTTGAAAAATGCAATGTGTTATGAAGCATGGAATTTCTTACATACTTCAAACTTAAACAGAATAATGGAAGGTGTGATCTAGAAGACTTTCATACTATTTTGTAACATTCCATTTTACAAAACCATGGGTGTTAAGAACCAAACAACCCAACATGAGATGACCCTTTACATCTCAAGTGGATGATTAAAATAACTGAAACCCAACACTGTGTTTCCCATTTAGAATTCTTTTCTGCACTTTTTTTTTTCAATGGTGCAAAATATAAACACAACAATGGAATGTGGGATTCAGAAGACATTCAAGTAACACTACATGTTGAAAACCCATGGGTGTTAAGAAGCAAACAACCCACCATGAGACAACCCATTACATTAAAACAAGGAGATTAAAAAAAATGAAACCCAACACTGTGTTTCCCATTGAGAATAATTTTGGACAGTTTTTTTATTGAAACCCAGCACTGCGTTTCCCATTCAGAATTATTATTAGCAGTTTCTTTTTTCAATGGTGTGAAATTGTAACACAACAATGGAATGTGTGATTTTGAATACATTTGAGCAACTGAAATACTCCACATTGTGTTTCCCAAATTTTAAACGCAAAGAACTTGTAAAATCCTCTACTTGCAACAAAATTACCCCTCACCTCAATTTCGTGTGTATTCTCCTCCAAATCCTCCAAGTGTACTCCACACTTCAGCTAATTTGGTCGGTAAGTTTCTTTTGTGTGGCACAGGAATAGTGGAAGGGAATGACATGGGCCTTTTTTGTTTGGAGAAAGCAAGGCAAAAATACTATTTGTTTTGTTTCCTGTCTGCATGTTGAAGGCAAAAGCTAACTGCTAGACAAAATTCACCTATGTGTATATGATAGCATATGCGGCCATACCAAATTCAATTATGGCAACAGTTGCAGGTATTGGCCCTTTTTTTTTCGAGGAAGAAAGGTGAAAATACTATTTCTTTCCACTCTGCACATTGAAAGGGAAAGTTGAACATTTCAGTGCACGTGGACAAGTTGGAGGAGAAATCAGACCAAATTCAGGTGACACGTACTATCCAATAGTGTTGCAGAGGGTTTTACAACACTATTTGGGCTGCTTCTTTCTTAACACCAATGGTTTTACAACATGAATTGTTGCAAAATAGAATGAAGTGAAGGTAGGCTTCAAAATACATTGTATTTTCTAACATGCACTAAAGAATGTGCACACCTAGATATACTGGTCTCAAAACTAGAAAGGGCTAGGGTAAATTGTGATGTGGAGGTTGAAAAATGCAATGTGTTATGAAGCATGCAATTTGTTAAATACTTCAAACTTAAACAAAAAAATGGAAAGTGTGATCTGGAAGACCTTCATACTGTTTTGTAACATTCAATCTTACAAAACCATGGGTGTTCAGAACCAAACAACCCAGCATGAGACGACCCTTTACATCTCAAGTGGATGATTGAAATAACTAAAACCCAGCACTACATTTCCCATTTAGAATTATTTTTTGTAGTTTATTTTTTCAATGGTGCGAGATTGAAACACAACAATGGAATGTGTGTGTAGACATGCAAAATTGACATCATACATCTCACTCTAACATCGTGCATTGAATTCTCCTATTAATCAATTAAGACAATTTATTGATTAATCTCCTAAGGTTCATTAAATAAATTAGTTTATTTAATTAAATCCTTAAAGTTCTTCTCATTTGATTTATCAAATGTCAAATCCCTAAAATCCCCTAAGTTAATTAATCTAAATTAATTAACTTCTAATCATGATTACTATTCTCTAGCTTTTGACTCAACTAGAGTCAAATCCAAACTCTCAACTAACCCACCCACTTGCACCAATAAATCATTTATTTGATTTATAATTCCTCTAATTACATTCAAAATGGCATCAAAATGGAATATTCTTCCATTTTGAATCTTCCCCCCAAAAGGGACTTGTCCCTTCCAACAAGGTTTTAAATGCTATTTGCACAAGTCAACATAGCATTTATTGCACCTTTCATCCCCCCAAAACATGTCAAGTCATTCAAATTCAAATTTGAAATTGGCACATTTGCCAAAACTTGCACATTCCTCACCCTCTCACACCTTGACAAGTGGCATCTTGTCATTGGCCCATGAATGATCCCACATTCATCAATTTGGCCTCTCCTCTCTTCAAGCTCAACTATAAGTTGAAGGCTTCTCTCCTTCAAACAACACAACAGCCACATATCCAAGCATCTACACTATAGGCAACTTGAGTTCAAGCATCTCATTGTCTATATCATTATCTTGGCAATCTAAGCTAATCAAGGATTGGGAAAGGGCATCCTTTCTACATCATAAGGAGCACCAATCCACTATGGGATAGGTTTATTTCATGGTTTAGATGTTTTATCTAATTTTGTTGTTTGGTTGCATTTGAATCATGGATTATTATCTCATAGGGATAGGAATTTCTGTTATATTGTTTGTATCATGTTGCTAACCATATGCAGATTTTCATGTCCTACAAATGGCGCTAGAAGGAGGGCATATTTATGTTTTTCTGCTGTATTTTAGTTCATTCTAAAATAATTTTAGATCTATGTTCTTTTGTTGTATTTTAGTTCATTCTAAAATAATTTTAGATCTCTATTCTTTTGCTGTATTTTAGTTCATTCTAAAATAATTCTGCCTTCAGAGGAGGTAAAAATTACAGAATGCAAACACGTTTTTGGAGATTGGGTGTATTTTTAATGCTGTAGAGTTCAGAATAATTGTTGCTTTCACATTCAAAATGTTTCCTAAGGCATTTGTCATACTCAAACCTCAATTTTTATGATGTTTTAAGTGTTTTTTTATCACTAGTTAAAAGAAAAACGTGATAACAATGCAAAAAACGCCTCTCTAATTTTTGCTGGGATATACAAAATGTAGCCACGTTTTTGTAGATTGGGTGTATTTTTAATGCTGTAGAGTTAAAAATAATTGTTGCTCTCACATCCAAAATGTTTCCTAAGGCATTTGTCATACTCAAACCTCAATTTTTATGATGTTTTAAGTGTTTTTTTGTCATCAGCAAAGAGAAAAAACGTGACAACAAGAAAAAAAAACACCTCTGTAATTTTTGTTGGAATATAAGAGAGTAAAATGCTTGGTAAATGCATTTTTTTTAATATCAATAAAAAAAAAGGAAACTGCAATCTTTCTTTTTGAGGAGTTTTAAGTATATTGCCAAAGTGAAATGGTAGGTGTTGAATTTTATTTTTTCCAGAGTCAAGTTAAAAATTTCTGGTATTGACTGTGATTCTCTATTAATTGGAATCCCCAAATCAAATTTGCTGCAAAATCTACATTTAGTTTCATGTATTCACATGGGTATTGGTCTTGATTTGATGCCATAATCAGAGAGTGAATTGTGTTTTGATTTGTAATGTTGCATCTTTCACGTCATTTGAAAGATGCAAATTTTATTTGAGAAAGGCTAAAATCTATATTTAGGAATTGTGTTTTTAATTTTTAATGTTACATATTATCATTAATTCCTTGAAGTAAATCTCATTTGTAAAATTTTACTTTTGCAATGTTTTAAAGGTGTTGACATGAAAGTTGAAACATCAAGGTTGACATTGGAGATTGATATTGAAGGTTGAAGCAAAAACAAAGGCGAAAAGAGGAGAATTGAATATTTTCTTGAAAACAAAACTTGAAAAGCATTTTTTAATGCTTGTTTTAACAATCTTGGAGCTTCCATTTACTACCCTTTTTTTTTTTTTCCTGTTTTTAGCTAACTCACTTTTCAATTTGGGCTTAAAATCAATCAATGACTTGATATTTTCAAAGTTGGTTAAAATTGAACCTTAGACACTTACTAGATTTCAATTTGGGATTAAAATTGAACAAGGCAACCTTCACACTTGGATTTTGGTGCTTAAAACGAACTCATCATTGCTTTGAGGAATTTAAAATTGAACATCTGTACTTTGTGTTTTGTAAACTTTTTTGCAAAGTAGTGTCATTTAAAAGGGCATATGCGCTTCTCTCGCGCTTCACGGCGATCTTGAGAATCAAAAGTCTTTTTGATGACCCTAAGTTGCATAAAAGATTGTCTCCACACTTCAATTTGGGATCTAAAATTGAACAAAACATGCGAGTGTGAGCACGATATATTGCGGAGGTTCTCCCCTTTGTTTTTCAACGAAGGTTGTGTGAATGACGGGATATGTTAGCTCGCTATTGTTTATCTTAGAGGGCCTGCCTTGTGGGAAAAAGTAATCACCCAAGGGAACGACCCAACCGGGAACACGCTAAAGCCAAGCGACTTCCAACCGGTATATAAGTGTGGATATTGGAAGAAAGGCCAATATCACGAGGATTATTTCGACGAGATGGACAGCAATGGACTCTCGCCGACGTTGGATAATCCCCCACGAACGGAATGCCCGAATTAGAACCCCTTGTTTAGAAATTGGCCAAAACCTTGTCTATCTTGTTGGTGCAAAAGGTTATGTCGTTTGAAGCCGCCCCACGTAACATGCGGTCTTGTTGTGGAAATGGAAAGTATGCCATGGGAGATTCATGGGTACTAATGCTTGGCTGACCCGAATAAGTGAGTGTTGTGGAGGGGAGCCAGTGTGGTCAAGCATTTAGCCATTCGCACAAGATATGCGCAGCTGGATTTATCCAAGTGGGAACCCAACAAGGTATTGTCTCATCAACCTAGGAGTGTGAAAGTGCTTGGAAAAAAAACACATTGCTTGATCTTGAAAACATTTGGAAAACAAACATACACAAAAACCTTGAAATTTCAAACACCTTGTGGGGAACAAATACCTATTGATGAACTTACCCACTCTTGCTTTCCCTAGGAATCACATTCCTAGAGGTTTCTAAGTGTGCAAATTCTATCATCATTTGTTTCCAATAAGGATAAACATAAGGAACTTTTGCCCTAATTTCTTTGATTTCCACATAATGGACATTGTGGGATGAAAACGAAAGCAGGACATTAGACATTCAGTTTGAAAACATAATCAAGCAAGTGTGTTGGTAAAAAGGATTTCACTAAGACAAGATAAAAGACAAATTTGATTACACATGTGTTTTCTAACATGATCAAAATCCCAAAAACCGAAGTTCAAAAAGCTTAGTGTGAAAGCTAGTGAGGAGCGTCTTGAGATCCTGAATTGTTTGAAAGATTTACTTTACTCTCATAGGAAATATAGCGTGTTCTTCAACACCGAGGTCTTGTAAGCAGAAGTGTTATTCTAGGTCAAGTCTAGGATCAAATTCAATCACTTTCATCCATCTCTCAACCATTAAATCAGTCAAAAATCACCTCACCAACAACTCTTGGAAACTTTGTAAACATCTTTTATGCTAAACTTTGTAAACATCTTTTATTCTAAACTTTTAGGCAAAATCAAAACCACTTTGTTTGACTTAACACATCTAGTCAAACCATCATCTTATACACAAGTTATCTCTAGGATAGCACAACTTCCTAGGGTTTACAAGTTCATCTTGTTTGGCTTAACACACCTAGCCAAATTATCAAATCATCATCACATTTGACTTGACGCACTTAGTCAAACTACCATCTTGTAGGAGTTCACTCTTGGATAAAACACAACTTCCTAGAGTTTTACAATTACATTCATCACATTTTGTTTGACTTAACGCACCTAGTCAAACCATCAATCCAATCATGATTAATCAAGTCCTAAAAGTTTAACATTCCCTTCAAAGTTTCTTTAAGAGTTCCATTCATCCATATCACTCATTTTTCGTTATCTCATCCTCATCATCACTCTGATCCTTCAATTATCCTAGTTCTTTGCTTCTTTGAACCTAAGGTTTAGACTGATCTAAAGGATTAGAGGTTCATCTCTTACATTCTTGAAAATTGATCGTCATTTTATGGTTCAAACTCGATCTCAACACAAGAGGGACATGGAATATAAATTTGATCCAACCAAACTATCCAAGCCTTGCAATACCATTTGATTATCAAAGCTTGTACAATGCATACATGGGAGCATTATCTCATACAAACATCAATGGTACAGCAAATATGAGCATACCCAATCCAAAGTTTGGAACACCTTTCCCAATGATAGATTTAAATCCAAGTCCAAATTTGCAAATCTATCAACCAAACACTCAATGCATGAATTTTCCAAACAACGTCATCCTACCAAATCCATACATACCAAGTGCAACTTTACCAAACATGACCATTTCAAATCCACACTTGGTAAACTTTGGGGTCGACATGTTTGCAAATCCCCCTAATGTTGTTCAAAATCCTAGCAATATATTGGCAACTCCATATGTTGATTCAAATCAAGGTAACCCCATGCAAAATCAAAGTTACCTAAATCCAAGCAATATGATTCCCAACCACAACAATGTTAAATTTCAATCTATCATGCCAAATCAAAACATCATACCAGATCATCCCATTTTTCCATCGATATCGCAACAACAGATGGCAACCATCCAAGCAACCCCAACAATCAACACCATTCCCATTCCACCACCACCGCCACCACCGCCAAAATACAACACGACCAATTCATTCTCCATCATGTTGCAAGCTTCTCAAGAAGCTTCCTGCGAAAAGGCACTCCAAGCCCAACAAGCTACACAGCTAGTTGCTCAGCAAGCACAAGCGGCTCAAGTAGCCCAACAAGTGCAAGCGCAAGCAGAATTCTACGCACTATTGCAATCAATCCAAGAAGAAGTAGCACAACAAAGAGCCCAACAAAAAGCATTTTTGGCACAAAAACAACATGACGAACAACAAGCATTGTTGGCTCAGTAGCAAACACAAGCCTTACCCGCTCAACAAAGCTTGCAACAGATTCCCACCGCAATTGTTGAAAACAATGATCAAGATCTATCCATCAATGAACACATTGAAGATGTTCCCATCTCATTCAATGATCAAATCATCACACACCAAGAGGCAATTTTCAATCACGATCAAAACTCACTGATGATACCCAACAATGATCAAATCCAAGAAACATTAACATCATTCAATCCTATGTTTGAGAACAGTGACAATCCCTCCACCAAAATTGTTGAAAACAATGATCAAAATCAATCCATCAATGAACACATTGAAGATATGTCTACCCCATCCATTGATCAAATCGTCGTTCATCAAGAGCCACTTTTTAGTGATCTATTTCAAGATGTGTTATAATTATTCGATCCCATTGACATAATCTACAATCCATCAACCAATGATCATATCAAAAATGTCTCTACATCGCCTTATGAGTTAGAGGATATATCTCAAGAACATATTCCAAAGCATGATCAAAATCTTCCATCAAGGTCTAGCAATGGCCCTTCCAACAACATATTGACATCCTTTGACCTCATGGTTAAAGATATTGAAGGAATCCCTATCTCAACATTTGATCCAAATCCTCTCAAAGTTCAAGAGAATATTGAGCCGCTTCCTAATGAAGATATCCAAGAAAGAAGTCCATTCTTTGAAATTGACCCATGTCAAGAACTTGATCCAAAGCGTGTTGAAAGCAATTCCGAAGTCACTCACAATCGAGAATTTGTATCTCCAAGCTACTACAACGATATAATGGACACTCTCCTATCTATACAAGATGTTGCAAATGATGACCATATCTGCATAGCACATACTCTTCCATCTACCCATGAGATGCTTTCTTTGGATGGACCTGTAGATGATCTTCATTCAAAACAAGACTCTCATACTCTTACTGAGGAACTAGAGTCTCCTACTCTTAAAATTTGTACACATGATCAAGATGTAGACAAATGCAGAGACATATCAGAAATGGATCATGAAGAAGGCTTGTACATAAGTCATGAATCAGAAACATCCTATGAAGTGATTCATGAGGAAGAATTTTGTGTAGACAGTGAAGCATCAACACTTCTTGAAGAAGCACTACAATCTGATATGTTACAAGATCAAGTTGAAGATATCAATCAGGCATTCATCCCACTTATGGAAGATCCTATCACTTATAAACTTGGATCACTCACCTTTGTAAGGGAAAATCATCTTATCAATGAAAGAGCTATGACATTTGAAGGTCCACCACAAAGCAGAGAAGGAACAACTCCTTGTTTCTAAGGTAAATCATATTCTATGGCAAATAAATTTTTTCAGCAGATGAATTATCAAGGCAGGGGATTGGGCCTACATGAATAGGGTATCCTAGAACCAGTGCAAATTTTTGGCAATCCTAAGCGTCAAGGCCTTGGTTACTCAACAATCAAGGGATCTCACCATATCGGTAATACTATCACCATACTGGGGACAACTTCGTCTAAAGCAAACATCAACATAGGGAGCACGAGGAATCCTTATGATGAAACTGATGCCAATACTACAACCCGCCATGTCACGAATCTTCATCCACCCATCACCCCATCCACGAATTGGGACCAACATCAAAAGAAAGACTTGAATCGAAGCATGAAGAACGTTATCAAAGAAAAAGAAGCTAAGAAGCATATTGGACAAATCAAGTACATATGGATACCAAAAAATACAAAGAAAGATTATCCCTATCAAACTCCATCAGTCAAAGAAACTATGGGGCAAAATAAAAATGGGGCAAGTATCCATCAAAGATTTCCACAAAGGAAAAAGCAGGCTTCTCAAGCAACATACAAAGTGTATCAAGCAGCTGGTCCAAATTCCATGCACACTTCCATATCCACCCACCATTGCTCATCTTCCCAAGTTTGGAGAGTCAAAGGTTCCAAACTGACAACCAATCCATCTTTTATACCTAAACACACTCCATCCACGCCTCCACGTAGGATATCCAATTCTCACATTGACCCTTCATCATAAGGATTCAGAAGGCACTCTATCGTGATATGCACACAAAGACAGAGTTAACTCTGGTATCAGCAAAGCAGATCAAGAATCTCAAAAGTTGCATTCAAGTGCACGTATCTTGGCAAAACAACTTCTTCAAGTAGGATATCGATGGCACATTATGACAGAAGCATCAACATCAGCACCACCAGGTGGTTCAGCATCAGCTTAAAATCTCTCAGAAAATACAAAAAAAATCAAAAAAAGTCCTAAAAAAATGGTCACCTTGATGAAAACCTGGCAAACAGGTGTCTTGGTGACAACAAAAAAATACAAAAATACAAAAAATCCAAAAAAAAATCAGAAAAAGGATTGAAAACAGTAAAGAAAAAAATCGTCCTCCAGTGAAAACCGCTTCGATGGCGCTTTGGACAAGTACCATGATGAAAACCTGGCAAACAAGCGTCATGTGTAGAATCAAGCAGCTACGTGTGCTAGTTCAGAAGAAAGCATCTTATCGCATCCATAATGAATCCAACATTCCATCCATATCATCCGTTCATGCATGAACTATTTATCCAATCCATTTTCTGTCTGCATCCATACTCCAAGTTATCTTGATCTTGGAAAATTTTGGTGCACGCTTAACACTTGTTTATGGTAAACACCTTGACATGGGTCATTTTCATTGCTCCCATCCTATCCAACATTATCTAAGCCTTGAAGCATTATCCGAATGAGCATTCCTCTATTCAAACACCTTATCTTATCGCAAGATGATCCATATCCATTCATATCCATGAATCTACCCATGGTCGTTCAAACATTGCTAGAGACTGGGGGCAGATATTTGCATCTTGCTTCGAGAATAAATGTTGATGTATATCATCCAACTTATGAAGTGATCCAAACATTGGAAAAAATGAAATCAACTTGGTCAAATCAATTTGTGAACCAAAATCCAAATCACTAGCCCATGGCATATTTTGACAAGAAGACGTTCCTCATCGAATATCAATCCAAGCAATCCATATGAGTCGCATCTAGTGCGCACATCAGCATCACATCAAATCATCAAAGCTATTTTGTTCCAAATCAAGCTTCATCTTGATCAATCGAATCCAATCAATCATCACCTTGTTTGACTTAACACACTTAGTCAAACTATCATCTTGTGCACGAGTTTACTCTAGGATAACAAAACTTCCTTGGGTTTACAAATTCATTATCATCACTTTGTTTGGCTTAACACACTTAGCCAAATTATCAAAACCATAATCACCTTGTTTGGCTTAACACACCTAGCCAAATTATCCTTTTTGTACGAGTTTACTCTGGGATAACACAACTTCCTGGAACTTACGAGTGCATTATCACTTTTGTTTGAATTAACACACTTAGTCAAACTATCAATCCATCAATCCGATTGATCAGCATAAAGCTTGGTTTTCAACAAAATCCCAAAAAGAGCACTAATATCATCACATATCCATATCCAAATTGTCAAAACTCATCAAAAATTCAAAAACATTCAAAAAATTCAAAATATCAAAAACATGTCAAAAATCTGAAAAAATAAAAAATAGAGTCACCTTGTCGAACTACGTCGTCTCTGAGCTTGAACGTCGGCAAGGTTGATCTTTGATCATCCCCCGAGACAGTTTGCGTCCGTCGCATTGGCATCCGTTTGCCCATCTAGTTAGGCGTCTGTCGCATTGGCATTCGTTTGCTTATCTTTTATACATTTAAGTCATTCATTTATGCGTCCGTCGCATTGGCAATCCGTTTGCCCATTCATTTATGCGTCCTTCGCATTGGCAATCCATTTGCCCATTTATTTATGCATCTGTCGCATTGGCAATCCGTTTGCCCATTCATTTATGTGTTCGTCGCATTGGCATCCATTTGCCCATCTAGTTAGGCATCCGTCGCATTGGCATTCGTTTGCTTATCTTTTTTACAATTAGGTCATTCTTTAGGCATCCATCACAATGGCAATCCGTTTGCCCATCTATCTCATTATTAGTCAAGTCAATTGGAGTCGAACTACGTGGTCTCTACGTATATAACGTAGGCAAGGCTAATCTATGGATTAGCTCCCGAGACCCCTAGGATAGGTCTTTAAGTTAGTCTGTTCATCTAAAATCTTGAAAATACCAAAAACATTCATAAAATCTTGAAAATACCAAAAAAATTTGTAAAACATCTCAAAATTCCAAAAACAGCCTCAAAACATTTGAAAAAACCAAAATGGTGCACCCGTTTCATCTCGTTTTCACCAGCAATAATCATCATGCCTAATAAATCAATCATCGCCTTCATCCTTTGGTGAGGCAATCAGAAGCAAGTTTAGCAGGTTCCGAAGTGAGCTCCCTAATCGTCAAAGTCTCGAAGGTCTAAGTCAGTAAGTCAGCAAGTTGGTCAACTCGGAGTATCAATAGCTTATCACCCAATCAGTCCTACCAAAACCCTGATCACTACATGTCCTAGGATGAAGCTTTCCCACAATGGACATAAGCATCAGGTACCCCACATTAGTTTAGCCTGGCTAGCGATACGAAGAACATTAGCTTGTTTATTTACTTTATCTTGGTCTTTTTGACTTATCTTATTTTGCGCTCATTCCAAGGACCTCTTGATAATGCCTAAACAAAACAGGTTTAGAGAGAAAGGAATGGGGCAACGATCATTATCTTTTTATCTGCTGTGCTTGTTGGATGTTCTTGTAAAATAACTTGGCGAATACTTTCTTTGTTGGGTCCGTCCTAGCAGGGTTTCCGTATGTCAAGTGTGAACAAGAGCACTCCTATCTAATTGTCGAGTCAGAGTCCATCACACTAGGCGCAATGCCATCCTGGTTCTTAATACCTTGATGCATCGCACCTATGTGTTTTATCAAACATAAAGAAAGTTACGCTCTTTATCTCCCATTCCTGGATAAGCAATACATCATCATCTTTCATCATCATCTCTAATAAAGTTGGCTTGTTGAAATTCTGCATCTTCTTGGATTCAAGGGTTGATCCCTCTCATTCTTCTATCCACTTTCATGCTAACAATGCATCCATCTTGCATCCATCTTGCATCCATCCTGCCTCCATCCA
The DNA here is from genome assembly GCA_007115665.2 of Sequoiadendron giganteum. Lineage (NCBI taxonomy): Eukaryota > Viridiplantae > Streptophyta > Pinopsida > Cupressales > Cupressaceae > Sequoiadendron > Sequoiadendron giganteum. The sequence continues at coordinate 614,986,502 of CM021105.1, read as the reverse complement.
GCATCCTGCATAATCACATCATCTCATTTTCATAATCATATAAGTTGTTTAAAATAATATAGATTTGTTATTCTAAGCATCTTCCAAACATCTCATTTACATCATCATTATCATCCATACATCCATTTTGAACCTCTTTATTGTGAGATCCACCTCAAATTGAATCTTTTCGCTCGATCTCTCGAGGGGGCAATGTACTAACGTACTTATTTTTGCCGAAGCATCCGAAAAATCAGAAATTTTTTAATTTCGATGTCGGCAGAATCATTCTTTGAACCAATGCAACAAGTACATTTCTTCAAAGAGGGGCAAAATGTAGACATGCAAAATTGACATCATACATCTCGCTCTAACATCATGCATTGAATTCTCCTATTAATCAATTAAGACAATTTATTGATTAATTTCCTAAGGTTCATTAAATAAATTAGTTTATTTAATTGAATCCTTAAAGTTCTTCTCATTTGATTTATCAAATGTCAAATCCCTAAAATCCCCTAAGTTAATTAATCTAAATTAATTAACTTCTAATCATGATTACTATTCTCTAGCTTTTGACTCAACTAGAGTCAAATCCAAACTCTTAACTAACCCACCCACTTGCACCAATAAATCATTTATTTGATTTATAATTCCTCTAATTACATTCAAAATGGCATCAAAATGGAATATTCTTCCATTTTGAATCTTCCCCCCAAAAGGGACTTGTCCCTTCCAACAAGGTTTTAAATGCTATTTGCACAAGTCAACATAGCATTTATTGCACCTTTCATCCCCCCAAAACATGTCAAGTCATTCAAATTCAAATTTGAAATTGGCACATTTGCCAAAACTTGCACATTCCTCACCCTCTCACACCTTGACAAGTGGCATCTTGTCATTGGCCCATGAATGATCCCACATTCATCAATTTGGCCTCTCCTCTCTTCAAGCTCAACTAAGTTGAAGGCTTCTCTCCTTCAAACAACACAACAGCCACATATCCAAGCATCTACACTAAAGGCAACTTGTGTTCGAGCATCTCATTGTCTATATCATTATCTTGGCAATCTAAGCTTATCAAGGATTGGGAAAGGGCATCCTTTCTACATCATAAGGAGCACCAATCCACTATGGGATAGGTTTATTTCATGGTTTAGATGTTTTATCTAATTTTGTTGTTTGGTTGCATTTGAATCATGGATTATTATCTCATAGGGATAGGAATTTCTGTTATATTGTTTGTATCATGTTGCTAACCATATGTAGATTTTCATGTCCTACAGTGTGATTTTGAATACATTCAAGCAACCGAAAAACTCCACATTCTTTTTCCCAAATTTAAAAGACAAAGAAATTGTAAAACCCCCTACATTAAAACAAGGAGATTAAAAAAAATGAAACCCAACACTGGGTTTCCCATTGAGAATAATTTTGGATAGTCTTATTATCAATTGACTTAAATTTAAACACAACAATGGAATCTGTGATTTGGAAGACATTCAAGAAACTGAAATACTCCGCATTGTGTTTCCCAAATTTCAAATTACGCTCACCTCCATTTCATCGGTATTCTACTCCAACTCCTCCACATGCACTCAGACCTTAAGCTTTCCATTTACATTTGAACAAGGAGATTTTAAAAAATAAGAAGTGAGCCACAACCCACTGTGTTTTCCATGACGCTACTATTATGTGAATAGTGTGTTGGGAAGAGATCGAACAAGTGTGTTTTGCTGAAAGTAAGGGTTGTTAAAAATTATAAAGCTTAGATTCAATACATTGTCCTCTTACTATGTGCATAACACTAGCTATTGTCTTCTTACTTTTTTTGCAAAGTTAAGGACAACCCATTGTGTGTTCCATACTGCAATAGTTAAGTAAATTTTTTTTTGGAAACATATGAACAGGTAGTGAGCAAGACTGTTTTTCTTAAAGAGAAGGGTCTCCTAAGACAAGAAAGGGAAGTTGAAAACATTATTCTATTACATTCCAGACAAAAAAATAAGACATGAGCCACAACCCACTATGTTTTCCATGAAGCTACTGTTATGTGTATTTTGTGTTGGAAACATATGGGAAGATATTGAAAAAGAGTGTTTTGCTCAAAGTAGGTATCCATGTATGTTCATGTGTATGTTTTTCATGCGTTCTTCAATGTACATAGGTGAATTTTGACTAGTAGTTAGCTGGCTCCCATAAGACAAGAAAGGGAAGTTGAAAACATTATTTTGTTACAGTCAGGAAAAATTAAGAAGTGAGCCACAACCCACTATGCTTTCCATGATGCTACTGTTACGTAAATTTTGTGTTGGAAACATATGAGAAAATATTGAAAAATACTTTTTTGCTCAAAGTAGGTGTTGTTAAAAGAGTACAACAAGAACTTCAAAACATTCATTTCTCAAAGATTGTATAAAATAATAAGTGAGCCACAACCCACTGTGTTTTAAATGATGCAATTGTTATGTGAATAATGTGTTGGGCAGATATCCGAGAAGAGTGTTTTGCTGAAAGTAAGGGTTGTTAAAAATTATAAAGGTCAAGTTCAATACATTATCTTCTTATTGTGTGCATAACACTAACTATTGTCATTGAACAAGATATTTGCTAATAATGGTTTGGAATGCCATGTTTTTGCCCTTTTTTCCATCCATGTCGAACAATTAATTTGAAAACCCGTCGGCGCTAACACGATTTCCCAGCGACGGGACAACAAATGCCACACGAGATGAGACGTCCCACCCTAAGGTCTTTCCTTCCCATCCGACAACCTTTTCCCTCACCAATCCCACCTCTTTCGTCGTGACTCTTTTCCCCATGGGTTATGGGAGCCATATCCTATGCTATATACATAACTGAATTTTCTCTAGGAGTTAAGGAGGGAGCAAGCTAACTCCTACACAAAATTCACATACGTATATAACATATGATATCCACTTTTAGGCATAGATTCAAATATGTATATAACATAGGATATGCCAATTTCAAATTCCTAGACAGAATTCACCTATGCACATTGAAAAAAAGGATGAAAAACATACACATGAACATACATGGATACATACATAACATGAGGATACATCGTAGTGAAACAGTGGGTTTTACAACTGTCCAAATTTTAGGATACATTGTGTTTTTCGAAAATAAGAGTATATAAAATGGTAGAAAAAATGGGATTGGATGTAGGCTTTTTGCCAGTTACCAAATATGAGTTTTAGGAGACAGTGTGCTTTTCAAAACCCTTGACAGAAAAAACATTATCAGACCTCCATTTCAACTAAATCCTAGACAAAATTCACCTATGTACATCGAAAAACGCATGATAAAAATACATAAGAACATACATGGATACATACATAACATGAGGAGACATCGTAGTGAATCTGTGGGTTTTACATTAGTCCGAATTTGAGGAGACATTTTGTTTTCCAAAACAACAGTGTATAAAATCGTGGCAAAAATGGGATTGGATGTGAGATTTTTGCTATTTCCCAATTAGCTTTCCTCGAATGGCCAAGAGCTGGCTAGCTACTAGACATAATTTACCTATGCACATTGAAAAAATGCATGAAAAACATACACATGATACATGGATACATACATAACATGAGGAGACGTTGTAGTGAAATAGTGGGTTTTACAAATAGTCTGAGTTTTAGGAGACAGTGTGTTTTCCAAAACAACATTGTATAAAATGGTGGCAAAAAAGGGGTTGGATGTGGGATTTTTCCTATCTCTTTTATGTGGCATGGGAAAAGTGGAAGGGAATGACATGCACCTTTTCTGTTTGGAGAAAGCAAGGCAAAAATACTATTTGTTTTGTTTCCTGTGTGCACATTGAAAGGGTAAGGTGAAGGCCTTAGAGCACGTGGATGACTTCAAGGAGTGCACATGCACAATTTGGAGTAGAATACAGATGACATCGAGGTGAGGAGTAATTTTGTTGCAAGCAGAGGGTTTTGCAAGATGTTTTAATTTGAAATTTGGGAAACACATTGTCAAGTATTTCAGTGGGCATTTTGACTATTTCCCAATTATCTTTCACCAAATGGGCGGGAGGCGGCAAAATTCTCGATAGAATTCACCTATGCACATTGAAAACAACATGAAAAACATACATAAGAACATACGTGGACACATACATAACATGGGGAGACATCGTAGTCAAACAGTGTGCTTTACAATAGTCTGAGTTTAAGGAGATGGTGTGTTTCCCAAAACAACAATGTATAAAATAGTGGCAAAAATGGGGTTAGATGTGGGATTTTTGCTATTTTTACCAATTATGATTTCGAATCCCATGTTATACCCTTTTCTATCCATTCCAAAAAACTATGCGAACAATGGCTCTTTTCTCTTTATGGGTTTTACATGATTTTTGAAATATAGCATTTGATTATTGGAGGTGATTCTGCTTTCTACAAACATTATTCAGTAATTTCACTCTTATTTGTACAATGGGTTGTCACTTTTTTCATTTGGAAAGGGAAAAATTCTCTTTGCGGGTTTTACATGATTTTCAAAATATAGCATTTGATTATTGGAGGTGACTCTGCTTTCTACAAAAATTATTCAGTAATTTCACTCATATTTGTACAATGGGTTGTCACTTTTTTCATTCGGAAAGGGAAAAATTTGATGACCAACAAATACGGAGGAAACGAACAATAAATTTTGAAAACCCTCGACAGAAAATTGGTAACTGCATAGTTTTAAAAACACAGACGGGAGGAGACGCAAAATTAAAACCCTCAACTGAAAATAACAAACCCTTACTGGAGCAATGAATTCCCATTCATTTCTTCATCGTTCATAGCATAATGGCAAGATGGCACATACATAGGGTTGATATAGATACCTGAAGGAGCTCCACATGGCTGGTACTCTGGTGCTACTCTGGCTACTCCTCTTGTCCACGCTATCCACCAAAACGTCGCCGTAAAAAAATAGTGAAAATGGGACCTTGTCGACCCTTTTTATTGTTTGCTAATAATGGTTTCGTTTGGCCACATTTGAGGCTTTTTGTCCATCCACGGTGAACGATTATTTTGAAAAAATCGTCGGTGCTGACATGATTTCCTGGTGACAGGACAACAAACGGCACAGGAGATGAGACATTCGGCTATTAGGTCTTTCCTTCCATCTAGCAAGCTTTTTCGTCGCCGTGGGTCCCACCTGTTCCGTTGCGGCTCTTTTCTCCATGCGGTATGGCCGCATAGGCCATGATATACAGATAGGTTAATTTTGTCTAGCAGTTAGCTTTTGCCATTTAAGAGAGCATTATTATTCATTATTTTTTTTGTGACACATGTTAGTACAACTTGTAAAATTCCGTCAACCCAAACACGGTCAAGACCACAACACATGTTATGGGTTTTCGTCCATTTCACAATAGCCAGATGTACAATTCTGATTTTTCTCCGACCCATATTTGAGACATGTTTACGTGGCTATAGACCCCCTTTCACCCATGCTACATTTAAATTTTTCATTTATGCAAATTTTTTTCAAAATTTTTTTACTAAGAAGCATAAATATCCTTTGTTTGTTACTCATTCTTCACATCCTTTACATTTCAAAAAAATGTTAGAGATAAAAAATGTAAAACTATTCAACTTGTGGGTAATTAGTGATCGATAAAATATCATCTCTTGAAATGGTAGGAGTAGCAGAGAAGTTGAGATGTGTAATAGTGTTAATAGGAAAATATTCCATGGCAATGATATCATCTATAGTCATTGGTCTCGTGGGATCCTTCATTGCTAAAATTATGGCCTACCTTTTCCACTGAAGAGTTGAGCACATGGATTAGTAAAACACTTCTCAAGTATTTTTTTAATGAATAACAATGAGCTGAATTTTTTCATGCTCATTTGGTCTCGATGTCCATGGAGAACACTCTTGTTTACTGATTTTCAACATAGATTTTTATTGGGAGATTATTTTATTACATTGTTTAGCTTTATAGAAAATAAATGGATCATTTGTCTTTAATTAAATCAAATTAAATTTAGCATTCATTAAAAAAAAAAAACACTAAAAGCATCAAAAGAAACAATTCAAAAAATACTTAATTTTAGAAAAAGCTTATCATCCAAGCCCTTTAGAAGTGATGACTTAGACATGATGGATGAATTCCTTAATAAATTTATCTCACTAGGCTCATCCACTAAAGGTTTGACATGAGAGGATGCAGTATTGACAATAATGAAAATGATAAAAGAAAATCTCCCGATACCTCTCCTATTAGTGACAAAGGTATCTCATTGATAGGAGACATAATAATTGAAACTCATGCAAGTATTGTTTGTCCTCCCCCTTGGAAAGATACTATGACACACAAATTTGAGATCATGACCACAACTTTACCTGGTCTCCATTCATCTCCCAACACCTCCCCTAGTTGTGAAAATGTTTTAGTGGATAAGGATACAATTGTGAATGATCAGAATAAACACATTTGTGTGGATGATATGCTGAAGTTTGAGAGAAATAAAAATACTACCTCTCCTACTCGAGAATAAATTATAGGACATGGGGATGTAAATGTAGATTATCAGGACAATCATAGCTTTCCTTCTCCTAATATCTTCTCTAGACATGAAGAAGATAGTTTAGTGTTAGAATATATCCTTATTAAGAATCATGTCAATCGTATTCATCCATTTCCTGATGCCCCTACCATTTTGGATGACCTATTTGAACAAAAAATTCCAATCATTGGTAACCATGAAACTCCTAGTTATCCTTCACTTGATGCCTCTCCTATAAGCGATCTAAAGTTAGTTCACCAAATCCAACCATGAAATGTGATAAAATTATTGTTTATCACTTTCCTAAAATATCTACTACTAGGATAGATACTATGGCACAAGAAAATGGGGTGATCCCACAATACTTGTTTACAATTTTTTTCTAACTAATCTTCACTTTTGGGCACTTATAGCAGCTAAACCGTCAGGAATATGAAGATTATGCGAACTGGTGATTTGGGAAATTTTGTCTATAGATTCTAAATATTTTTTTGTCAAAATTTTTGGAATCAGATTTCACTTCATTTTCCATCTCCTTCGAAAACTATTTTTTTAAGTAAACACCATTTTTAAGGAGTGATGCTCATCGTATACAATATTTTTTTTTTCCATGAATGATAGAGTTCTATTTTTTTTTCAATTTAGATTTGTAACTATGATATCTATCATTTTCATCTTGTTTCATAGTGTTTATTGAATATTTTTTCCTTAATCAAGTTTTGAAGTGAAACCAATTACAATTAAGACATAGGCGGACCATATACAACATAACATTTTTTGTATGTATTGAAATTGAAATTATTATTTTTTGTTGGATCAAGGAAATCAATATCTAGTGCACTAATATTTTATTTATTTTTAATATTCTTTTATTTCTTCACATGTGTAGAATAGAGAGCTCAATTTTCAATAAGAAAACTATGTTTAATCAAACTAAAAAAAGTACATAATAAAACCAAAACAAATTAAAATTATATTCATTGGATTTCTCATTCTAAGGACTACCATCATCCAGTTGGGTTTGTGAATTATAATCCATTTTCATCCCAAACTCAAGCTTAAAATGGAAAAATTCTAGAGATTGTTGGTGCTAGAGGGGGAGAAGGGGGAAAAAGGGGAGTTCTAGTGAACCAAGGTTTGCAAGAACTAGGCGATTTGCTCAAACTCCCTGATTCTAATGAACCCCCTTTAATGCAATTGAAAAATATAAATATTAAAGGGGGTTAGCTTGATCCCCCTAGTTCTAGAGAACCCCTTGGTTCTATTGAACACTTTAGGGGATTCTAGAAAACCCTCCTATTTCTAGTGAACCCCCTAAAGTGTATTCCATCTGAAAATGCATTTTTCCTTCCTCATTGCTATTGTAAAATAGTTTTGTGGGTTCATCCAATGAGACCTTATAAAATTAGGATGATATTATGGACAACATTCAAATCTCTCATATTGGTACAAAGAAGATATTATGGTGATACGAGATCTTACCGATGAGACCCGTGAGGAAAACATTATTGAAAAAAGAAACACCATAATTGACAAGCAATAAAATATAACCCTGGATCATTAGATTACTGGAAATGATATACTTCTATAAGAACCAAACATTTAATTTCATGAACATATGGTTTGTATTTCTCTTAAAAACTCACCTACTAGGGAAGGTATCATGGGAAACCAAACGAGAACCTTGTAAACCTTCTTTCAAACAATAGTAATATGGACTCCTTAGATAAAGCTAATGAAGTGGAATTAGACTCCCCTTCACTAAGATATCATAAAAAAAAGGACAAGTGTGTTGAGGTTATGAACATTAGAGCTCCTTTGAGTCCTCTAATTATGAAAATACCTAAACCTCAACTTGAGATACTCGATAATGATAACGTTTCACACCAACTGAGTTATAATGATGTTGATGACATATATAAAAATGTGAATACAATCAAGGCCAATCTTGAACTTGAAATATTTATGAAGCAATTTGAGAAAGGATGTGATTCTATAGAACAAGGTATACATCTTGGTAATTTTCCCTTAAAATAAAATCCGTCATTCAATGTCAACACTATCACAAAATACTCTTCCACAAAGAATTTAACTTTGATGCATCGGAAACTGATAGATATCTCATTAAATATGTATCAAATTGACATTTTGTTTATACATAATTATAAATAACATCAATTTCTGCTCCTTTACATGTAGTGTTTTTAGGACTATAGCATACTCACTATTGCATGTCATTCCCTTTTTGCAAGGAGCAACATATCATCATTCATTTCGAGCTCACCCTTCTCCTCCACTATTTGGGGGCAAGGGGTTGATATCCTTTTTCTCATATGTCAATTGGCATTGTCTCTTTTTCCTAGTTGACCACCTTTCATGTACATAAAAGAGTAATCTTGGGATGCGGATGACATGCCTTAAGTTGGCTCACATGTGACATACTATCTTTTTATTTTCATCTTTTGGCTACTTTAAAGTAATTGGTCACAACATGGTGTTAAGAAATTTATTTAAAGTAGTGGCATATATTGGCATTATTTTAACATGATTTCATTTGAAATTACTTTTGTTGCATAAGCATCTATTTTTACACCAAAAGATCAAAATTTTAATGGTCCGATATAGCTGATGAATTTAAAAAGGATCAAGATATAGAGGAGGTGGTTAAGCCATGTCATGAAGCCCAAGTGTTATGAGGGACTATGCCTACCATAGGAAGAGGATACCAAGGGTCACACCCTGAAAAAAAATCCCTTTGAGCGCAAGCGTAGTGTTCAAACTTGTGACCTCGGCTCTGATACCAATTATTGCATAGGCAGTTTTCCTTGCCCCGAAAGATGGTCCTATTAATGCCAAATAGAACTGATAGACCATGCCTACCATAGGAAGAGGAGACCAAGGGTCACACCTTGTAACAAATTTTCCATTTTCCTTGAGGTAATTTTCTTTCTTCATACGATGTGTATTCCTCTTTTTCATGACATTGGGAGTAATGTCCTTCAAGAGTGTGACCTATCTCAACATATTATATTCCCCTTAATGGTGGTGTGACACACTACATCCTCTAACTGGTGAATATTTTATCCTTTCACAAGTCCCCTCTTGGATACATTAGGAATGTTGTACACTAAGAGTAAAAACTTGCATGAGATAAGAAAAATCCCTTTGAATATCTCTCTTTCTTTTTTCTTTGCATTTTACTTTTGTCCTTATTAAATTCATGGAGGTATGGATTTGATATGGACCCCCATGGGGCTCACCTAGTGAAAAACTAGCTTCACTAGCCTATGTGAGCATTAATTTTTGTACCTTATTAAATTCATGGAGGTATGGCTTTCATATGGTCCCCCTGGGGCTCACCTAGTGGACAACTAGATCCCACTAGCCCTTGTGAGTGTGTGTTTTGTTTCATAGTGGAAAACACATTCCACTTGTAAACCTATTTAATCTAGACTTGGTCCATTGCACTAGACAACTATTCAAAGCTTGATCTATTCCAGTTTGTTTCCTTTTAATCTTTTTATTGTCTTTGATGGTGTATGTTTGTGATCTAATTATAGCTTCATATATCATTTGCACATGTGCTCCTTTGTTCCTATGTTGGTTTCTCATAGGATCCTGACCTTAGGGGATTAACCATCCCTCTTGATTGTTTTAATCCTATCTTACTAATATTGGTAAACTTGAACCCCTATTTATTATGCGGTTGGCTACTTTAGTGTGAGTTTGAACCAGGTTTATCCTCTCACTATAGCGGGGGCTAAGTGTAGTTTAGTAAAATGTATACCCTTGCATTTTCACACTTGTTTGGTCTTGCCTTGCTTTATTTATGCCCATTTATGGCTTAATTGGTCCTATTTTGCATCCACAATCCTAATAAACATCAAAAGATAAATGATCATTTAATGTTTCTATCTATGTGTCCCTAGTTTGAGCAATGGGACTAAAACACCACCTTGGGCATATTTTTTCTCCATGGTTCTTGGGACCTTTATTTTGAAAGCTCTCAATTAGGTCCCTTTTTGGAGTCTATACCCCAAGAATTGAGCCTCAGGACTAAGATGCCACCAAGGGCATTCTATTACTCCTTGGCTTATTTTTGGGGTCTAGTTTCAAATTCAAGCAGGATTTAGCCTCCTTCAACTAATAATTTCATACACCAGCTTGTTCTGGTGTAATTTTGAGATGTTAAGAATGAATTAATATAAATACAAGGTTCCTCCACTCATTTTTCCTAACAAGCATTCAGGTATGCATTCCCAAGACAAGTTTATGTATTCAAGATCATTACTTCAAGCATCACATCAAGGGTTTGGTGCATCCATTCATGCTGTTGATCCAAGATTATGAATGCAAAATTGAAGATCTATTTACAACCATTGATCACATCAAATTCAAGGATCCAAGATCTACATTCCTCATGGACACTATATGATAGATTGCAAATTTTTTCACAAGACATGATACAAGGTTATATCATTTTCATATGTCGTATTACATGATTAATTTCATCATTGGGTTTAATTACCTACAAGGGGTTTGACAAAGGGAAACCCCCATTTGCTAACAATCAACAAGTTTTCCCTCTCTTATGTGGTTGTATTTGCAAGTCTAGGTTGAAGACTTGTAGATCATTTGGAGTGCAAGATTGAAAATTTGAAAAATTTACATTTCCAAAGTTGTCATTTTCACGAAAACTCACCTATAGATGAGACCTGGAATTTTCGGGATCTCATATCTTAGGAAAAGCAAGTGCAGACCTTGGAGCTCATGACCACATTTAGAGTCTTCAAAATTTTAGAATGGGACTAATATGCCAAATTGGGAATATTAGTCCTCCACATGGTATTTTTAGAGATTCTTTTGGATTCTATTCTAGTATCTGAATATTTTGTGTTTTCCTTGAAAAAATAGTAGTGGGACTAATACACCACCTTGGGTGTCTTAGTCCTCCAAGGCACTTTTTGATAACATTTTTGCATTTCCAGAATCCTTGTTACGTATCCAAACATCCCATGTAAACATACCCGAACTCGGTGTAGCTTAAATAAATCATTTTCACTCATTATCTGGCTTACATTACTAGGTTTTGTAGGTTAAATTTTCATTTGTCTTTTCCAAGATTTTTCTTTGTTGTTAACCCCTTAAAGTTGAAAAGAACCCCTTCCTAGGTCCTCCTAATTGTGAATTGACTCACCTTGTGAGGTTGTTAGCCAATCCATTTAGGATTCCTAGGACATTATTGAATGGTAATAGGAGAAAAGTGGTGGTCTATAACTTAGGTTATAAAGAACCCATTTTCCTATTGTTATTTTTTGTGAACCCATCTTCTTTTTCTAGAGAATTCATTTCCTGATTTGAAGTCCTTTAATGTCCTAGATCTTGCATTGCACTCATTGCATTACCAAAATTGCATCTATGGTTTCTTGGATTTTGCATTAATGAAAGTGCATATGGGTTGCATCTTTACTTTATTGCATTATTTTATTTCATTAAAAAACTAAAAAGTGAATTGTTAATAATGTTAATTGCATCTAGAAAACAACCCTTACTAGGACAAAAATTCCCTCAGTGGCATCTTAGTCCCTCTCTATTTTTCTATTGTAGTACCTTGTTTGAGTGATTTACTATCTTCTTCATCTTCTGAAACCTTCAAATTTCAGTAGGAGGACTAAGAGGCCCTCCTTTGCATCTTATTCCCTATGGTATTTTTAGATTGCTATTTTCAGGATCTGAATTAGCATTTTTGTGCTTCTATTTGTTGGAATTTATTATCTATTTCAATGGGTTTACTTTTTTTTTCGTTCATTTAACAAAATCTACTTTAAAGTGCTTCATTTCAAGCATTTCACAATTCCAGATTTGTATTCAAAACATTCAATTTTCAGATCATTGCATACTGTAATCAATAAATTACCTTGTTTGAAATCTTAAAATTACATTCCGGGTATGTGTAGGATCATCATGGAAAAAACAAGCCCTTAAGTGGCAAAAAAAATAGAAAAATCAAAGTTAGGCAACTTGACATAAAAATTTGAATAATTTATCTATATTATTTCAAAAATATGTAAGAATAAAATTTGTACAAAATTGAATGTAGTTTCTAAATTACTAGGTTTATTTACAAGAAAATAAAATCTATTTGGTGAAAATATGAAATTTCAATACAGTAGTAATTAAATATCAGGGAAAAAATAAGAATTAGGTGTATGTCTTACCACCCTAAACACATTAAAATGATAATATTTTTTTTATAATATTTTAGATATAAGTAGAGGAATCATTTCCCGATGGGATGCATATTTTTTTGTAATTTTTTTTCAAGTAAATAAATAATTATAATTTTTTTTATGATTTTGTTTTAAAAATATAATGACTCATATGTCTGACCACCTTAACTTGGTTAAAAATTAATGAAATTCATTTTTTTTATTTTTTAATATTATAGTATGTGAAGTATAAAATGTGATGCATGTTTTAAATTCAAAAAATATGATACCATTTGAAAGCTATAAATATTTTTCAATCAGCCTAAAAATCAGGACTTCAGTCGTAATCCAATAGAAAATAAATAATAATTATTTATTAAATTCAAAGTAAAGAATAATTTATTTTGGTGGAAATTTGAGAATATCCTTTAAAAACCATTTTTGTTTCATACATTTTTGGTAAAAAAAAAATCGTCAGCCACATACCCATCATATTGCCACTTTTTGGCCCATCATGATCCTGCACATACCCTTCCATACTTGGTCTTTACATTTAATTTTAATTTTTCATAGCTTGTATTACATTCAAATCATTAGAATTAGCATAATTTATATTCATGAAAATTGTGGATAGAATTATATTTTTGCACTTTTCATTTTTAGTATTATATTTTCTAATTCACTTAGATCAGATTACATTCAACAATATTGAGAAAACGTAACCAAAAAACTAAAATAATCAAAAGAAACAACTCAAAAAAAATTTAACTTTAGAAAAATCATATCATCCAAGCCCTTTAGTAGTGACTACTTATACATGCTAGATGAATTCCCTAAGACTTCCTCTGACTAGGCTCATTCACTGAAGGTTTGACACAAGAGGATGCAAGCACTAACAATCATGACAATCATAATTTTTCTTCCCTTGATACCTCTCCTATTAGTGACAAAGGTATCTCGGTGATAGGAGACATAATCATTTAAAATCATGAAATTCTTTTTTTTCCTCCCCCTTGGAGAGATACTATGACATAAAATGTTGAGACCATGACCACTAGTTTACCTAGTCTTCATTCATCTCCCAACACCTCCCTACTTGTCAAAATTATTTAGTGAATAAGGATAAAATTGTGAATGATCATGATAAATACATTTGTGTGGAGGATATGTTGACATTTGAGAGCTATGACAATCATACCTCTCCTACTCAGAAAAAAATTATAGGGCATGGGGATGTAAATATAGATTATCATGACAATCAAACCGTTTCTTCTCCTAATATATTCTCTAGACATGAAGAAGATAGTTTAGTTTTAGAATATATCCTTATTAAGTCTCATGAGAATCTTATTCCTCCATTTCTTGACGCCCCTACCATTTGGGAAGACCTATTTGAACAAAAAATTCCAATCATTGGTAACCATGACACTCCTAGTTATCCTTCTCTTGATGCCTCTCCTATGAATGATGAAGCTACTTCACTAAATCCAACCATGAAATATAATGAGCTTGTTGTTTGCCACTTTCCTAAAAGATCTCCTACAAAGATAAATACTATGGCACAAGAGATCATTAAGGCCTTAGAGAGAAAGGATGGAATTATGGAAAAAAATCAAGTCTCTCCTACTTGTAAACAATCTATTACAATGTTAGAAGATTCCATTGATGAGACCCATGAGGAAAATATTATTGAAAAAAGAAACACCATTGTTCAAAATATAGAAAATAAACCCTGGATCATTTCCTTACTAATGATGAATTCCTTCTAGAAGAACAAAACATTGAATTTCATGAACATCTAGTTGCTAGTTCTCCTAAAAATTCTCCTACTAGGGAAGGTATCATGGTGCAAGCAAATGAAAACCTAGACAAAAAAAATTCAAACTTGATAGTAATATGGCCTCCTTAGATGAGGATGATGAAGTGGAATTAGACTCCCCTTCACTAATAGAACATGAAAACAAGGAAAATTTTGTTGAGTTTATGAACATTAGATATCCTTCAAGTCCTCTAATAATGAAAAAACCTAACCCTCAACTTGAGAAACTTGATAATGATAATGTTTCACACCAATGGAGTTGCAATTACATTGATTACATATATAAAAAAGTGTATAAAATCAAGGATAACCTTGAACCTAAAATATTTATGAATAATTTTTTCAGAAAGGATGTGATGATATAGAAAAAGGTAGACATATTGGTTATTGTTTCTCGAAACAAAATATTTCACTTAATATCAACACTATCACAAAATATTCTTCCAAGATAAATTTAACATTTGATGCATCCAAAACTCATAAATATCTCATGAAATATGTATCAAATTTATAATTTGTTTACTAATCATTATAAATATAAAATTATTTGTTTCTCCTTCCCATGTAATAGTTGTAGGATCATAGTATATTCAATATTTCATGTCACTCCCTTTTTGCAAGGAGCAGCATGTCATCATTCATTTTGGGCTCACCCTTCTCTTGCACTAAGTGGGGGAAAGGGGTTTATAGAATTTTCCTCATATGTCAATTGTCATTGTCTCTTTTTTCTAGTTTACCACCTTTCATGTACATATAAGAGAAATTTTTGGAAGTGGATGACATGCCTTAAGTTGTGTCACATATGACATACTATCTTTTCCTTTTCATCTTTTGGCTACTTTAAAGTAATTTATCGTAATATGGTGTTTAGCAATTTACTTAAATTGGAGCAATACATTGGCATTATTTTATCATTTGTTTCATTCTCATTTTATTTTCCACGTTCCTTAATGTGATTTTATTTCTTCATATGACACATTTTTCTCTTTGTCGCGACATTGGGAGTAATGTCCTTCAAGAGTGTGACCTATCTTAGCATATTATATTACCCTTAGTGGTGGTGTGATGCACTACATCCCCTAACTGGTGAATCTTTTACCCATTGATTGGTCTTCTCTTGGAGACACTAGGAATGATGTCCACTAAGAGTAAGACCTCACATGAACTAAGAAAAATCCCTTCGAACATCTCTCTTTCTTGTTGTGTTCCATTTTTCCTTTCGTCCTTATTAAATTCATGGAGGTATGTATTTGATATGGAACCCCGTAGGGATCACCTAGTGAAAAAATAGCTTCACTAGATCGTGTAAGAATAATTTTTTTTACCTTATTAGAGTCATGGAGGTATGCCTTTTATATGGTCCCCCTAGGGCTCACTTAGTGGATAACTAGCTCCCACTAGCCCTTGTGAGCGTGCATTTTTTTTCCATAGTGGACAACATGTTCCACTTATAGGAATAATCAACCTACATGTGGTCTATTACATTGGACAGCTATTTAAAGCTTGATCCATTGCAGTTTGTTTCCTTTTTCATTTTTATGGTCTTTAATGGTGTATTTTTGTGATCTGATTATGACTTTATATATCATCTGCATGTGTGTTCCTTTGTTCCTATGTTGGTTTGTCATAGGATCTCCACCTTGGGAGCTTAACCATCCCTCTTGATCATTGTCATCCTATCTTACAAAAATTGGTGTTGGAAAAACAAGCGCAGACAATTAAGAGGGGGGTTGAATCAGTTCTCACAAATTTTCCAACTTATTAAACTTATTAACCTTTAATCTTAGATCTGATTAATAAGTCTGAAAGCATGAATCAACAACACATTATAAGTACACATAACACCAATATTTTTGTGTGGAGATATTGTTAGGGTAAAAACCACGGTGGAGGTTTATCCATAAGTTATACCCTATTAAAAGTATAAAGAAGAATAAATGGGGAATGCACATGCATTCAGGTGCACTACCTAGAGAAGCTCAAAGGAAGACTCTCTATCTTACAAATAATATTCATATTAAAAATTGTCTGAATAATTTGAACTAATAAATTAGCTTCTGCAAATACCTGATTACAATTATGATTAAGAACATGAACAATTCTTAATTTTCTTTCACTCTTCTTCACACTCTCCTCTACCTTTGAATTATCAAAACCTTATTCACACATAGTAATTGTATTCTTCACATAAAACACTTAAACATGCAATTAAAATGAAGAAACAATCACTTAGATATATCCGCAATAAGTAATTACATTGTTTTATGTTGGCTTCAACACAATAATAAAATAAATGAAAACTGTCGACTTAATTCATAATCAATTATTAATGCACACCAATCACAGTTAGCCAAAGCATAGTAGAGACCCAAAACAACATCACAGAATATAAAACACCCTCAAAAATTCTTCGTTTAAGATCCACAACACACTGCAAACTCTTTGTTGGCCATGAAAATGAAAAACATGAACACGCAAGAGAAAATCTTAGATTGTGAGCACAATGATCAATGGGGATGTGTAGTACAAATAGAACATGATCTAGAAATGTCCACAAACACCACAAGAACATATGCAACAACTCAAATTACTAGAATCGCATTTTCTTCTCCCATTAGCACCATTTGTAATATCAAAATAGTTTTTAGAACATAAAAAATTATAACTTGCTGAAATATTCATGCGCACCATTGAACCTTATGTAGTATAAACTAGAGAGGCTTGAAAATAAACCCTTTAATCTGCAACACCTAGTTATCAACATACTAAATTTTCTACCATACTGATCTTCACTGCTTCAGAGACAACCTGTAACATATTAATTACAATTTTATCAATATCCTCGAGATATAGAACCTTAAATACATCAATGATAATAGTGTTGAAATTAATGAATACCACATATAAGTAACTCAACTACAACATACAATAATCTCCTCCTTTTGCATTGATGGAGAAAGATGATGTCAAAAGAACACCATCAACGCAACTAACTCTTCTTTCAACAATCTCGCTTTTAGACATTACTCTTCTCATATTGTTCTTCTCCCCCTTACTTTTATCTCTTCCGTAGTTGTTCACATTACTCTTCTCCCCATTTGACATCAGTGGAAAATGTACAGGTGAACCCATAATACTGGTTTACAATTTTTGGGCAAACTGGACATTAAACTGATTTTTCTAAACTAAGTGTTCACTTTCGGGCTCCTATAGTGGCTAAACCGTGAGAAATTTAAAGATGATGCAAAATAGTGAGTTGTGAAATTTTTTCTATAGATTCTAAATATATTTTTTTTCAAAAATTTTGGAATCAGATTACACTTCTTTGTCCATCTCCTTTGAAAACTATAATTATTGTAAAAACAACATTTTTAAGAAGTGGCACTCACTATATACAACAAACAAAAATTGTATGAAGGATAATTTTTTATTTTTTTTAATTTAGATTTTTAACTACTATATCTAGCACTTTAATTTGGTTTCATAGTGTTTTATTAAATATTTTTTCCTCAATCAAGTTTTGAAGTCAAACCAATTACAATTCAAACATAGGAAAACTATATAAAACATAATTGTTTCTGTATGTATCAAAATTCATTTATTTATTTTTGAATTGATCAAGCACATAAATACCCAGCCCAACATATTTTTTAATTATTGTTTTGATAATTTTCTATTTTTCCACATGTGTAGTACAAAGAGCTTGATTTTTGGTAAAAAACCTATGTTTAATAAAACTAAAAAAACAAATACATAATTAAACCAGAAGGTATTAAAATTATATTTTTTGGATATCTTGTTTCAAGGATTACCATGATCATTTTAAATAATTTTTAAATGAATTCATTTGATCCCCCAAAACATAAATCAAAAGTGATTTTTTTTAGCATTTTGATAGGTGTAAAGGAGTCTCTATGGTAGGTATGGTTTAAAACTATTAGGGTTATATCCAAGGGGGTTTGATCAAAGGTGTTTTGATCAAACCTTCTTCAATTGGAATCTTTAAGGATTAAATCATTATATTTTTTAAAAATGTGTGATTTCAACAAAAATTAGAATTTCCTAAAAATTGTAAACCATCTTTGTGGGATCACCCATACACAAAATTTGAACCACATATTTAAATCATTTGACTACTCCCCTTGAGTAGAAATTAGAAAAACATCAATTTGAATCAAGATATGACTATGCATGCACAAACTGATGCAAATACTATGCATGTTAGTTCTGATTAGGAGGGGTAATCACCCCTAACTTCACTCTGAGATACTCAAAAGTATCCTTGGAAAAAGTCTTAGTAAATATGTCTACAATTTTTTCCTTAGTAGGAACATACATAATTCTAACTTTTTTATCACTCACTTTATCTCTCGAAAAGTGGTACTTTATAGATATATGCTTGGTCTTTGAATGCAACAGTAGATTTTTAGAAATATTTATAGCACTTGAATTATCGCATAATATGGTAGTAGGTTCATCATACACAACTTTGATATCTCTCGGCCTCTATTTCATCCATATTACTTGAGTATAATTGTTCACAACAACAAAGCATTATACCTTAGCAGTAGATAAGCAAATGAAATTCTTCTTTTTTCTTAACCATGACACCAACTTCTTCCCTGAGAAGAATGCACCACCACTAGTACTTTACCTATCATACACATCTCCCACCCAATCAACATCAGTAAAGGCACTTAAATTAAGCTCATCATCTTTAGTATACCATAGGAAAAAATCAACTATTCCCTTCAAGTATATAAAAATTCTCTTCACAATAGTCACATCAGATTCCCTAGGACCAGCTTGAAATATAGCAATAATGCACACAATATCCATGATATCAAGTCTAGTTTGAGTCAAATACAATAATCCACCAATCATTGATATGTATGTAGTCTTATTTTCCTTCAGATAATCATGATTCTTTGTTAATTTGCATCCAATCACCATGGGTGTACTTACTGCTTTTGAATCTTCCATACCAAAATTCTTTAGCAATTCTCTCACATACTTGGACTGAGATATAAAGAACCATTTATGGATAAAAGTACAAAGTTTTCTCACACCTTCAACCAACATATCAGAACAATTTAATTTAAGTATTTCTAACTAAAAATCAGTTTTGGTTAAACATATGATCTAGTAAGATTCATTCTAGCTAAGTTGGATAATTTCAAAAAAAATTCACCTAAAGTTGTTGGCTAAAATTATATGGAGCACCACTTTGAGTCCAATTTACCAAAAAAATAAATTATTTGAAAAAATTAAAGTTTCAATAACTCCTGCTAATGTAAATAATTTATTTTTTAAAATATAAAAATACCCTTTTGTAGATTTATAAGTGTAGTTTTCAAAAATATATTTATTTTTGTTGGTCTAATTAAATGTGTTGTACCTTGTCCTAGGTCGTAATTACACCTTATTTAAGTTTCCTTAGGGACCATATAGGAGGTAGTTGGAGTTTTTCCACCTCTGGTGGACTTATCATGTTATTACTTTATCACTTCCACCTTTTGTGGACATATCATGTGATTACCTCTCCACCTTTTGTGGGTGATCCACCATTTGTGGTGGTTATCACATTATCACTTTTCCACTTTTGGTGGAGTTACAACTTTTCATAGTTTTCTTGTGTCATAAGATTATGAAACTTTTCATAATATTATGCCCTTCTATGTACTCACCTTGGCTATATAACCAAGGGTTCTCTCACATTGTAAACAATAAAAAATTATCCTATATCATCAAATCATATTGATGAGAATATAATTTATTCTTGTCAAATTACTTTCTCTCTTCTTGTGCTTTCCATTTGGTCCAAAGATCTTGGCATCCAGAGCCAATTCTAACAATTTTAATAGTTTAATTATTATTTATGTTTTATTTTTAATTTATACTAAAAGTAGGTTGTAAGAAAAAAATATTAGGTTGATTACCATGCCAAGGAAAAATACTAAAACATATTAAAAAAATTGAAAAAAATATGATGCACTAGATAAAAGAATCTATTTCAATATAGTATAATTTTTTTCCATTTTAGCTATATATTTAATATGAAAGTTCATGTATAATGGAAACCATTGCTTTATGATTGATGCACATTTTAATATTTATTTAAAAATATTTAATTATCAAAATTGGAGAAAAATATATCCATGTGCTAAATTTTCAAACTATAAATACACACAAAAGATTTGAAAGAAAAAAAATTACTATAGAAAGTTTGACATCCTGTGCAACTTCATTTTTCAACATTTTATTAGCAACTAAATTATAGTGTTAGTTTGTTAAAAACTAGTTTAACTTTTTCTAATTTTTATTTTGTTAAATACAAACATAAAATATACTAAAAAATACATATTCTACTAGTTTACATCATTTCAAAATTTAAAACATATATACCACTTTTTAGTGATTCAAGTTTAAAATTTGGATCAGTGTTGGTTGTTTTCTTTATAAAGTGTGACATAACTTTGTGATTTTACCCTTATCTACCTAAATAATTTTCAATCCCAAAAATATTTTCAACTCTCCAATCATTGAAATCTCAAACTCATTCTACATCTCATTAGAAAACTTCATGCAAAAACTATCATCTCCTCCAAAAATGATATCATTAGCAAAGACTTTCACAAACAAATGTTTATCTTTATCAATATTGAAATATAGATTACTATCAGCATTACCTTTTTTAAATTCAAGTTTCATCAAGTACTTATCTAATCTAGCATACCAAGATCTAGGGGCTTTCTTGAATCCATACAATTCTTTCTTCAACAAAAAAACCATATATCGCTGATTAGTCAATTGAAATCCATTATGTTGCTCAATATACACCTCTTCTTCTAGCTCACCATTCATAAATGTTGACTTGGAATCCATCTGATAAAATTTGTAGTTTTTCTAAGGGCCATAAGAAAAAACCTTGATCTCATAGCTTCAATCCAATGGATATGAGGGACATTTCCTTCCAACATCATAGCTCTAGCAACATCTTAACTGTCCTATTTCTTATTTTCACAACTCCATTTTATTGAGGGGTCCATGGTGGAGATAATTGTCTCTTTATCCCATGATCTTCACAAAAAGAATTAAACTCACTAGAAGTAAACTCACCACCTCTGTCTGATCTCAAACAAGTTTAATCTTTAGACCTGTCTCTATCTCAACCATAGCCTTAAAGATCTTGAAATTTTCTAGACCTTTAAATTTCTCCCTTAATAAAGTAACCCACATCATCTTAGAGTAATCATAAATAAGCAACATGAAGTACCTGTAACCTTGTAGACTTCTGATTCTAGTAGGACCACACAAATCAATATGCACAAGCCCCAACAATTCATTTGAACAATGTTGTTTGTTGTGTGGTGTAGGAGCGCCAAGTTGCTTTCAAGCCTCCATGAGGCCATTTGGAAATAATTGCTCTATTTTATGTATTGGGTCCTATAGTAAGGTTTATCAAACCATTTTATAGGTTTTTGAGTCTTAGGAAGTCATATTTGAAGTTATTTGTCAAATAATGTTAAAAGTTCCTCACGAAATTTCTCAAGCAACTTGTCAAAAGTGTCATTAAGTTGGTTGAAAATAGTTGGTTTTCATTGGACATTTATAATTACACCCTCTAAAACTCGAATTGGGGGTTGGAGACATTATTTTTGAAGTTTGATGAATGGCAACCTTAAATTTTGTGTGCATTTTCTAATTTTCACATTGTTTCCATGTTGAAATTGTGCTTTGTACATCCTTTTATGGACTCAAAAAATGGAGTATCATATATGGATGGAAATATATATGTTTCTAGTTTCCAAGTTTTTTGTCTCATTAAATTTTATTGAGTTTTGTGGAAGATATGACTATTTTGGTGAGAATGCCTATTTTAAAAATATTTTGCAGAATTCACAGTCTAAAACATGTGATGGTACAGATTTTAAAGTATATATTTTGGATCTAAAACCAATTGGATTTATTTTCTATGTGAATAAACTTTCATTTTTTTTAAGTCTCATAAAATTTAATTAAAATTTAAATAAGTTATGATCATTTTTGTGAGGGAAAGTTTGAACACTTCCTAGGGTTTGCAGGTTTGGAAAAAAAGTAATAACTTTATTTTTCACCATTGGATCTTCATGAAAATTGGAAAGGAAGTATATAATTATGTTAAATTCAATCCCTTGCTCTACATCATTGTGAAATTAAATTCTAGTTTTCTTTCCCAATTTGCATTCCTTGAATATGGAATTAGTAGGTTTCACCAACTTAGGAATATCTCTCACAACCTGTGAGGAACTTATCTTGATAATATTGTCAAATTTTACATGAAACATTCTTCTATGTCACAACCATCTTTCATCAATTTGAGAAATCGGACAACATTTACTACTAGCATTCAGATGAAAGATGTTACCCTTTTTTTAGTACCTGAAGAAATCACATTTGTAGAGCTTCCTAGTATGCTACATTTTCCATCTTTGAATTGAAGATTGTATCCCTTATCAACCATCTATCCAACACTTAGAAGATTATGCTTCAAACCTTCAACATAAAGAACATCATAAGGAGTATACTTACAATCAAAATAATACATCCTCTGCCATGGATTATACCACCATTGTTATCATTAAATATTACAACACCACCATCATACTTTTGCAAGCTTGTACTTTTTTTTTTATCTCCTATCATGTGATGTGACCATCCACTATCAATTACCCATTCATCTTTTTCTCCAACTCGAGGAGCTAGGTATTTCTCCACATTTGTACAACTAGTAGATTTAGTATTCACAGTATTATTTTATTTGATAGCAATAAAAATGAACTCATCTTCACCTTTCTCAGATTCATCAATTGTCACACCTTCATCAACAAAATAATAACACTTCTTTTGAAATTTAGGCTGTAATTTTTTGGCTTAGGGACTCTTTCAAGACACCTTAATGCAAAATGGCCTATCTTGTTGGAGGAAAAATATTTAATAGGAAAATTTCTTTTATACTTACCTTCTCCTCTAGCTTCCCTTTTGAAAATAAGTGCTTCAAGCTCATTTAGTTCTCTTCCTTCTTCTTCAAACTGTCTCATTTCTTCCTCATATCTAAATACCTTTTTAGAAGAAATTTCACCTAAATCATATCTTTGCTTTTCTCTCCCAAAAGTAGTAGCTTGAAATAAATATTTTGTCTTAGGAAGGTCATCACCAAATTCACTTAACTCAAAAGAAATAAGTTTACCAACGAACATTTCTCTGGTTATATTTGTTACAATTCGAAGCTCCTCAATGGTTACAGCTTTAATTTTGTATGCATCAGGAAAAGATCTAAGAACTTTAGCAATAATCTCTTGTTCATCTATCTATCCACCAACACATCTGAGACCACACACAATTTAATTCAATCTTTACATATAAGTAGCAATATTCTCATCATTACCCATCTTCAACAATTCATATTTTCCTTTCCAACAATGTAGCTTAGACATCTTTGCATTAGCATCACCTTCATACGAATTTTCCAACTTTTTCCAGATCTCATGAGCACTTTTTAGATCCATAACATTTTTCATCTCAGTTTCAGTCAAAGAACTCAAGAATGCTTCCTTATCCCTAGTATTATATTCAACATCTCTAAGCTCAACAGTAGAAGTAGGACCACCTAGAGGAATAACATACCTATTATGTATGAGGTGCTAGAGGGAGTCACCAATGCATCTCAGATGACACTCCATTTGAGTCTTCCATAGAGAATAATTCTTTCCATCAAATCTCAGACTATCCTTCTCATATGTTGCCATCCCAAATCACCTCAAGCTGTAAATATTCGTTCAAGGAACTTATCTCTGATACCAATTTCTGGAAACACAAGCGTAGACAACTGATAGAGGAGGGTGAATTAGTTATAATAAATTTTCCAAATTATTAAACTTATTACACTTTAATCTCAAATATGATTAATAATAGTGAAAGAATTAATCAAAAATGCATTAGAAGTACACATAACACCAATATTTTTGTGTGGAAACCCTATTAGTGGAAAAAAAAGGTGGAGGTTAATCATCAAGTTATACCCTGTTAGAACTATAAAGAATAATATATGGGGAATGCACATGCATTCTAATGCATAACCTAGATCACACTTCTCAAAGGAAGACTCACTCTCTTATAGAGAATATTGAGATTAAAACCATTTGAATAATTTGAACTAATAAATTAGCTTCTACAAAAGCCCAATTATAGTTATGATTAAGCACATGGACACTTCTTCACTTTCTTTCACTCTTCTTCATAGTCTACTTTGTCTTTCGATGATCTGAACCTTATTCACATATAGAAATTATATTCTTCACATCACACATTTAAAATGAAGAAATAATCACTTAGATTTCTTTATGTCATCTTCTTTAATAAAATGAATGTAAATTGTCGGCTCAATTCATAATCATTTCTTACTGCACACCAACAAAAGCTTGCCACAACATAGTAGAGACCCAAGAAAGCATCCTCAAACATGACCAACCTTCAAAAATTCTTCCTCGAAGATCCACAACACACTTCAAACACCTTGTTGACCATTAACATGAAAAACATGAACAGGCAAGAAAAAATATCAGATATCAAGCACAATGATCAATGCAGACATGCAACATAGATAAAACATGATCTCAAAATTTCCATGAACACCACAAGAACATACACAACAAATAAGATTACCAAAATCACATTATCTTCTTCCATGAACACCATTTGTAGTAACATAATAGCTATCAAAACATAAAAACTTATAACTTGTTGAAATCTTCATGCATACCTCTAAACCTTACGAAGTAGAAACTAGATAGGCTCAAAAACAAATCCATTAATTTGAAACATCTAGTTATCAACATACTAAGATTTCTACCATGTTTATCTTCACTACTTTAGAGACAACCTGTAACATATTTATTACAATTTTCTCAATATCCTCGACATATACAACCTTAAATGTATCAAAGCTAATAGTTTGGACATCAATGACAACCACATATTAGAAACTCAACCACAACATACAACAATTGGTACACTTGAAAACCTCTTTATTGTGTGGTTGGCTACTTTACTCTGAGTTTGAAGCAAGTTCACCCTCTCACTAAAGTGGGGGCTAAATTTAGCATAGTAAAATGCATAACCTTGCATTTTCACACTTTTTTGGGCCCGTCTTGGTTTATTTATGCTCATTTATGGAGTAATTGGTTCTATTTTTAATCCAAAATCCTAATAAACTATATACTTTAATGGAAAATCCTGACAAACATCAAAAAATAAATCATCATTTAATGTTTCTATCTATCTATTTAATGTTTGGAGTCCATGACCTAAGAATTGAGCCTCGTGACTAAGAGGCCACCAAGGGAATTTTTTTCCTCCTTGGCTTATTTTTAGGGTCTAATTTTAAATATGGGGGGGATTTAGCCTCCATTACTTATTGATTTCATATGTCATCTTATTGTGGTGTAATATCAGGAGGTTAAGCATGAATTAGTATAAATAGAAAGTTCATCCACTCATTTTTCCTAACAAGCATTCAAGTATTCATTCCTATGGAAAGTTTATGCAATTAGGATAATTTCATCAAGAATTTGGATCCATCATAAAGATTCAAGCATCACATCAAGGTTTTGGTGCATCCATTCATGTTGTTAAGCCAAGATTGTGAATGTAGCATTGAAGATCTATTTACAACCATTGTTCACATCAAATTCAAGGATCCAAGATATACATTCCTCATGGAAACTACATGGTAGATTAAAAAAATTCTTCACAAGAAATAATACAAAGTGATATCATTTTCATATCTCATATTAGGGTATGTGAAGGATCACGATGGGCCAAAAAGTGGCAATATGTAAGTGATATGATAGCCCTTGTGGCTAATGATTTTTTTTCCCAAAATTGATGAAATGAAAAGGGTTTTTAAAAGAGATTCTCATCTTTCCACCAATATAAATTATTCTTTACTTAGAATTTAATAAATAATTATTATGTATTTTCTATTTGAATTACGATTAAAGTCCTGATTAATAGGTTGATTGAAAAATATCTATAGTTTTCATATGGTATCACATTTTTTGAATCCAAAATATGTGTCACATTCCATGCTTCATATAATATAGGATTAAAAAAATAAAAATTGGATTTCGTAAAGTTTTGACCAATTTAAAGTGGTTAGACATACGAGGTTTTATATTTTTTAAAAGTTGTAATAAAAAAATCATAATTAGTTATTTAATTTTAAAAAAATACCAAAAAATATGCATCACATCGGGACATGAGTCATATACTTATATATAAAATATTATAGAAAAATATGATCATTTTATTGTGGTTAGGGTGGTTAGACATACACCTACTTCTCATTTTTTCCTTGAAATTTAAGTACTACTCAATTGAAATTTCAAATATTCACCAAATAGATTTCTTTTTTTTTAAAATAAACCTAGTATTTTAGAAAATAAATTCAATTTTCTACAAATTCTATTCTTACATATTTTTAAAATAATATAGATAACCTATTCAATTTTTTTCGTCAAGTTTCCTAACTCTGATTTTCTGAATTTTCATTGCCACTTAAGGGCCTATTTTTTCCATGATGATCCTACACATACCAATTAAATTCTTCATTTCATCATTGGGTTTAATTAATTGAAAGGGGTTTTCCCAAGGAAAACCCACATTTTCAATCATTCAACAAGTTTTCCCTCTCTTATGTGTTTGTATTTGCAAATCTAGGTTAAAGAATTGAAGATCATTTGGAGTGCAAGATTGAAAAGTTCCAAAAGTTACATTGCCAAAGTTGTCATATTCACAAAAACTCACCTATAGGATAGATCTGGAAGTTTCAAGACCTCAGATCTAAGGAGAAGAAATTATAGACCTTGGATCTTAGGACGACATTCAAATTCTTTAGAAATTTAGACTGGGACTAATATGCCACCTTGGGCATCTCAGTCCTCCATAGGATAGTTTTTAGAGATTCTTCGGGATTCTCTTCTGACATTAGAAGATTTTGTACTTTCCTCAAAAAATAGCAGTTGGACTAATACATCATCTTGGGCATCTTATTCCTCTAAGGCACTTTTCGAAAAAAAAATTTCATTTCCAAAATCCTCATTACATATCCAAACTTCCCAAGTACTCATGTAGCTTAACTTGGTGTAGCTTAATTTCATCATTTGCACTCATTATTTGGCTTACATTACCAAGTTTTGTAAGTTGAATGCTCTTTTGTCTTTTCCAAGTTTTTGATTGGTAGTGAACCCCTTAAATTTGAAAATAACCCCTTCCTAGGTCCTCGTAATTGTTAAATGGCTCACCTTGTCAGGTTCTTAGTCAATCCAATTAGGATTCCTAGGACATTATTGAATGATAATAGGAGAAAAGTGGTGTTCTATGACTTAGGTTATAAAGTACCCATTTTCCTATCATTTAGGGTAACATACCACTAAAGTTAGATTTACTTCTTTAAATTTAGTTTGGGAGAACCATTTTTGGATAGGAATAGGCTAAAACTTGCATTCCTTGATAGAAAATAGTTTTATATATAGTTATTGGTAGCAGGAACTTGCTCAAACAAAAACTAAATATATCATCCAACTGGCTCACACGCCTTATTATCTCTAGACCTATAGGTTAAACCTAGGGTGACAACTTAGAGGAGCTCCTCTCATTACCTATTATTGAACAAGAAAATTTTGATCTACAGGGTTCCGAAGGAGATAGGTTGAAAAAATCACATAACAACCCCTTTTGAAGTCACTGATCGAGTGAAAGATATAGTCACCAATTGATCCACCAGATCCTACAAGACCTAGACCAACTACTACTACCCTTGCTTATTCACAAATTCCAACACCATTAATGGTTTCATTAGTTTACCCCCCCAACTACATCCCTACCTGTATCAAGTCGAGGAAAAATATACTCACTAGTAATTGAATCTCCTTAGTCAACAATACTAGATCATATATATATTATCCCTCATATATACAAACCCAAAAACATAACTTAATTTACTTATTTAACAATTTTAACTATAAAAATGTTCATAAAAAATTTTAACTACAAAACTCTTCATTCATGGAACAAAATTTCTAATAGAATTAATTAATAGACACAATATTATCTTAAAATCTTCATCTAGATGAAAATAAATTATTTAAAGAGTATGTGTATCTAAAATTCTCCATACATGAAGTTTCATAGACCACTTACATTGCCAAAATGTTGCAAGAGGGAGGCTCGTGAATGTTATTCCTACTTCTCTTAGCCAAATAGACAATATGTTATGCTCAAGCATATAGAACTTATTAATACACATAATATTATATTAAAATATTAATCTACATGAAAATCAATTATTTTTAAAAGAATATGGGTATCTAAATGTATGCATACATATGTTTCATAGGCCACTTACATTACTTGAAAATTGAAAGAGGGTGGCTCTCGAATGTTAATTTTGTTGCACTTATCCAAATAGAAAATACATTCTTCTCTCGAATGTTATTCCTACTACTCTTAGCCAAATAGACAATGGAATGATTCTCTCCACCTGACCTTAATGGGTTATTAAGACACAAATCCCTCACCATTCCCCCAAGCCAAGAAGATCACCAAAATCCTAGATACATTAGAAGGGTACACATAGGAAATCCAAATAACTCAAGCCTTTTTTTCACCTACCCACAAGGATAAATAGACCCCTTGGATCACAAAGTGTGATCCAAAAACTTGATTTAAAAAATGGCAAACAATCTAATCTAGAAGCATAAATCTATTTGATAGTATGGACTATATAAATCCAATAGCATTAAATATACCCCATGCCAATAACTGATTTTAAAAATAATAGGACAACACCTCGGGTTCAAGTTTCAGACAAATATTGAAGCATAAGGTATACCCACTGTATCACCACCTATTGA
The DNA here is from genome assembly GCA_007115665.2 of Sequoiadendron giganteum. Lineage (NCBI taxonomy): Eukaryota > Viridiplantae > Streptophyta > Pinopsida > Cupressales > Cupressaceae > Sequoiadendron > Sequoiadendron giganteum. Next base: position 614,957,005 of record CM021105.1, on the reverse strand, counting down.
GCCTCTTACCCCCTAATCTACATGCAGGTCTTCCCATAAAATTCAAGAGGATGAAAAAAAAGGTAAGAAGAATTATTCCCTGTCCTCATAGATCATCTAACCCACTCCCCTGTATACTAGTGTACATACCTACCCCCCTCTCCCCACATAATAAACATGATAATCATCACATTATTTTACACTCCTCTGCCCACATAATAAAAATGATAATAATCACATTATTTTACAACATGGTATAAGGAAACTAGGGTCATTGTGATCTTCTTGTTTCATCCATTGGCCATTTTCATACTTGTACATTTCCTACAAAATTTTAAAATTCCAATACCCCATCAAATAATTAACAAAAATGGTATCTTCATAATTATCTTATCTATTTTATGTTAACCAAATCAGAATACCTCAAAATTTAATTTCATTGGTTTGGTACCATTTGGATGGTAATAACCTTCTCTTAAAAATTAAATTTCCTTTTCCTTGGGATACAAATTGTTAGAAAATTTATGATCCTAATTGTTGAAATGAATAAAACATATTTATTTTAATTCAACCTTAACCTGATATTAGAACAATTTATTCAATAATGTAAACATCCAAATCACACTTATCTTTATCATTTACATTTGTATACCTTGTATATGATAGAATTTATTCAATCTAACATGATATTAATAACTCGCATATATAAAATTTACTATAAATTAATACATCTACCAATTCAAGTCATATCTCCTTGTTAGTGAAAGAGAAACTACCAGAAATTATTTCATCCACTACGCAAGGTCTTATATCAATAAAACTTCTTCCCAATGAAGTTTAGGATGATGGTTCATATTTAGGGTAACCATTTACCTATAGTTAGAGGTTTACTTATCTTCGTAATCTATCAAGAGTCAAATAATGTTGGACCTTATGGTGATTAAAATACAATTAAAATATTACCAACTCAAAATGATAATTGTAAGGATTGAAACACCTTTAAAATTCCATCCCCGAGGGTATGAAATCATATGCAATGGATGAGGTATCTTCTCTATAATACAAGCGATAATTATCTTGTATAATACAAGTGATAATAATCTAATGGTACCATTTCACGTGTTATTACATCGTCATACATGTTCTAGTTTGTATAGGGAAACTCTAATACCTTTCAATGGAGTCTACATATCATTACTAGTCACTATGTAAGAACAATCACCTATTGTAATCTACTAGGTGATAAATTTACCAATTAATTCCAAATTGAGTTTATTTACCAAAAGAATCATTTAAATTTATAAACATTTCAATATTGTGCCAAATTCCTAGTTAATATTCAATTATTTTTTATTCAGTTAAAAATGTAGTTCACATTCAACTCACATGGTTTGTTCTACTAGTATGACTTGTAGTAGCTCATGCTTATAATATTAGATCATTCTAAATATTTCACCAGTTAAATTTCCTAATGATAATGATAGGCTTACTTAAGGTAGCATAAAAAGTGTTAATTGATGCACACAAGGTTGGTGCCTTACAAACAATAACCCTTCCACTAGTACATATTAACTACTTGGATAATGAGGTAATATAATTTGAAGTTATCTTAGACAACTCCCAACAGAATAATTCAACATCAATTAATTTATACTCAAGATGAGCATAGAGTACTAATATTTTTCCCTAAACTAAACATGATATGGGATTTCAAAGATAAACTAATATAGAATAAATTAAATTACATCCATAACATGACTATATTTGTAAAATTTTAGGTTAAGTAAAAAATATAGCATTTGTTATTTACTCATGTTTGTTTTATATCCTTATTATATTCAACATAAACTATATGGATTGATAGCCTACAATATTTCAACCAAGATCACTAATGAGCTTACATGAAATGAGGTTTTCCTCTGAACATAGTTAAAACATAGGATCCATTTTGTTATAACTTAATTCAATTATGAATTGGAAGAGTTAGGTGAGATACTCTTCATCATGTGAGACATTACCCATGTTGTGGATATGCTTACACATAGTGACATAGGATAATCTTGTTGTCCCACATTTTTTGTTGCATTAAAAGATCGATCTACCTATGCTAGATACAAATGGTAGAAGCATGGATCAAACAAGAGACAATTAGTCCCTTGCCACAAATCTTGAGGAGAGCATTGACCATTTGTGAACAATATCCACCTCAGCATTACCTGAGGGGATTCAAACTTGTGACCCAACACTCTAATACCAAATTTTTTCCCACATTTATCATTGCATCAAAACATCAATCTATCAATTCTAGGAAAATTCATTGTCAACAATTCACTACTAGCAATTCATAGGCATGGAAATTTCACTGACAAAAAATTTACCACCAAGTAAAATTCAACGCTAGAAATTCACTGGAGTAGAAAATTAACCGCATTAATATTTTTTAATATATATTTCAAAAAAAATTTTTAAAAAAAAAATATTAATGTGGTTAATTTTTTGATGTAGTGAATTGCTGGTGGTGAATTTTAATTGGCGATGAATTTTTCATTGGTGAATTTTTCATGGAGGTGAATTGTTGACGGTGAATTTTCCTTTGGTGAATTGTTGACGATTATTTTTCTATATTCTTCCCAATCTATCAATGCCTAATACAAATTATAGAGACATGGATCACATAGGAGGCAGTTAGTCCCTTCTCATGAATCTTGAGGGGAGTGTTGACCATTTTCCAACAATATTTCACCTACATTTGAATTGCATTCAATATATATTGTTATGTAACCACACACATCATTATTTTATTTTCCTTTCTTAACTCATGATGGTACCAATTCTAGGTATATCTTCCTACACCTCTATTTTATATTCTCATATGTATCATAACGGTAATAATGATAATCACCCTTACCATTATAATTCAAAATAATAGTGATGCTAGAATTATTTATCTCTTACCTTTTCTATTATCTCTATTCTTTTAAAAAAAGATATACTGCTCTCCACCGTACAATTTGTTCTTATAAGAAGGGTAGACCATATTATCTAACATATAGTAATGGGATTGAGAAAGAGCCTCACAAGTCTTTTCACAAGGATAAATCTCTTTAGGTGACTAAGTAACTATTTTTTTTATTATGATCCACAATCCATGACATCTTTACCCCATTTTATTTCACTCTTCCTAAATTAAATTGTTTAAGATTAGACACTTTTTTCATTCCCTTCCCCACAAATAATTCCACTATATTAGCCTTTTTGTAGTAATATTATAAAATCATCCTATTTAGAAATTAGTTTTTATTTTATAATTTTTAATGAACATGCCTAGTTTTTATATAATGTAATATTAGGTATCAACAACTATAACCTAATGAAATATATCTATTGATGTGGATAAATTTTATAGTAAATAAATTAAATATCTAATTTTTGGGACCCACTAATAAAACATCTTTACACTAATATTTTCATCACAGGTTCGAATATCAATTTTTAGCAACTTTGAATAATCTCTTCAGTGGACACACTTTTGACTCACTCTTATTTCTTAGGTTCTCTCTCCTATTTACATTTTGGTTTTCAATTTGAAAACATCTAAAACTTGGTAGTGAAAGAAATCAAAGTCCACTGAACCAGTTCTTAACATTGATCTAAGAGGAGATATGTACAATTTTAATTCTTTATAGTTACTATGTGTGAACCCCAATTTGATACCTGCATAAACAAAGCAAACAATCAAAATATTAGATCATATGCAAGGTAAAACTAGGATTCCCCATGAAATCCATTTCCAAAACTTAAAATAGGAAAATGAACAAAAGATGAACAAAGAAAGCAATTAAATCCTAATTAAGTATGCAAACTCTTGATCTCATAGGGGAGTTGGTGCCAATGAGATGTTGCAATTGGCCCTATCCCAACTTATTTGTAAGATTTGATGATTTGATGAGTGATTGATCCACTTTGTTGATGAAGAACATGACGTGTTCTTGAGAAAACCTGAAATAACCTATCTAAGATCTTGCTTTGAGGATGAAGTTGAGAAGAGTAAGTTTACTCAAGATGTGGATGATTGAATGAGGGGAAGAGTCTCTCATTTATAGATTTCCAAAATGGAAGAGAGAGTGAAAATAAGCAATGTGGGATAGAAGACCAACCAATGAGAAGAGGCCACTTGTCCACATGTGATTGGTTGAGGAATGAGTACATTTTGGTCAATATTCATGATAAATGCCATTGGATTCAAATTTGAATTTTGAATGTGACATGTGAGAGGGAAAGAGAAATGGAGTTAATGTCACTTGGCTCAATGCACAAGGACATGTAAGAGGCATTGAATGCCTTGTTGGAAGGACCAAGCCCACTTGGCCTTTTTGAATTCAAATGAGGGAATATTCCCTTTTCATGCTTTGTGAGGGAAAATAGAGAATTAAATAAATCAAAGTAATTGATTTATTATGCAAGTTGCATTCTCTAGAAGATTTTAGTGATAGGGATTATGTTAATCAAGGATTTGATTAATTTAATGAGGAATTAGGAGATGTGACAATTTATGAATCAAATTGAGAGGAAAGGTTTAATTAAATAAATAATTTTGATTTATTTAACTAAGGAGGAATATGTTAGATTAAATTAAATAATGTTTTAATTTATTCAATTTAATAAGAGGACTTTAGAGATTTAATAAAATAAAATGAATTTTTAATTAAAAGGAAGTTTACATAATTAATTAAATAAAATTGATTTATTTAATTAAGAGATGAAGAGTGATGAATTTAATCAAATATAGATTATTTGATTAAATGACTAGCAAAGGAGATGATTCATGATGAAATAGTGTTAGTAAATCAGGATACAGTGTGTTGGATCGAATTGTACATTTTCCATGTTTACATTTTTCCCCTCTTTGAAGTAATGTACTTGGTGCATTGATTCAAAGAATAAACTGTTGTGATCAAAGTTCAAAATTTCTCGATTTTTTCAGATGCCCCACTATTGCCCTAGTGAAAAGATTATGCTGGTATACTGCCCCCTCGAGAGATCGAGCATAAATTTACAATTTTCCGATCGAGATTGCGATAAAATGCGAGAGGAGTGGTCCTATTGATTAGATGACAGAAGATAATTCTTTGATGTAGACAATTTTGATGATGTATAGGCATTCATCAGCCATGGGTAGCCTCATGTATATTTTGATACAACACACCGATTTTAGATAGAAATGTTAGTAAAGATAGAAGAATAAGAAGAATAAGATGGATGGAAGGAGGATCCACACAAGTTAACTTTATTAATGATGATGATGATTTGCATTGCTAGGAATTGAGATTTTCAAAGGGCTAATTACTTTATGTTTGATAACACACATAGGTACAATGCATCAAGGTATAAAGGACAAGGATGGCATTTTACCTAGTGTGATGGACTTTGACTCAAAAATCAGATAGGAGTATTCTTGTTCACACTCGACATACGAAAACTTTGCTAGGACAGACCTAACAAAGCAAGTATTCACCAAGTTATTTTCCAAGAACATCCAACAAGCACAATAGATAAAAAAGATAATGATCGTTTCCCCATTCCTTTCTCTCTAAACCTGTTTTGTTTAGGCATCATCGAGAGGTCCTTGGAATGAGCGCAAAATAAGATAAGTCACAAAGACCAAGATAAAGTAGACAAACAAGCTAATGTTCTTCGTACCACTAGTCAAGGCTAAACTAAGGTGAGATACTTGATCCTTATGTCCATCATGGGAAGGATTCATCCTAGGACATGCAGTGATCAGGGTTTTGATGGGGCTGATTGGGTGATAAGCTATTGATATTTTGAGTTGACCAACTTGCTTGCTTACTACTTTAGACATCCATGACTTTAACGCTTAGGTGTTCACTTTGAAACCTACTATATTTGCTTCTAACTGACTCACCAAAGGGTGAAGGCAATGACTGATTTTATTATGAGTGATGATAAATCATGGGTGAAAGCGAGATGAAATGGATGCACCATTTTGGATTTTCTAATATTTTGAGGCTATTTTTTTGGTATTTTGAGACATTTTTACAAATGTTTCTGGAATTTTTGAGATTTACGAATGGTTTTAGATTTTGTGTCTCGGGGACCAATGAAGGATGGCATTTCGTACGTTTAAGCTCAGAGACGACGTAGTTCGGACAAACTAACTTGATGATAAGGTGGACAAATGGATTTCCCCCTTTAATTGCTAAAAGGACTGACCTAAGATGCAAACTAGATGGGCAAATGAATTACCCCTTTTATTGCTTTAAAGGACTCACCCAAGATGTAGACCTGATGGGCAAACGGATTGCAAATGCGATGGACGCCTAAAGGACTGACCTAAATGTAAAAAATAGATGGGCAAATTGATTGCCAATGCGAAAGATGCCTAAGGGCTAACCCTAACTGTCTCGGGGCATGATCAAAGACAAACCTTTCCCACGTTCAAGCTCAGAGATGACGTAGTTTGACAAGGTGAAAAACTGACAAGACTCAATGACGAACTTTTTTTTTGAAGATTTTATGATATCCCGACATGTTTTTAGTTTTCACATGATTTTGACAATTTTGATATGGATACGTGATGATATCAATGCTTTGTTTTGGGATTTTTTTGAAAACCACGCTTAATGTTAATCAAGCAAATGGATGAATTGATAGTTTGACTAAGTGTGTTAAGTTGAAAAAAAGTCATAATTCACTTGTAAATTCCAAGACATTGTGTTATCCCAAAGTAAACTTCTACAAAATTGGATGGTTTGACAAAGTGTGTTAAGTCAAACGAGGTGATTATGGATTTGATAATTTGGCTAAGTGTGTTAAGCCAAACAACATGATAATGAACTTGTAAACCAAAGGAAGTTGTGCTATCCTAGAGTAAATTCATCCACAAGATGATAGTTTGACTAAGTGTGTTAAGTCAAACAAGGTGATAATTGATTGAATTTGATTTATAAAGATTGATGAAGTGACGTTGAAGTACACATTAGATGCAACTGATATTGATTGTTTGGATTGATGTTTGATGAAAGATAAAACTTGATAAGGAACATCTTCTTGTCAAAATATGCCATGGGCTAGTGATTTGGGTTTTGGATCACAAGTTCTTCAACTAATTTGATTTCACGTTTTCCAATATTTGGATCACCACATAAGTTTAGAGGACATGGATCAAGCTTTATTCCCAAAGCAAGATGTAAATATCTGCACCCAGTGTCTAGCAATGTATGGAATGCCATGGGTGGATTCTTGGATAGATATATAGAAAAATAGATATGGATCATCTTGCGATAAGATAAGGTGTTCAAGAAGCGAATGCACCTTTGGATATTGCTCAGATAGCATTAGGTAGGGTGGGATCAATGAAAATTACCCATGTCAGGATGTTTACCATAAACACGTGTGAAGTATGCACCAAACCTTCATCAAGATCTAGATAAGGTAGATAGATGGAAATGGGTTAGATAAATGGTTCGTGGATGAATGGATTTATGTTGGCTTTATTATGGATGCTATAAGATGCTTTCTCTTGAAATGGTGCACGTAGATGCTCAATTCTACACATGACGCCTGTACACCAGGTTTTCATCATGGTACCTACTTAAAGTGCCACCGTAGTGGTTTTCACTAGAGGACGATTTTTCTCTTTATTATTTTCAATCCCTTTTTCTAATTTTTTTTTGGATTTGTGTGATTTTTGATTTTTTTGTATTTTCTGAGAGATTTTAAGGTGATTTTGAACCACTTGGTACTATTGATGTTGATGTTTATGCCATAATATGCCTTCGGTATCTTTCTTGAAGAAGTTTCTTTTCCAAGATACGTGCACTTGAATGCAACTTTTGAGATCCCTGATCTGCTTTGTTGATACCGGAATTAACTTTGTCTTTGTGCACACATTGTGATAGAGTGCCTTTTGAATGCTTATGATGAAGGGTCGTTGTCAACACATGGTCAATGTGAGAATTAGATATCATGTGTGGAGGTGTGGATGTAGTGTGTTTAGGAGTAAAATATGGATTGGTCGAGAGTTTGGAACCTTTGACTCTCAAAACTTGGGAAGATGAGAAATAATGAGTGGCTATGGAAGTGTGCATATAATTAGGACCAACTGCTTGATACACTTTGTATGTCGCTTGAGAAGCCTGATTTTTCCTTTTTTATTTTGCCCCATAGTTTCTTTGACTGATGGAGTTTGATAGGGATAATCTTTCTTTGTATTCTTTGGTATCCACTTGTATTTGATTTGTCCAATATGCTTCTTAGCTTCTCTTTCTTTGATAAAATTCTTCATGCTTTGATTCAAATCTTTCTTTTGATGTTGGTCCCAATTTGTGGATGGGGTGATGGGTGGATGGAGATTCATGACATGGTGGATTATAGTATTGGCATCAATTTCATCATAAGGATCCTTTGTGCTCCCTATGTTAGTGTTTGCTCCAGACGAAGTTGCCCCCAGTTTTGTGGAAGTATCACTAATATGTGTATATCCCTTGATTGTTGAATAACCAAGGCATTGATGCTTAGGATTGCCAAAAATTTGCACTGGTTCAAGGATACCTTGTTCATGTAGGCCTAATCCTCTACCTTGATAATTCATCTGCTGACAAAATTAATTTTCCGTAGGATATGATTTACCTTGGAAACAAGGTGTTGCTCCTTCTCTACTCTGTGGTGGATCTTCAAAGGTGACAACTCTTTCATTGATAAGATAGTTTTCCCTTACAAAGGTGAGTGATCTAAGTTTATAGGTGATAGGATCTTCCATAAGTGTGATGAATGCCTGATTGATATCTTTAGCTTGGTCTTGTGAGATATCAGATTGTAGTGCTTCTTCAAGAAGTGTTGATGCTTCATTGTCCACACAAAAGTCTTCCTCATGACTCACTTCATAGGATGTTTCTGATTCACGACTTATGTAGAAGCCTTCTTCATGATTTGTTTCTGATATGTCTCTAGATTTCTCTATATCTTGATCATGTGTATAAATAGTAAGAATAGGAGACCCTTGTTCCTTAGTAATGATGTCAAGAGTATGAGACTCTTGTTTTGAATGAAGATCATCTACGTGTTCATCAAAGGAAATCATCTCATTGGTAGATGGAGGAATATGTGCTATATAAATGTGATAGTTATTTTTGACATCTTATAGGAGAGTGGCCATCACCTCATTGTAGTATCTTGCATATAAAAATTCTTGATCTTGATTAATATCGAAATTTATTTCACCTTGCTTTGGATCAAGTTCTTGACATGGGTAAATTTAAAAGGATGGATTGCTTTCAAAGGGTTTTTGGACATCGTCATAAGGCATTGGAAGTGGCTCAATATCCTTTTAATCTTTAAGTGGACTTGGATCAAATGGTGAGTTGCAAATTTCTTTAATATTTGTAACCATGAGGTCAAAGGATGTCAATATGTCCTGGAAAGGTCCATTGCTAGACTTTGGTGAAAGATGTGGATCATGCTTTGGAATAAATTATTGAGATATGTACTCTAACTCATTAGATGATTTACAAAAATTTTCAACATGATCATTGGTCGAAGGATCTTGATCATCATTTTTTACGATTGTGATGGGAATTTGTTGCAAGCTCTGTTGTGGGAGTAAGGCTTGCATTTTCTACTGAGCCAACAATGCTTGTTGTTGGTCATGTTGTTGTTGTGCCAACAAAGCTTGTTGTTGGTCTTGCTATTTTTCCAACAAAGCTTGTTGTTGCACCAACAAAACTTGTTGTTTAGCTTTAGCTTGCTGTTGTGCCTAAAAATCTTGCGGGGCTTGTTAGGCTTGTGTAGCTTGTTGGTTTTGAAGTGCCTTTTGGTGGGCAGCTTGTCGAGCAGCTTGCAACATGATGGAAAATGAATTTTTTATGTTGATTTTTGGTGGTTGTGGTGGTGGATTGGGAATGGTGTTGACCATTAGGGTTGTTTGGATGGTTGCAATTTTTTGTTGCGATATTGTTGGCAAAATGAGAGGGTTTGGTATGATGTTTTGATTTTGCATCATAGATTGAAATTGAACATTGTTGTGGTTGGGAATCATAGTGCCTTGATTTAGGTAGCTTTGATTTTGCATGGTGTTACCTTCACTTGGATCAATACCTCGAGTCGTCAACATATTGCTTGGATTTTGAACAACATTGATGGGATTTGCAAACATGTCTACCCCAAAGTTTACCAAGTGTGGATTTGAAATGGTCATGTTTGGTAAATTTGTACTTGGCCTATAAAAATTTGGTGGGATAATTTTGTTTGGAAAACTCATGCATTGAGCATTTGATTGATAGATTTGCAAATTTGGACTTGGATTTAAATCTACCATTGGGAAAGTTGTTCCAAACTTTGGATTGGGCATACTCACATTCATTGTACTTTTTAGGTTTGGAGGGGATAATGATGTCATGCATAAATATGAGTTTTGATAGTCAATTGGCATTGCGAGATTTGGATAGTTGTGTTGACTTGGATTACTCATGATGTATGAGTCGAGTTTGAATTCCATGTCCCTCTTGTGTTGTGACTTTGTTGCGAAAGTGAACCTTTAAGGTGTTTAGGACCAACAATGAGTTGGTGCCAATGCGATGTTACAATTGGCCCTTTCCCAACTCCTTTGTAAGCTTTGATGATTTGATGAGTGATTGATCCACTTTGTTGATGAAGAACATGATGTGTTCTTGAGAAAAACTGCAATAACCTATCTAAGATCTTGCTTTGAGGATGAAGTTGAGTAGAGTAAGTTACTCAAGATGTGGATGATTGAATGAGAGGAAGAGTCTCTCATTTATAGATTTCCAAAATGGAAGAGAGAGTGAAAATAAGAAATGTGGGACAAAAGACCAACCAATGAGAAGAGGCCACTTGTCCACATGTGATTGGCTGAGGAATGAGCACATTTTGGTCAATGTGCATGATAAATGCCATTGGATTTAAATTTGAATTTCGAATGTAACATGTGAGAGGGAAAGAGAAATGGAGTTAATGTCACTTGGCTCAATGCACAAGGACATGTAAGAGGCATTGAATGCCTTGTTGGAAGGACCAAGCTCACTTGGCCTTTTTGAATTCAAATGAGGGAATATTCCCTTTTGATGCTTTGTGAGGGAAAATAGAGAATTAAATAAATCAAAGTAATTGATTTATTATGCAAGTTGCATTTTCTAGAGGATTTTAGTGATAGGGATTAAGTTAATCAAGGATTTGATTAATTTAATGAGGAATTAGGAGATGTGACAATTTATGAATCAAATTGAGAGGAAAGGTTTAATTAAATAAATGATTTTGATTTATTTAACTAAAGAGGAATATGTTAAATTAAATTAAATAATGTTTTAATTTATTCAATTTAATAAGAGGACTTTAGAGATTTAATCAAATAAAATGAATTATTTAATTAAAAGGAAGTTTATAGAATTAATTAAATAAAATCGATTTATTTAATTAACAGGAGATGATGACTTAATTAGATAAAGTTGATTTATTTAATTAAGAGATGAAGAGTGATGAATTTAATCAAATATAGATTATTCGATTAAATGACTAGCAAAGGAGATGATTCATTATGAAATAGTGTTAGTAAATCAGGATCCAGTGTTTCGGATCGAATTGTACATTTTCCATGTCTACACTATGAGACATTTTAAAAACATTGCTTCCCAAGCATCCTTCACCTTCAAAAACACACATTTGCACATATTTCAACCAAAAAAATATATCAACAAGGTGAAATAGAAATTTTAAAAAATTTAAAACACCAAAAGTATCATTCCACTCAAAAATGCAAGAAAAAAATCTCTATCTCACCAATTCATTTATGAAAACTCTTAGAATCGAAAGGAGATGCAAGAAGACCACTCTGATACCATGTTGGTGGAAAGATCCTCCTAAGGAAAAAACTTGCAGATAAAAAACTTCACAATATGAGAGAAGCACAAGCTTATTTCACCAAACTATTTAAAATATATTGAGATATGAGATGCAAAAATATTGTACAAAACCTTGCTTATAGAGGAAAGGAATGATGGAGTGGAGGAAACCAATTTTCTAGCTAGTGAAACAATAAATAAAAACTAAAAAACTAGTATTCACCTAATGGTTGATGCCTAAGTAAACTTAAGCAAGGTAAATGGTAAAAACGGTATATGTAGGATCATGATGGGCCAAAAAGTTGTGATATGTAAGTGATATGATGGCCCATGTGGCTGAAGATTTTATTTTAACCCAAAATTGATGAAACGAAAAGGGTTTTCAAAGGAGATTCTCAACTTTCCAATAATATAAATTATGGTTTACTTTGAATTTAACAAATTATTATTATTCATTTTCTATTTCAATTATGACTAAAGTCCTAAATCATAGGTTGATTATATGTGTAGGATCATGATGGGCCAAAAAGTGGCGATATGTAAGTGGTATGATGGCCCATGTGGCGGAAGATATTTTTTTAACCCAAAATTGATGAAATGAAAAGGGTTTTCAAAGGATATACTCAACTTTCCACCAATATAAATTATGGTTTACTTTGAATTTAATAAATAATTATTATTCATTTTCAATTTCAATTACGACTAAAGTCCTAAATCATAGGTTGATTGAAAAACATCTATAGCTGTGAAACAATATCATATATTTTAAATCTGAAACATGTGTCACATTTTATGCTTCACATACTCTAGGATTAAAAAAAAATGAATTTCATTAAGTTTTGACCAAGTTAAGGTGGTTAGAAATATGAGTTTTATTTATTTTAAAATTGGTAATAAAAAATTCATAATTAATTATTTACTTGGAAACAAATTACAAAAAAACATGCATCACATTAGGACATGAGTCCTCTACTTATATCAAAAATATTATTAAAAAATATATTATTTTATTGTGGTTAGGGTCGTCAGATGAACAACTACTTCTTCTTTTTTTCCATGAAATTTAAGTACGACAACATTGAAATTTCAAATTTTCACCAAATAGATTTTTTTTAAAAATAAATAAACCTAGTAGTTTAGAAACTAAATTCAATTTTCTACAGATTCTATTCTTACATATTTTTATAATAATATAGATAACTTATTCAAATTTTTATGTCAAGTTTCCTAACTCTGATTTTCTGAATTTTAATCACCACTTAAGGCCTTGTTTTTCCACGATGATCCTGCACATACCCAACCCATTTACTCTAATAGTTTTTAAGTTAAGTGATATCATAAATTAGAAATATATAATATGGTGGATCTAATTTAGATCATAGGCCACCATAATTTAGATCTTAGGGGCCAAGATGGCGTGACATTCTTCCCACCTTATCTTCATCAACATTAATGCCAATCACCTATCTTCCTGAACAATAAAACCAATAATTAGTTTAATGAAACCTTACAAAAAAAATTCATGACATATTTCTCTTTTGATTCTTATAATTGATTAATTTTTTGTTTTTATAGTTCAACAAAATTATTTTACATACTTGTCCAATTTGTTTTAAAACCAAAAATTATAGAGAATTATTGGGACTTTTGTACTTCAAATTTTTGAAATTAGATTTAAGTATGTTTAATTAAATTATATATGTAACAAAATAAAATGGATGCTTTTTTTACTATAGAATTATTGTAACTTGGAAACTAATGCATTATTCTAAAACATTCAATGATTAAATGATAAAACATTCAATAATAATTTTACACACCATCTATGCAAAAATTGTTAGGAAACTTTCAGCCATCTAATGACAATTTCCACATAGCCCAATATAGAGATATATGCAAATAAGTGATAAAAATCCACATGCAAGAGAATAGAAAACATACCCATCAAATATGACACAAGATATTCCCTGGGAAAACCCTCAAGAGGGAAAAACGTAGCCTCCAAAACCATCCATGTATTATTCAGCAATGAAAAGTGATTACAATACATCTTCAGAAACTCCATGAACACTTTTAAATCAACAAGCTATCCATGCATTCTATGTGACCAAGTATGAGTCCTCACATCCCATGCCATGCCTCAAACCCTCACACATGCACTAGCTCAACCTTCTAACCTGCAACAAACTCTCCAACCCTAAACAACTACCCTTATGGTTGCTTTTATAGAAGCAAGCTCCCACAAAACCACCAAGTGGTATTACATAAACCATGTGCCCAAAACCATGAAATTACAAAATCTTGTGACCAAAAATTTAATATTGGGTACTTTATTATATTTTATTTCTCCCAAATATTAAATAATTATATTTTACAATTAATTCCCAATGTCACATACAAAATAAAGTTGTCGCAACATTATAAATCATAGTGATGCACGTCCATCTAGGTACCCCTAGGTGTGCCACACACATAATAATAAATTAAACTTTATAAGGGGGTGAAAATTAAGCTCAAACATCAAGATAATAAAATCCATAGGCAACATATACCATCCTAGAATCCAAGTGCTCCATGTGCTCCATCAAGATACCTATAACAAGAACCATGGTGACCACCATTACATCCATGAATGGTCTCATCCTCCACCATGCCAATGCAGTAAGATAATAAAACATCCAAAAAGAAACCACACAATCTATCAAAGTGAAGCATAAGTCCTGCATCAACTAATATCCCAAACACAAACACTCAATCCAAAGGTATCAATATGCACCTATAGTTGTCAAGATATATAAACCCATAGGTGAAATAGCACCCACAACAAGTGCCAACACATCCAAATATCCATACATCCAAGGTATACAAAACATAGTAAACTCATGACATCGGTCATATTCACCTATAACCTACAATTACAAGCTCCATGTGCAAACCTTTCAAATAGTGACATACACATCAAGGATCTCCCACTGCATGGGGAATGTCTATATGAATGCAAACCTGAAATGAGCACATTCAACATGTCACTTCGATAACATTCCAAAAATAAGGCACCATCACAAGTGATCAAAGCATATAAAGTCTACTAACAACATCAAATAGAAGATGTAAACATGTGGCACCAAGGAACATCCACAATGATATGCAAAACCTGCAAACCAAACACCTGTAGCATGTCCTCATACACACCTCTAAATACCAACTGTGTCAAATATGATCTCCTCCATAACAACATCCAACCGTCCAATCACAAAGATAAAAAATAACATATATATCATGTAACTAATCAGGGATGTAAGCATCTCAAAACAAGAAGATCAAACTCAATGTAACCATTCCCAAACCAAGGAAATCAGCCCAATAAACCATCTCCTAAACCAAACATGTAAAAGGAGATAAAAATTTCAACACTCCTCAAATGAACCCTCTAGAAACCAAATATCCATGGCTCAAGATCCATATCCATGAGAGAAAAATCATAAACATAATGCACCTAAAAGAAAAATGGGTAATACCTCTCAAGTGAATCGCCGAGTAGACCAAGAGTGAGGAATGAGCATTCTCCTCTAGGATATATAAGTCATCATGACTCAACCAAGAAAACTTTCCTCATAGGTCCATGTTGAACTCATGTCCAACCAGGGTGTAGCCTCCTTGGACTTCCTGCTGAAATCTCATCAAGAGTAGTTGCCTCAAGAAAATGTCTCTAATCACAAGAGAGCTCAAACCTCAGCTACATCTCCAAGCATCCATGAGAACCTATAACCAATCAATCCATGCTAAACTCCAATAAAATGATCAATGCACTCAATAAAAAGAGAACCAAACAACATCAAAATCATAGCTCCAACTATAGAATTAGGAACATAAACATGACACCATGATCTCATATCTTATCAAAAGAAGATCACATGCTCAAATCATCATAACATGTACCATGCCATAACTCTAGACCCATAATCAAGAGTATACCATGACATAATAACAAAACCATCCTACAACCAAGGATCACTTGTCAAAACTAACAAATCATAAAAAAACCTCAACATATCTAGCACCTAATGTCAAAGAACTCCCTCTACATCACACATAATTCAAAGAGCTCCTCTATGACACCAATCAACCCCTACTAAAGACAACCATCCATAATCATCAATAGATCGATATCATTTCAAAATTCTCCCATTAAACCATGATACCGAGCAATTCCATGGAATCATGATGCATACAACCAACACCACATCACTGTCACAAGATCACATAAAATATGTGAATCCAATATCTCAATAACAAATTGATAACCATCCTCTAACTGAAGAAGATACACTGCCAAACCGTCATAACCATCACCGCCAATCCATCATTATCACAAGCTCCCATTGAATTGTGTAACCAAGCTATCCATGACATCGTGATACCAATCTCCACAAACCAAGAAGATACACCACCACAACTTGAATTAGTATCCAATCCAACACCACCAACAATGCAACTGCATAAACCATCATAAAATGCCAAATTCTCTAATGCACGAGAAACATCCATGACACCATGATCACCACCAAATGTACCAACAAAAACACTCAATCGTGTCCACATATCTGCATAATCATATTCAAATACATAGGTCTCATATCACAACTGTACCTGGTAATACCATCTCACCTCCTCAACATGACATCAAAATCAGAAAACCAAATGACTAAACAAAGCCACCAAAATTGAACATGCATCAACACTAAAATATCAATAGGCAAATACAACCCATATCCAAGTAATAGGTGCAACAAGTATAGACCACCTACAACATTGCACAACTTGTAGATACAACAATGCAACATAAAAATCCAACCAATGTTGATAACCATCTCAAAAAGAGAATAATCTAAGATGTACAACTAAGCATACAATTAATCCAACATTAAATCTCCCAAATCCAACAATCCATAAGCTCATAGTATCACCATAGTTAACATAGCCCATAAAAAACTCATATAAAGAAAACAAAAAATAGACCATGCCAAAGTAACTTCAAACTTGATCCACTATGTAATTCTTTGAACAAGATTTATCTTGACTATCCGAAGCCCAAAATCTGACTCCGTATGCACCCAATATGCCCTCTCGAAGCTCAAAAACAAACATCTGACTTTGACCAAGAAAAACACTACCAAAATTGCAAAATCTGGAAAAATGTCTAATACCACAGTGTATAGCTTTGAGTCACCTTTCCAACAAGCCCAAGAATTCAAAAAAAAGACATCATGAGTTATAGATATGCCTCCCAGAATAAAACTACTCCAATCTGACTTATAGAACAAATGTTGGTGGACCCCACCCCAAAAAAAAATATTAAAAATTTTGCACCTTATTAAGGCTGCTGGATTGCATGAATATATTTTAAAAATTGGAACCTTTTAAAAAATTGGCCCTCTACTTAGTTCTTATTGGCGGTGCAACCTCAGCAGATCAAAGTGCAACAAACTTAGCTTGCATATATATGGAAATCCAAAGCTGAAGCGCAATCCATAATTACTACTTGGAAGCTGCAACATGCTAAACTCCCAGTGGGATCTCGCCTAAAATTCCTTCACCCACCTCCCTCTTTCCCATTTTGTGGTAAGTTTGAAACATATAAACATTGTTTTTGGTTCTGCCCTCATGCTACAAGTTGTGAAATGCACTTTTTGCTTCACTTCCAACTCTGTTTCATTTTCATTGAACATGAAAAGCTGCTCTACTTGGCTACTCAACTGCTCATAATTTTATATCTAATTCAAGTTGGCTTATCATTATTAAAAAAATTTGGAAGTTGTGGTGCCAAGATGCTTTGTCTTGCTCCTTCCTACCCCTTGAGATTGAACTTCATACTATTTATTCCAATTTGCATACCCTTGTGTTGAGTATAGATTCTTACCTAGAAAAGAAGGGATCTAATGGGGATGTTCTTCATCTTCAAGTGAAGTCTCTTTTTTCCCAGATCCAAGGAAAAATTCTCCGTCCACCTCAAGGTGTTTCATGCTTGGTCTATTGAGATTGCAGTGAATGGTTGTTATGTAGAGTGTGGTCAAAATTTGAAGCAATGCTTGCAATTTGTACTATGGAACAAAGTTTTTGTGCTAGTGTATATTTGCTAAAGATGTCAGGTTCGGAAGTTGAGAGGAACTTCATTCCTTCTACAACTTTTCTTTTTTCTCTTTATTGTAGACACATTTGGACAAGGGTGGTTGTGTTGATGTTTGGATGGTGTTGGACATTCCTTCTTTCTACCAACACTTGATGTCCTTTCTTCTTATTGTTGTTATATGTATCTCTTCTTGAGATGGTTGTCTTTGTCTATAATGATGTTGGTTTTTTGGTTGTTGTTATGCAAATGTATGGAGGCCTTGTAGCTAGTTTGTTTTTGCTACAACCCTCTACTTTGTAAGCTTTAGCTACTATTTTGTTTCAGCTATGTACTCTTACTCTATAATTTGTATTATCTTTTAGCTCTTTTCCAATAAAAAAAAGAAGTGGCGGACTTTTTCTTTTCACCCCTTTTTAAGATTTGACTTTAAGTATGGGATAATAAATAGGGGATTTAAAACTTTAATTAATGATTCTCCACCTTAGTTTTATAGGTAAACATTTAGAAAGAACAAACATTGTTAATGCCGGGGCAAGTGGGCCGACAAGGCTGCAAAGAGTACAGCTAGCATAGGTATGGGGACTACGGACCCACACCTACAAATGTATTTTAATTTTTAAACTTTTTCATATAAGCCTTTTTAATCGGCATTTCCAATATTTGATTTTTTGTGTTTTTCATTTTTGTAGGTCAAAAATTTTTACCAGTGAAATATTTTATTTATTTATTTATTTTTTGTATATATATATTTTTTATGACTAAACTGTCGATGTTCGTACGCCCGAACAAG
The DNA here is from genome assembly GCA_007115665.2 of Sequoiadendron giganteum. NCBI lineage: Eukaryota > Viridiplantae > Streptophyta > Pinopsida > Cupressales > Cupressaceae > Sequoiadendron > Sequoiadendron giganteum. Next base: position 614,938,230 of record CM021105.1, on the reverse strand, counting down.
GGTATGGGAAAAAATTTTGAATTTTTTTTTCAGTAATCAAAATAGGTCAAATTATATATCAAAATGCGTCTATCATCCAACTTGAATCCAACCATGAGGTCCATTTTATCTGAAGAGGACATCTGTAAATTTTCACCCACGAAACCCTCAAATGAATGCACAAGCAAGAAACCCTATTTTGCCCAAAATTTTGCACACCCCAAATCTGCAAATTACCCATTATAACAACAAATGTAAAACCCTCAGATCTGCAATAAAACACTTGCAAAAACCTCATATCTTTCCATGTCTTTCATTGTCTCATGCATTGCATAGATTCAAACTTAAGCAATATTTTTCTCAACCAAGGGTTATCCAACCACAACCATGGCTTTGATACCACTTGTTAGGAAACTTGCAGCCATATAATGACAATTTCCACATAACCCAATAGAGAGATCTATGCAAATAAGTGATAAAAATCCATATGCAAGAGAATAGACAACAAACCCATCAAATATGACATAAGATATACCCTGGGAAAACCCTCAAGAGGGAAAAACCTAGCCCCCAAAAGCATCCACACTCCATGTATTATTTAGAAATGAAAATCCATTACAATACATCTTCAGAGACTCCATGAACACTTTTAAAGAAACAAGATATTCATGCATTCCATGTGATCAAGCATGAATACAAACATCCCATGGCATGGCTCATACCCTCACACATACACTAGCTCAACCTTCTAACCTGCAACAAACTCTCGAAACCTAAACAACTACCCTTGTGGTTGCTTTTATAGAATCAAGCTCCCACAAAACCACCAAGTGGTATTACATAAACCTTGTGCCCAAAACAATGAACTTACAAATCATGTGACCCCACATTTAATATTGATTAGTTTATTATATTTTATTTTTCCCCAATGTTGAATAATTACTTTTTATAATTAAGTCCCAATGTCACATACAATATAAAGTGCCCCACCATTATAACTCCTAGTGATGCATGTCCATCTAGGTACCCCTAGGTGCACAAAACACATAATAATAAATTAAACATTATAAGAATTATGCAAGGTGTACAACACCTAATTCTAACAAAAAATTGGTAATAGTTCTACATTTTATATTGGCCAAAAATTACATTTGAATGTTGATCTATTTAATGTTTAAGAGTAGTGTAGGAAACCACGATCATGGAATAGACTAACAAGCACACAAATTGCAATCAAAACAACAAGCTTTTATTAGAAAATGAGGCATGTATAGATATAGTTGTTAGGTACCTAAATCTCCATGAAAAGAGGATAGGAATCCTATACATGGAGTTGTTGGGAGTAACCTACCACAAACATAGCATGAGTTGTCGATGCAAATTGACACCTCTCAAAATAAACAAACTACTTTGAGAAGTTCAAATGAACATGTGTCAATATGCCAAAGTAGGATAAAATACAAATTTGTACGCCTATAGATTAAAGGTATACACTAACACCCCCGTTAAGCATAGTCCAAGTGAGTATTATGAAAATGGGTCACAACTATGAGCTTGGTGAGATTCACATATACAATAAAAAATAAAAAATGAGTCTCAACCATGAAGCTTGATAAGGTACTCAAGTACAATGCAAACTCTCAAAACTAGAGAAAGATAGAAAACCTAGTGGGAAAAAACTACACTCCAAAAGAGATAAGAAAGAAAGTCCTAGAAATTCCTCCAAAAGATGATGTTGATGTAGATGTAGGGATGAAGAACTCATTAAGCATGAAATAGTTGTAAATTATTTCGTTCCCTTAATTCTTAGAGAAATAAGAAAACCAATTAGAATTTGTAGTGTGCAAGGAATTCGGTCCAAAACATGTACAAGATTTTGCAAAAGGATGTACATTAATGACACATACAAATGAGAAAAGAATCTGAAAGATTAGTTATTATGATTGTTACAACCCCCCATTACACTCTATAGATCATTATGAGTACAATTTTCCCAATTTAAATTTATGTGTTAAACACATTCAATTATATAACACTTTATCAGTGCATTTATAGTAATATATGCTATTGGATTTTGAAAACTCGCTAGACAAAACCAACTAAGTTGAGTTGTGAAGTAACATTGGGCTCTCAAGTTGCATTTTTAGTGTTATCTTCACCTACTTCAAAGTGTGGAAAAATGAATATATTTTCAAAGCGACAAACCTTCGCTATGGTGACAATGTTTTGACTTTTCAATTCTTGAATTAGGGTTGTTGTGTCTATGAACAAAACTATTTTGTATAAATAGGCGAGTTGATACATGGAGAGATGATTCCTTAAAAATGTAGGAATGAAAAATAAATTTTGTACACATCAATTACACAATCGGGAGGACTTAGGAGGGGGTGTTCTACCAGATTAAGGGGTTCACCACCAAGCAAATGCTTCGAAAAGATAATGTTTGAAAACACACTATGATCTGCAAAACACTTAAAATGGGCTAAATGAAGGTTACTAATACTGAAAAGGAATAACTCCAAGCTAGGGTATGTGTACCTGAGAAAGCTAGAGATGCCAAAAGGATTTTGGAAATGCAAAAAAACTACCTAAATATACCTTGGAGGTCTAAGATGCCTTTACATATTATTCCCATTGGTATTTTTTTGGGAAAACAAATAATCTTTGGATAACAAAATAAAATCCTAAAAAATATCTAAAAGATTCTGCTTATGGGATTAAGATGCCTGTTCTCTCATCTTAGTCCCAATTCATATATTTTTAAAGTGTGAATGTAGTCCCAAGCTTCTAGATCTACAATGGCTTCCTCTCATATCTCAAGTTTTGAAACAACTAGATCTAACCTATAGGTGAGTTTTCATGAAGATGACAACTTCGATAATGGAACTTTGCAACTTTGACAGCTTTTCACTCCAAGTTATCTTCAAGTCTTCAACCCAAATCTCCAAACACCAATGGACAACATGGAAAAATTATTTATTTTTTGTTAACGGGGGCTTTCCTTGGTCAAACCCCTTATTGGTAATTAAACCTTGAAATCAAATAGAAATGATAAAGGAAATGATGAATGAACAACATGCAATGCTACAACTCACCAAACCCTTGCAAGTGCTAGAAAAATATATATAATGACAACAATGGACATGGATCTTGAAATGCTCGATGAATTTTCAATTGCTTGCTTGCTTAGATCAAAACTCTCCATCACAAATTTTATCACAACAACACAAATGATGCAAGAATAGTCTTTGACATGATGCTTGAAACTTGATGATGGCTCCAAATGTTTGATGAATTTCTCTTGAATGCTCTTATGAACTCAATTTGAGTATAATGAATTCCCTCACAAAATACTTGGATTGAAATAAGTGAAGGGACCTTGTATTTATACTTATTCATCCCTAATATCCTAAAATTACACCACAGCAAGGCAACATATGGAATTGTTAATTAAAGGAGGAAAAATTCCTGCCAAATTTGAAATTCGGCCCTAAAAATAAGCCAAGGAGGACTAAGACACCCTTGGTGGCATCTTAGTCTCAAGGCTCAAATCTTAGGACACATAATCTAAAAAGGGACCTAATTGAGAAGTTTCAAAATCAAGGTCCCAAGACCCATGGAGGACAAAGACACTCTAGATGGAATCTCAGTCCTAGTCCACAAATCAGGGACACATAGATAGAAATATTAAATGATCATTATTTTTTATGTTTTCCAGGATTTTCCATAAAAATAAATAACTCATAGGGCTTGTGGATATAAAATAGGACCAATTAAGCCATAAATGAGCATAAATAAAGCAAGGTGGACCCAAAAAAGTGTGAAAATGCAAGGGTATGAATTTTATTAGACTAAATTTAGCCTCCACTTTAGTGAGAGGCTGAACTTGCTTCAGAGTGACTCTAAAGTAGCCAACCACACAATCAAGAGGGGTTAAAATGTACAAATATTAGTAAGATAGGATGATAGTCGATCAAGAGGTATGATTAAGCCCCCAAACTTGAGATCCTATGAAAAACTAACATAGGAAAAAAATAACACACATTCCAATGATATATGAAGCCATAACCAGATTGCAAGCATACACCATCAAGGACAATAGAAAGGAAAAAGAAAAAAATAAAAATACAACGAATCAAGCTTTGACTAGCAATACAACATGGTGGACTAGGTCTAGGCTTGAAGAGGGTTTACAAGTGGAGCTTTTTTTCCACTATGAAAAAAAAATACATGATCACAAGGACTAGTGGGAGCTATTTATCCACTAGGTGAGCCCTAAAAAGTCCATATCAACATCATACCCCCATGACTATGATAAGGGGAAAATAAAAATACATGCTCACATGGGCTAGTAAAGCTAGTTTTTCTCAAGGTGAGCCCCAAGGGACCATAGTTGTGCAAGGAATCTTCTTAGGGAACATTGTGCTTAATGTGTCCAAGAGAGGAAAAGTCAAAGAAATATCACACTCTTGGAGGAAATCGAACCCACTGAAACCACCAAGAAAGAAACTCATTGTAGGAAAAAATAAAATTGCACAATGAAACACGAGTGTTGATGTATGCCCCCACTTTAAAGTGGTTGCTAACACCATTGTTTTGAGAAATTTATTTAAAGTAGAAGACATTAGAGATTATTTAGAAATCCCTATGCCAAGTCATTTTTTTGATAAGCTACATCATCAAAAGGGAAAGGGTTTCCCCCAAAATATCACATGTGATTAGACATATGGCTTGTCTCCCACATTCCAAGCTTTCTCTTGTATGTACACGAAAGGGGGTCAACTAGCCAAAAGAGACAATGAAAACAAACATATGAGGAAAAGGATATCTAACCCCTTACCACAAGGGTGAATCGAAGGGGATGAAAATAAGTTTCAGTTAGAGGAGCAAGATGCTTCAATCCAAGGAAGAGTACCACAGTCCTTAAGTTATTGAATTTTGTTACTCAAATCCTTGCATTCATTAGTAGCATGACCATGAACTCTTTGATAGGCACAAAATGAAGTATTGTAATGAAATTTATTTTGTGTTATTGGAGGGAGAGAGATTAGATGATCTTGGAGGAGTTTCATCAAGATACTCTCTTGGTCAATAGTAGAGGGTGTTGGGTTATTTTGTGACAAAGATATATATTTTCCTTAGTACAAGGTTTCATACTTACACAAGACTATTTATATTGTGATATTTTCTTCCCTTCTTTCCTCGAGGGTGTAAAATATAATGAATATGAATAATTAGTGTTTTGTGTGATGGAATTTAATTTAAGAAAATATTTCTTTTTTTCTTTTGTTTCTTGCAAATAATCTTTTATAGTGGTGTTGATATTAAAAGTGAAGGATTGTTTATTTCTATCAAAGGAAAATAATCAAGACCACTAGTTGTTCCTTGTGTATTAATCTCTGTAGGGACATGGATACCTTGCTCTCTAGTACCATATCCTTTCCCACTATACCCAATTTGTTGCATCATTTTGTAACCTTTTCCATAAAATTGTTTCATCTCTTTAGGATTCAGAGATTGTTGATAGTCAATTTTTCCAAAGTTTGTTGTGTAATTTTATTTTTCTTCTAAATTAGTTGAGGTGGATAGTTTTAAAGGGTCTTCCAAATATTTTGTTGACATTACCATTATTTATTTTCCCTTGTTTGAATATTTATTTATGGTCTTATTTTCTCTCATCAATGTATGTTCGAAATCGAAGGAACCCCAATCATCATCTGAGAATTTTGATTCTAAATTGATGTTTGATGTTGGAATTAATGTGCTTAGAGGACTTGTGGTTCCTTTTTCAACTTGTAAGAAAATTTTAGGCTCATTTTCCATTTCAACTTGGTATACCTTGTTTTTATACACATATTTCATGATAAGATGAAGAGTCGAAGGCACCACATGCATCTCATGAATCCAAGGTCTTCCTAAACGGAGATTGTATGAAAGATCATGAGGCATAACATGAATAGGTGTATGAAAGGTATCCTTTCAAATTATAATAGGTAAAGTGATCACTCCAAGAAATTTCTTTCCCGCATTATTATATCCCATAATAGATAAATAATCACATTGAATTTTTGTTTTTTCAACTTTAAGTTTATCCAAAAGGATTGCACTACCCACATTAAGAGCTGAGCCATTATCAACAAGGGTCATTTTTATTCGATTCTCATTGCATCTAGCTATTATATTAAATGCATCATATTTATTTCTTATCTCCAAGGGAGGGAGCTCATTTTGATGAAAATTAATGTTTACGGTGTGGTGGATAAATGATAATTTTAGGCTCAGGAGAGTACTCCAAGGGGTATCTAATTTGAATAACCTCAAAATACTCATCCTTATTTTCATGATCTCTTAGTGAAGATGATTTTAATGATACTTCAACATCTTCATCTAAAGAATTAATATTGTCAATGTTGTCATTTTCTTCCACTATGATATCTTCCATAGTAGGAGAGTTTTCAGAAGAGTTACAAACCAAATGTTCTTGGCATTCATGGATTAGTTCTTTCAAAATGACTTCACCACAAGTAGGGAAATTATCAATGGTTGAATTTTCTTGCTCAATAAGGTTTTCCCTAGGTGTAGAGGGATAACTAGGATTTTCATGTCTTTCATCAATCAAAGTATCTTCTTCACAACTAGGAGAAGAAAAAATGTTATTATCAAGATTACATATGGTTGTGTTGTATTTTTTATCAATGTCTTGTCTAATTTAAGAGAGGTAAGAGTATAGAAACAACTAGGACTCTCAAAACTCTCATTGATTAGTTCCTCTGACATAAAAATATCTTATTTACAAATAGGAGAGATATTAGGAGAAGAACAAATATGATCATTACGTTTGTCCAAGGTTTTATTCTCCTTCACAAAAACACTCTAAAAGTGAGGGGATATGAATTTTTTATTAGCGTGCCTAGAAAGGTAAGGTACTAACATTGTTTAACAAAAAATGAAAAGAAATTTTAACCATATGATACAATGTTATAACAATGTATATCTAAAGATGCAAAAAACATATATCAAATATATGCATAAATTAAGAATGAAAACAATGTATATCCAAAAATGAGAAGAACTTTTATCAAACTTATTCAAAGTTTTATGACTGTAAATTGTGAAGAAATTTTTTCCTTAGTATTCTATTTTTTGGCTTTATAATTTTCTCTTCGAGAAGATCCACATGAAAAAAAAAATGTTTTTGAAGGGGGCACAATGTGCCACATGGTGGCTGCGTGCATTTCGTTCATCGCTTTTCTTTTGAGAGAAATTCAGGCCATGTGTTAGCTCAGTGGAAAGTTTGTCAAAAATGATTTTCATAGATATGACAATGCTCCACACATCATCTCTTTGCTACAAGGAATCTATGCTTTAAGAATATTTCTCTTTGGATTTGGTTGGAGCATACTTTTCTTTTGTTTTCAAGAGAAGGATTTGAGTCAGTGTTGCCAAGTCACATGATTGGTCAAACAATACTTTTGTGAGGCTTTTTTTGTAGGCTTTGAGAATTAATGGAGGGAAACCTTGTTAAATATCTGATGTATATTAATGCAGTAGTTGAGATTTGATGAGAACATATTTCCATGACCTAATTAAATATATATGATTGGATTCTAAGTTATTAGGTGCAGACATCTAGCAGTAATTACTTTTGGGTTCAGGCAGTTCTTCTCTCTCCCTTTCGGGTATAAATTTGAGGCAGTAAAACAAGACAAGGGTTCTTAAAGTTTTCCCTTTTAGAAAGAATTTCTTTAGTTTTCCATGGTTATAGGAAGCATTTTTTCTAAATTTTGTGGACCATTGCTTCACTTTGGCATGTTATATATTTTTCAACTCAAAGTATTGTTGGATTTGAATTCGACCTTTGTTTTAAAGTTTATTTCATATTTGAAGAGAAAAATATTAAGTAGAAATATTTGAAATTGTGCATGATATGGCCTTTGTCGATGTTGCCTTCTTTATATCTTTGTTCAGAATAAAATAATGTCTCTAGCTTAATTCTTGAATAGTTTGATTATTTAATTTCTATGTTGTATGTTTACATGATAAAGTGATAGCATGTAGAAACTAGATTATGTCTTTGGAATTCTTTGTTTTCTTTAAGGGTTATTCTTTCCTTGTGTTATGATATATTAAGACGAAGAGTCTATGCAACTTTTGAATGATTTCTATAACTGTAGAAACTTCTATGCTTGATTGGATCTTAACGAACACTTCTTGCAAGTAGATTGAATGACTGCATTGTGCTTATATGTAGCCTATGTTGTTCGTTCTCTTCGTGAAACTGAAGGGTTGTGGAATTTTGTATCTATCATATCATTCATAGAAAAAAACCTAAGTTTTTGAAATGCTGTAAAATTGTTTGCGCATCACCACTTTTCATGTTTTATATTTACATTTCTTCTAAATTTTTTTGAAACTCATAGAAGATTCATCTTTCTATAAAAATCGCACAAGTATTCAGTCAGGGGTATATTGGTCCCCTATTTGTTGAATTTACCATAAGATGTTTAGAGAGGTGTAATGTTTGATGATCAACAATTATTTTTCTTGCATGCCCGATGGGAAACATTTTTTCCAAACGTCTAATTAGAAGTCTAAATTATTTCTTTAATCGAGCCAAGGATTAAAACTAGAAATTTCATTCCAAAAGTTCAAACAAGAGCATCCTTAAAGGGCCATTTTGAGTACTCCAAGTTACCCTCTTCAGTATGTAGGAGAAGAAGACTTACATGATATGTATCGCCTATAAAAAGTAGTAGAACAAGGAGAAAGGAACCAATAGTTTAGAGCCTTATCTAATCCACCTAGAGGCTAAAGTTTCCAAATAAGAATAATAGTTTACCCAATTCATATGAACCTTTTCTCCATGGCTCATGTACCCCATCATCCTTGAAATTTTATAACCTAGGATAGTGGTAGTCAGCAACGACCACCTACTCCCCTAGATGTCTAGCCCAACATACCTACTAATGTCCTCAACGCTATTCCAAAATTCTTTGGAGAGTACTTCAAAAAATATTTTGAACACCTCCAAGACATAAAGGAGGTATGTGGAGTAGTTAATATACCAGAATAAAACATTTCTATGAGACTGTTGGTGGCCTCCAATAAAGGAAAGGCTCAAAATTTGTACAAATATTTAACTTTCAATTCAATAAGCTCATGGGATGAACTCAGAGAAATATTGTTCAAATGATTCTTGGAGAAAGGAGATTGATTTTTGCTATTACATGAAGTAATCACCATCAAAAGAGCTCCACAAGAAGCCATCAACACTTCAACTCCATGTTTCATAAAACCTAGGAAAGGATTTTGGTGACTACTTGACCCTAAGCTATGATGGCATTCATGTTCTACCTAAAGGCTATCAATTTGGGTATTGCAGTGATGATAACCCCTATGGGAGGAAATATCTTACTTGATGCATACAAGTTGGCAGTGTGCATGGATAATAGTTTAATTGATATGGGGAAGCTTCAAGCATTACCTCCTATGCCTATATTTGTAGAAATTTGTGGTATGCCTTGAGAGGAAGCTTCTCCAATAATTTCCATTTTGTAGGTGACGATTTTGGGTCCACCACAATCCATGTATGTCTACCCCACCACACAACCAAGAACATTGGGTTCTTCCTCTTGAGCGACAAACATCAATGATATGTAGAGCCTCATGTGGTTCTTTGCCAATGAGTTAGTTCTCATCAAGTAACAGTAGGTGGCCCCTCCAAAGCCAGCCACCAAAACTTATCAAGGAGGAACATTTTCCTATTAGAAGAACACATACCAAGGACCCTCGAGTTAGGGAGGTCAACAAGCGATGTCCACAAAATAGATATTTTTGGTCACCATGTTGTTGTATATGATCAACTAAACCAAAGAAAAAATTTAATCCCAAGCCAAAAAAACCTAGCAGAAGATGAAAATGCATGATGCTTCCCATGCAACAATAGCCATATTCCTTAAAATTTTCCAAGGGGAAATATGCAAAAAAATATAGCAGAGAAAAGAGACAACGGAACACTTCCAAATGTGGAAGGATATGAGTCTTTCAAAATTGAAAATTATCACTTTAGTGTCCAAATACAAGGAATTTACATACAACATGAGCTAGATATTGCACCCGATTGAGCACTATTTTCATGGATGGAGGAAGAGGATGCGGTATTCAAAAATGACGCTTGGATGACCAGTTCTCCAAAGGTGTAGTCGAACTACAATACCATATCCAAGAGAAGGATCATAAGAGAGTATGTGAAACAAGCTCTACCTTGTCCTTAGCCGCATCAATCACTGCTATAGGAAAAAAAATTATCGCAACTGACTACTCAACCAAATCAACAACAATAGATTCCATGGTTGCTAGGAAAGGAATCAGATAAGATGCAAAACCTATTCATGATAGACTAGTTTCCTCCAAAGTTAAGGGAAATTCCACCATTTAGGTTGAAGGTTGTTCTAGTCAAAGTGATCAACATGGTGGAGCAACAAAATCTATTTCTGAGAAAAATAAATTGTTGTGGGAAGCATTGAAAAATAAAGAGCAAAGAACACATATGGATGCAAATTTGTCATGTGATCAATGTAAAGATAAAGGACCCATATCAGATCCTCGAGCTCTGAAATTTGTAGCTTATAGAAATAACATGGATGATTCAAAAGAGAAGGAGGTAAGCAAGCCCAATCCCACACCTTTCTTTTTAACTTTAATTTTGGGAGAAAAACTTTTGCACAATAATATTAATGATTCGTGAGCCATTACAACAGTCATGCAATATAAAGTGGTAGATGCCTTAATGCTTAAGTATGAACCCCTTGAAAAGGGAATCATGCAGTTGGATGGGAAGAAGGTTTTGACCATTGGTCAGATAAAATATCTATTTTTAACTCTCTTTTCATGCCTGAGCCAAATAGTATCACAAGAAGTAGTGCTGATAAACATACCCCCTGTGGTGGCTAAATTCTGCAACATGTTAGTATATCATGTAAATCAAACTAACATGGAAAAATCCAACAAACCCTATGAAATATTGCTCCATACTAGATATGCTAAATTAAGACATTTAAACAACTAGAAATACCAAATAAAATGATTTTAAAGCACAAATAACATGAAGCAAATCTATCCCATATTGGATTGGTGCAACTTAGTGTTGTAGGAAGTTACCCTTTCCCAATCCTTGATAAGCTTGGTGAGATAGACAATGAGATGCTTGAACTCAAGTTGCCTATAGTGTAGATGCTTGGATATGTGGCTGTTGTGTTGTTTGAAGGAGAGAAGCCTTCAACTTATAGTTGAGCTTGAAGAGAGGAGAGGCCAAATTGATGAATGTGGGATCATTCATGGGCCAATGACAAGATGCCACTTGTCAAGGTGTGAGAGGGTGAGGAATGTGCAAGTTTTGGTAAATGTGCCAATTTAAAATTTGAATTTGAATGACTTGACATGTTTAGGGGGGATTAAAGGTGCAATAAATGCTATGTTTGACTTGTGCAAATAGCATTTAAAACCTTGTTGGAAGGGACAAGTCCCTTTTGGGGGGAAGATTCAAATTGGAAGAATATTCCATTTTGATGCCATTTTGAATGTAATTAGAGGAAATAATAAATCAAATAAATGATTTATTGGTGCAAGTGGGTGGGTTAGTTAAGAGTTTGGATTTTGACTCTAGTTGAGTCAAAAGCTAGAGAATGATAATCATGATTAGAAGTTAATTAATGTAGATTAATTAACTTGGATGATATTAGGAGGTGACATTTGATTAAATCAGTTTGATTTATTAAATCAAAAGAGAAGAACATAAGGATTAAATAATTTGATTTATTTAATGAACCTTAGGAAATTAATCAATAAATATTTTAATTGATTAATAGAAGAAATGGATGTTAATTTGTATGATGCATGATTGTTATTTTTGCATGTCTACATTTTGCCCCTCTTTGAAGCAATGTACTTGTTGCATTGATTCAAAGAATGATTCTGCCGACATCGAAATTAAAAAATTTTGCTTCTTTTTTTTTTCTTTCGGATGCCCCAGTGATAATAAGTACGTTAGTACACCCCTAGTCTTTGAGATGTTTCTTTCCAGAGACTTCATTGCAAATCTTGGTGGATAATTGGCACTAGATTGGTCCCATCTGATATTGAGAGCCATAAATGGGGCAAAGAAGAAGATCTTGTCTTAATCTTTCCACCTTGAAAATATAGAAAATAATGTGGTCTTATGTTTTGAAGCATCACATACATCCTTTTGAACGAAAGGTGGATAATTTATAGAAATTTTGGAAGATGAAGAAGACACAAGTGATCAAACTCCTGAAGAAGAGGTTCTCCTCAACTAGTTCATCAACTCTGACCTATTCAACAATTTTCATGCTACGGGAATGGGCACATATGTGATATTCACTAATGATCTGAGCTATCTTAAACTGATGAAGGATCGAGAGGAATATGATGATCTGATGGATAACCATCTTTGGACCTTATACTTTGATGGTGCTAAATGCGAAGCCAGTTCTCAAGAAGGGATTTGATTACTATCCCCATCAAGATTGGACACCCTCAATGCCTATCACTTTCAATTCTCATGTTCTAATAATGATGTAGAATATGAAGCCTTTATCCATAGTTTTATTCTGATTGAGTGAATGGGCATAAAGAGGTCGCAGGTATTTGAATATTCTGAGTATATTGTGAGCCAGGTTCGCAAGCAAGCGGCTACTAAAATTCCAAAATTAAGTCATATAGACATTAGATATGGGATTTGATTGAAGGTTTTGAATATTTCAATGTGTGGGTCATTCCTTGATCTCGAAATAGTGCAGTTGATCAGATGGCTTGAATCAGATCATAGTTTGAATCTACTTATGATTCAACAACAAAGAAAAATGCAATCATACTAGTGTTTGACCATCAATCCCAAATAATGATCAAAACTAGAAAATGTTTGAGGATGGCACTCAGATCGCCACTTTCATCTAGAAGTTAAAAGGAGTTTTTGACTATTCACAATCAGGAGCCCAACCTTCCAAAGAGAAAGTTCTCTAGCTAAAAGGAAATAAGCTCCCTCAAGGCTTAATCTCCCTTGAAAATCTCTTCAACTGTGAATAATTCAGGAATGATAAGCAAAGGTTTACTACAGATGAAAAGGATTATGAGGAGCTCGATCTCAGAAGTGGTACAAAGCTAAAAGATGAAAAAAATGTTTTGTGGAAAGATAAATAAAGGTTAAGGGATTTGTGTTATAGATACAACATAGATTGGCTTGTACCTATGATGATCTTAGAGAATACAATCAAGGCATAATTCAACATACCATTGACTTGGCGAAAGGATCAAAGCCCGTACAACAGAAACAAAGGCCTATCAACTCGAAGATCGAGGCATTGATAGTGCAGGATCTCCCCAAATTGATTGAGTCTTGAATTATCTACCTTATTAAGCAATAAAATTGGGTGTCTAATCTAGTACTAGTTTGGAAGATAAATGGTGGCATTAGGCTTTGTGTCAATTTTCAATATTTAACAAAGCTTCACTAAAGGACAACTACCCTTTTTTTTCAATGGAGCAGATCCTATAGACTGTGGCTAGATCAAAGATGTTTTCATTGCTTGATGGTTTCTTAGGGTATAACCAAGTATATGTCAAGGAAGCTGATGAACATGAAACAACGTTAACCACCAAGTGGGGAACATTCACATATGCAAAAATACCCTTCAATCTCTCAAATGTTGGTGCAAATTTTCAATGAGAAATGGACATTACTTTCAGAGACTTATCAATTCGATCATTCTAATTAATTTGGATGACCTAAAAATCTCCTCAAAATCAAAATTTTATCATTTTGATCATCTAGAAGAGGTTTTCTAGAAGTGTCAAAATTTCAGGATTTCTTAGAATCCAAAAAAATATGCTTTCAGAGTACCTCAAGGTACAAGTTACTTGGTTTTGTATTATCCAAAGAGGGGATTGCAATAGATCCCAAAAGAGTAAAATCTACAATGGACTTACCCCTACCAGTGAATCAGAAAGGGCTTCAATCTTTCCTAGAGAAGATTAATTTTGTTAGTTGGTTCATTTCAAACTTTTCGGGCATTACAAGACCTATCACATTGATGCTCAAGAAGAACTTTATTTTAAAATGGACACCCAAGGGAAAAGTGGATTTTGAGTAGATAAAGATGGCTATCTTCCCTTCTTTGGTGTTTTCTAACCTAGAATTTTCTAGAGATTTATTGCTTTATGTATATAGTGGTCAACATAGAATAGCTTTTGTGCTCATCCAGAAGGATGAAAATGATAACGGGGAGCATCTGATTAGGTCTCACTCAATAACTATCAAGGTTTATGAAACCAGATACAAATTTGTAGGAAAGAAATATTTTTCCATAGTTCAAAGCCTTAAAAACATCTGACACTTGGTGTCGGCCAATCAAATTACCATCTTGGTTGCGAATCCTAGTGTATGGGAATATATTATTGAAGAAGAGATAACCAAGAAGAGGGATAATTGGATCACCAAGATCCTATAGTATGATGTGGACATCAGACAAAGTAAGCTTTTTCGGGGAAGAGGTATTTATGAGTACCTGGCATAGGAATCGGGTTTTGAAGCTAAAAAGGAGATTGATCAAATCTACTCAAATCAGTTTGAGTTTGAAAAATCTTAGGTAGTGGATCAGCTGTGATATATGCAAAAGGGGCACTACCCAAACAACCTTCCAGTCCACAAAAGGTGATACAAATGATTGCAGTGTACTAGGTATGTATTAATTCAAGAGACTTTGTTTAAAATAAATTATGATGATGTCTTGCTCTGATGTTTAGATAAGCACTAGTTGAAAAGGGTATTTAAGGAATTCCATTGTAGTCCCAAGGGTGGACACTTCTCTGGGAAGGCTACCACCTTGAAAATCATTTGAAAAGGAATTTATAATCCCTCAATGTTTTCAAAAGTGCACCATATTTTGTAGAAGTGTACTCAATGCAAATTATTTGTTGGAAAAACAAAAAAAAAATCTTGCCCTTAAATCCAATTGTAACCGAAGAGCCTTTCACTGCATAGGGTTTGGATTTTTTCAAAATGATAAATCCTATCTCTAGTGTTGGCCATAAATTAATTCTCATGGCGACTGATTACTTTACTAAATGGACAAAGGCCATTGACCTTAAAAATGCTACATAAGGTGAGATTGTCAATTTCCTAGAAGAGTTCGTAACCAAATTTGGCTCACCAAAAACTTACATATTCGACAACGCTCGAGCCTTTGTAGGTTCGGGAGTGTCATATTTTTCTATAAAAAATGGGATCTACCTCAAGAATTTGTCAAACTACTACCCACAAGGGAATGGATTATCAAAGTCAACTAATAAAAACCTAATTAGGTTAATCAAGTGCTTTGGATCTCAGCGAAAAAGAGACTGGCATGAGCACCTATGGGTCGCTCTATGGGTAGAATTGAACACACCAAAGAATATATTAAAGGAATCTATGTATGAATTAGTATATGGGAAAGAAGTAATGTTACCTATTTCCACAGAACTCCCCGCTTTACAACTATTGAAAGCCCTAGAAATAGAGGAAAGTAGTGGAATGGAAATATGATTACCAGAGCTCCTCAAACTTGAGGAGGATAGATAAAAGGCCTTTGGAGCCATGATAAGTCCTCAGTAGATGGTCAAGTATTGGTTCAACAAGAAGGCTTCCAACCCAAATTTCCAAGAAGGAATCCTAGTGCCAAAGTACGATGAGTGCACTGCAAAACTAGGTCAACATACCAAATTTGAAGTGTTGTGGAAGGGACTCTTTCAAATTAGAAAATGCAAAGAAAAAAATGTGTATGAACTTTAAGATATGGAAGTAAATTCTTTAGACACACTGGTGAATGGTATTTATCTGAAATTATTTCATTAAAGTACACTATTCATTAAAAAAAATTACAGTTATGTACCATATGTAAAAAAATTGTAAATACATTTTAGTTTTAAGAATAAGCTATGAGAAAAATGAGGAGCACAAAAGAAATATAAAGTGTTGTATTATATATATTCATCAAAAATATATAGGTTTAATATAGCCCGAGGCTCAAATTTTAACTTGAAGCACTCTCCAGAAAAACCCAAAAGTAGTCTTAGATAAAAAAGAAGGAAAATGGAGAGAAAGTAGAAAAAGATAAAAATATTAGGCCTCTAGCCATAGTTACATGGGAAAGTTTCTCATAGTCATTTTTTTATTCTTCTTATTCTTCTTTGACAAAGAAATGGGGGACACAACAACACACAACGCACAAAGCTTAGCTTCTAGTCTTTGTGATTCTATGCCAAAAAATTGTATTTCATCATAAATTATAACCTAGGAACATGTTTTATGCCAAAATCTTGCAGGAAATAAGTTGCCATAGGTAGAGAAAGTGAGTGGTGGTCTTCAAGGTCCATAGTGGAAAATTCGGTCATAAAGGGTAACCAGGGTACATATATCCCATAATAAATGTGCCTGTGAAGGTCCATTGCAATTGGAATGCTGATAGGTCTAGGATAGCAACTTGAAAAATCTCACCTACCCCTTCCAGTAGAGAGGCATCAAAAATTTTGGTGGAACAAGTCGACAATCATGGGTGTGGTGATATTTAGGTCCAGGAGAGAGACCACAAAGCGAGATACAAGGTTGCAATTATTTCTCATCTAATTCTCATCCTTGATAAAGTCTTGGCCGATGACCCATCAAAATAAAATTACCCCAAGATGGTCACACCTCTTCACTAGGCGCTAAATTATATCAACAGTGATTTCCCAAGTGAAGACATATTGTTGCCTTCGTCGAAGTGGGTGAACAAGAGTGCCTAGTCCAATAGAAATTGCTAAAAGTAGCAGATCGAAGGGAAGAATGGAGATAGAAAGAAGGTTGGGTAAACTTAAAAATATTATTTCTCAATGAATATTATATTAAGGTGTCATAGTTATTTATAGAAAAGAGGTGTTGGAAAACCCAAACAATGGGAAGTCTGTTTTTGGCCAAACAACAATGGTAAAATATCAAGGAAACCAGAGGACAAGGGATAAATCATATGAATAATCTAACATAAGTTCCTAAAAATTATATTTGGGCATTTGGATTAAATTCTCACATAAGATGATCATCAACATGTGTCCTTTTCCATCATCAGCATCAACTAGCTCACTTATGTGAAAAGACAAGGATTAAAGCACTAAAATTTGACAACTTAAATGAGCACATCTTCTTAAGGGTACCTTGCATCACCTAAGCAGAATTGTCATAACTAAAAGCAAGCTCCCCAAGACAATGAGCTTATTTGTAAAGAGAGATGGCATAGAGAACATACTAATTTCATTTTCACAAAGTATATGGCATTCCCGAGGGATATAGATCTATATCTCCTCATTTATAGAATTCAGTCAACCAATGATAGAAGCTTAGCCTTACCTACATGTACATGCTAAGGGAAATAACTATACCAAAAAGTAGAATTTTCTAAAGTAGCAAAAGGCAAGTGACCATTTTCAATAAAGAAACTCTCTCTAACTTCTTGAAAGCAGCCATGACAGAGACACCAACGACTGGTAGAAGGGTTGAAGCTTCATCTAGAATGTGTGGTTTTGATGATATCTTTGGGAAAATATAATTTTCCAATTCCCTAGTGCTTGAGGAATGACCATTCTAATTTTGTAGAAGGGTGCAAGTAGATAAAAGTGTTCCTAGAGAGGTGGTGTGATGCTCCCAACAATATTTTTGATCCAAAATTGGTGAAAAACCCTAAGAGCCTTAGAGAGTCAGAATTTTGAAGAATGTTAGATCATGTTGCATCTGAGGATTTTTCCTCTCGGCTCTAGAATTGCGATATTCCATAGTTCATGTTTCCTATCATACACCCATGCCTAGAGTTAGTAGATGCATGCACCAAAAGGTTCAATAAATCAACTCTAACCATTGTTTGCAACAAGATCAAGGTCATGAATTCCATCGAATCTATACGAGATACGTTGTATATCCCTACCAACTGTGGCGTCGAGCCATTTTTTGAGGAAAATATGAAGATTATCTAGGAAGAAGCAAACCAGAGAGAAATTTTCTATGATAAGGAGATGAAAGAAAGGTCGTTGAAACGTTGGTTTGTTTTTCCTCTTGCCCATAAAAATTTGAAGAGTGACACAAGATTTTATCTCAATGCTAGCTTGTCTTTTTGGATTGGATAACAACGAGGAGTTCAATCCCTTCTAAATGAGCCTAGCCCTAATACTCAAATGGGAGAGAGGGTGGTATTCTTATGACTTTGTTGATGTAGTAGTTGAAAGAATGGTGGAATAATTGAAGAATTACCATACCAAGTACAAATTTGGGTATTCTTCTTTCATGGCTCACTTAATTTTGCATCAAAAATTAAGATTCCTAGAGAGAAACTTTCTAGTGTCTAGGCTCAAAGTAAAGGGTTTATGTCAGCGAGTTTCTATGTGGACCTATGTATTGTAAAAAACATGTATTTATTACTAGTTTCCTAACCATTTTCTGAGACTAGTGCTTGAAGAATTGTCGCCACGTCCTATGGGCCATTTTTGTCCTAAGGTTTTGCAATGGATCAAAAATGTGCGAAGTCCGATGGATTGTTTCTTAGAAGAGGATTTCACATTTATCAGATTTCATGGTTTATTCAGAGAACCTTTTTGACTCCCCAAATTTGTAACGAATAATTTTTTTGCATTGGAGGCATGTGACCAGGAAACTCTTGCCAAAAACACCTATGGTACAGGAAGGAGCAAGACAAAGTTATATTTTCTTCCCCTTTGCATCGACAACAATAGGGTGACACTAGAGAAGCAAGGGGCACAAATGGAGCTTACCAATTTGTTGGTGGCCATGGGCCTAGTTGTTATCTATGGCACATGGGTTTATAATTTTGACAAGGATTTTTACCTTGAAACATGAGTTGAGAATATGTGGAGTCCAAGAAGAATCTAACTCAAGATAGGGTAGAAGTATACATCAACTTGGCCCTCATGCAAACCAAACAACCAAGGTGGTTGCGTTTCTATACACCGTAAGTAGTATTAAAGGAGCCTTCTTAAAAATAAAACCCTCAACAATCAAATGAACTACAAGGGATGATCAGAGAGGAAGAAGATATATTTCTAGAGATTCTAATAAGAGATGAGATTCCCAAATAGGTTCCTTGGATATTTTGATCCATATGATGAATAATTTGAGGAAATTTATGATCGAGAGGCCAATACCAGCAATAGAAACCCAGAGACCAGTCACAAGATAAAAAAAGGAACAAATTCTATGTCGTACATACCGATCCCAGGAGTTTAACAGAATAAGAAGCTCAAAGAAAAAAGACTCACAAGCCATGTCATCTGCCAGTGTCTAAAGTAAGGGAAAGAGAGTCTAATGTTTGCTAAGAGGGTCTAGTGCAGAACAAGAGGGCCTAGCTTCAGTGGGATCATCCACAAAAGGATTAGAACACACCAATCTAGGTAGAGAAAAGAGGAGGCAAATCCAAGACTTGGGTGCACCCAAAGTATTAATCAAGATAGAAGAACAAGAAAAGTCTATTCTAAAAAATGTTCCAATCACCACAGTCCAAGTAAGTCTCACTCCCCCTCTTCTTCATGTCACTACGTATTTCATTACTACTTTTCCCCCATTTGTTGAAAATAGTCTTCCATCTATGGACTCTAAGATTTTTGTTCTCAATGAACCCCCTACTATTATTAATACACCCTATGATGTACTCCCACATACCGAGCGAGCAACATTCAATTTGGCCATTGTTGATTATTTAATTTCCCTTTCTAGGGCCCCAATCAAGATAGAAAAATCACTCATTTTTCCTGTTACCCCAAGTTCATCCTCATCCAATAAAAAATCTTCCATTCCTCTTGTTTCAATTTTTACTCCAATTGATATTTTCCATACCCAATCTTAGTTTGGCATCCCACCATTTTCCATGATTACACTCCTATTTTCCTCCCCACATGCTCATACATCTAGGGTTTCTCATTTTGTTACTCTTTTTAGTTTCCCTCCTAGTGCTTCGAGTGCAAAAAAAATAATTGACATCCCATAATCTCTTCAAGAGAATTTCAATGCAACTAAGCAGGCTCGACAAGCCAGGAAAAAGAAAAGGTTGTTGAAGAAAACTGAACTACTGACCACCAAGAAGAATCAAACCTGTCTCAATGAAGAGCATAATTCTCTATGGATTACTACCATGAAGCCACTCATAGCCTGATCCAAAGGACAAATGCAAATGGAGGACTATGACATCAGGGATTTGGGTTTATATTTGAGTGAAATTTTGTTGCACAATAAAGTAGATCTAGCCAATACCACCCAGAAGGTAGTATACGTAGATTATGAGAGGCTAGATAAGGAATTGAGGAATCGTGAGGTAGAATTAGAAAATATAATGGAAACAGTGAATAGGATACAAATAGAAACCAAAGATTGAGATATTGAAATGGATCACATCAGGAAAATATAGGACCAATGGGAGAAAGCTCATAGAGTAGAGGCCCAAGGAGAATAGTCTCAACTGTATGCCAAAATTGAAAGGTTGAAAGTTGAGCTTGTTGTTGAGTGCCAATCAAAAGAAAAATAACAACATGATCAGGAAAGGATAAATATAGACCTTGATGGAGTCTCATCTCAAGCTTCCAACAATTTATAAAAGGCTCAAGTGGAAGCATAAAGGTTAAAACATGACACGCAAGAGGTAGAGTCCACTCTACAAGCTCATGAAAGGAGATCAGAAAATTAGGTTATGAGCTAGCGAACATCCTCAAGGAGAGAAATCAAAAGGAGGAGAAAGTCAAAGAAAAGGAAACTCGACTACAAAAAGAGCTCATAGTTGCAAAAAGATATATGACCCTTCTTGTGTTGAAAAGGCTGGCATCCACCTATTATGATTGAATCATAGTTGCACTCACCATCCTCAAACAATCTTTACAATTTTTGAAGGATGCTCGGGAGTTAAATAAAAAGGTTAGCCCATTGGCTAACCAAATTTATAGGAGTATGCCCTTGAGTTCTAGAGTCCTAGAGCATGATTTCTAGATGTTTTGTGGCCACTTATGAGGCTCTAAGAAGTGCAAGAATTCTAGATCGAAGGGTCACCTCCAAAAAAGAAAGCGAATTCACCCACTGCCACAAGGTTGCAACAAAGAGAAAGGAATGCCAAGAAAATTTAAACAAGAGGGTTGATGAAATCAAGAAGGATTTTGGTATATTTTATAGCTTTAGATTTCCTCCATTCCTTTCACCAAATGGAGATGTTTTATTTGTTGAGAAGATTACTGATGAAATCATAAATAAAGTTCAAACTTCTATACAACTCTTAGGTTTGAGTGCAATCCGCATTGTACATGACATCAAGCATGAGATTCTTCTACTTTCTCATCTCTATTATCACTTGGGAGCTATTTCAACAAGATGGGGATTTGTTTCTAATAAATAAGTCTTTGAGATGGATCAGACATAGGAGGTCATTTACAATCTTGTTCGATCGACTAATGTAGATCGGGAGATGCAACATTCCGCCTTCCTCAAACTCCAAGAATTTCTAGAGGTCTAGGTTTTTTCCTCCACAAGTGAAGACCCCCTTGTGAGTTGCCAGAAATATGACGAAAATTTTTCCTTAGTCTTTTATTTTTCAGCTTTATACTTTTTTCTTTCGGTAGATCCATGCGCAAAAGAAAATTTGCTTCTGAAGGGTGCGTAATGTGCCACATGGTGGTTGCACGCATTTTTTCATCACTTTCCTTTTGAGGGAAAGTTGGACTACATGTAAATTTGGTGGAAAGTTCCTCAAAAACACTTTTCAAAGATATGAGAATAAACTCTAGCTCAAAAGGTGATCTCTTTGTTGTAAGGAAGCTATGCTTTAAGAAGCTTTCTCTTAAGAGTTGGTCAAAGCATACTTTTCTTTTCTTTTCAGGAGAAGGATTTGAGTCGGTGCCGCCAAGCCACATGATTGGTCAAACAAGACTTTTTCCAAGATTTTTTTGTAGGATCCAAACATTAATGGAGGGAAATCTTGTTAAATATATAATTTATATTAATGCAACATTTGAAAGTTGATGAGTGAAGATTGGCATGACCTAATTAAAGATTTATGATCAGATTTTGAGTTATCAAGTGAAAACATCTCACACTAATTACATATTCATTGAGGCATCGTTTCTCTCTCCTTTTTTTCTATAAATTTCAGGTGGCAATAGAACAGAAGGGTTCTTGAATTTTTCCTTTTTGGAAAGAAGTTCTTTAGTCTTCCATAGTTATAGGAAGAATTTTCATTAAATTTTGTAGACCACTGCTTCACTCTTGCATGTTATATCTATTTTAAATCAAACTATTATTGGATTGGAATTCGACCTCTATTTTAAAGTTCATTTGATATTTGAAGCATGAACTATTGAGGAGAAATATTTGAAATTGCGCATGATATGGCCTTTGTTAGTGTTTCCTTCTTTATATCTTCGTTCAAAATAAAACATCATGTCTAGCCTAATTCAAATAGTTTTTTTTTTTTTTGATGAACTTTTCTAGATATCTATATTAAAATAAATAAAGTACAAAATTCACAAAAAAGGGTTGGGTGATAGGAAAGCACGCCCCGAAAGCAACATGGGCCCAGCCTAGCAAATATAACTAAAGTCACATGGGCCTAGCCCGGAAAAAAAACACAATGAAAACTATGCAGCTAAGGCAGTGCCAGTAGATCCTAGGAAATCCTGGTCATCCAAATTTCTACCCCATACATCAGTAAAGTTAGCAGTGACGTCAGGAGCAGCACCCCAACCATCATCATTTTTTTCTTCTTTTTCTTTATCCCCGCACTGAGGCTAGATTGCAAGAGCAAGCCACAGAAAGATTTTACTAGAGGAGGGCCAACCAGAGCCCGAGTCAGGAGGAGCATCTGCAGACCATCCACAGCCGCCACCACTATTCCTCGGCGCACCACTAGAGTGCCAACCCTGACCAGGTCACAGCGGAGGTGAACGAGTCTGTCGGGGAGGCCGAGAATCCCTCCGAGGAGGAGGCTGAGAGTGAGCCCATGTGGAATCACTCCGCTTCCGGCCCCGAGAGGATGACCAGTGATGGGAGGAGGAGGGCGAGTCAGGAATCCGAGCCGCAATACAAGGGGCATTGCCCTAGTGGTCTAGGAGAACCTGCAAGTGAGCCACTTCCAGTGCAACACTGTTGGCTTGCACTTGAATCTGTAACATAACATTAGAGTATATAATAGCTTTAGCATAAATAGAAACATTATTATCTATATGCGAATGAGCAAAAATGCGAGCATTTTTGTCTTTCCAGATACTGAAAAGGATTTCCACTCTAAAAGTGTGCCAAATCTGGGTGAACTTAGCCGGGGTTCCAGGCGGGTCCCCTAGAAGAACCATATGCCACGAAAAGGGTTCAGGCCTAAAAGGCCAAAAGAAATCATGAATCCAAGTCCAAAACTGCTGAGCTCTGGGACAAAACCAAAAAAGGTGCTTGAAGCTTTCAGGCTGCCCACAAAACGGGCAGCGAGGGTTGGAGACCCCCAAATGAACTAGCCAAGAACCCACAGGCAAGCCTTGGAAAAGAATACACCAAGCAAAGTGGGCTAGCTTCGAATTAACAATTGCAGACCAAATGGCATCAAACCTCCTACGCCAAGTAAAGGCTGAGGAGTTAAGAAGCCACCTCTAGTTCAATGAGCTGAGCATAGGGAAATGGGGTGAAAGCCACCTGTAACCAAGTCGCGGCTTGTAGCTCCTAAGAGGAGTATCTGGAAACCATTTCCAGTCTTTCCACCAAGGTTTGTGCCCACGAATACCAACTTTGTTAAAAATCTCTGCCAGAATGGCGTTCACCAGATCATCAAAAGTAGGATGGTCCTGGTTTTGAAGGCTGTAATGAGATTTAAAAACATCCCACTGCATAATACTCATGGTAGGCTGGTGGAAGAGCTGGTGCAGTGTCTGAATGCCCTTCTTATGAAATCGGAGAGCTTTGAGCCAAGGCGACTTGGCCAGGGGTTAACCATTCTGGGCAAGAAGGGGAGACCACTAGAGATTATGCTGGTTGATGGAGAGCCCATCATGAAACCCAGCACCAGCCCAACAGAGCCAGGGCTTGACACTTTCCCAAGAATGCCAAATGCTTTTAGCCACAAAGGAGCCAATAATTTGAACCGGCTCCATCATCACCAACAGGGTTTGAAAGCCGATGCCTTTCTAGGCGGGTCTGTGAATGGGAAACCCATACTGAATGTAATGTCTAAGGAGAACTTTTCAGGCTTAATCCCTAGTAAGTGCATGGATGATCCATTTGACACGGAGGGCAGTTCCCTGTCGTTGAGTGGAAAGCAAGCCGAGTGCTCTCGATTCCTTGGGAAGATAGCAAAATTCCCAAGCGACCCGATGAAAACCCTTATGGGTCTCAGAAGAGGCCCAAAAAAAATCGCAAAGCAGCTTCTCAAGTCTGCTGTAGGCTACTTTAGAAGGAGCCCAACAGGAAGAATAATAGACATGGGTGGCAGCCAAAACTTTAGAGCACACCTGGAATTTTCCTACCAGCGAGAGAGGCTTGGTAATCCAATAGGCTGACTTCTGCTCAATTATGGAGAGCATGGCTTGCCAGAGCTCCCGAGGGGAAGCCTGGAAGGCGAACGGAATGCCCAAGAAGTGGAAGATTTCCCCTTGACCAATCCACTTCCAGTTATAAGATTGAAGCCATGCATGAGTGGGAAGCACAGACTGTTTTTAGCACAACGTTTTGTGCCATTGAATTGCAGAACCAGAAGCAAGACAAAAAGTGTCAAGGCATTCAAGGGCAGCAGTGATCGAACCTTCGTCCTCTAAGAGAGTGAGGAAGGAGTCATTAGTAAAATGCCCATTGACAAGCTACTCTTGAGAATCGGGGAGAGTTATTCCTTTAACACGCTACTGGGAGATAGCATTGGCTAGGAGATATCCAAAACCCTCAACTGCCAGAACATACAACGCAGGGGCAAGAGGGCATCCCTAGCGAATAGAATGAAAGAGGCCAAAAGCAAAGGATTGGTGGCTATTAATGGAGATGCAAGCCAATGCATCGGAAAAAAGCATGCAAACGGACTGAAGAAAATTGGCTCAAAACCCAACGCCTGTAACATCGCAAGAATGAAAGGCCATTCAATGCAGTCATATGCTTTAGCAAAATCGATTTTGATAAAAATGACTTTCTGGTTCAAACGCCGGGCCCACTCAATGCCTTCCCAAACAACAATAATGTTGTCAAGAATGAACCTAGATTTGATGAATCTAGTCTACTCAGGACACACAATCTGAGGTAGGCGGTGGCAGATTTTTAGAGCCAAGGCTTTGGCAATAATTTTATAAGAGACATTAAGAAGCGTGATGGGCCACCAGTTACAAATATCTTCCAGATCTCCAGATTTAGATATGAATTTAATATTTCCTTTATTTATTATATTTCCTAAAGAATTGTTGTGAAAGGCTTCAAGATAAACATGATGAAGGTCACTCCCAATACAGTCCCAAAGTGCTTTATAGAATTCATAGGGGAAACCATCAATCCCAGGAGCCTTGTCATCGGCCATGGAGGAAACAACTTCCTTGAGATCATCAATTGTTAATAATTGATCACAATAATTAATCTGGGCTGAAGAAAGCCTATGTGGCACAACAGCAAGGCAGCTCTGAAGGGCTTGCTGGTGCATAAGTGTGGGGTCCTGAGCCGTGAAAACTTGCTCATAGTGACACACAAAATCCTAGAGAATGTCAAGTAGCTCAGAGAGCACTTGATTACCATCTTTCATGGCTTTAATGCCTGGGGAGGAGTGCCTAGCATGAAGAGCCAAAAAAAATTCTTTGGAGGCACAGTCCCCAATTTTGAGCTAGTGGAGCCACGCCTTGATTTGAGCGCCCCTGGTAGAATAGCTATCAACCACTTGCTTCTGGTGTCTTAAGTCCGCCACTCGAACTTGATGTGATGGAGAGAAAGGACAAGCCACTAAGGCCTTCGTAGTAGCACGCAAGTCAGCAGTGGTGGCCTCGTAATAAAGCAATTTGTCGCCCATAAATGCGTAGGAAGCGTGCAGTATGAATGATAGCATCATTCCACCAAGCAATCCAGCCCATACTGCCAGCTGGACAGCACTCTAAATTCCACACTCGAAGAATGTGGGACATGGTGGGCTTGTGACGAAGTAGAGACATGTCCAAAAAGAATTGTGTCTTGCACGTGCGAGGCTACCAAGTATCCCACTCAATCCAAAATTGAATGGGGAAGTGATTCGAAAGGGTCACATCCACAAGCGGCTTGATAGGAAAGGTAGAGCTTTTGAAAGAAAAAAAGATTGTGCCGAGATCATGGCACGATCAAGGCACTTAAAGACTCTATCAGTATTAGCTCTGTAGTTACACCAAGTGTGCCAGATGGAATGAGAATGATGGTAACCCAGGTTGGGATCAAAAATCCCCAATTTATTGCGCATGTAAAATCATGCCTCCCTTTCGCCTGCAGCCTAATGAAAAGGTATAGTACCATTTTATCATACACCATTTCAACCATGTTGAAATCTCCACAGAGCAACCAAGCGGCAACTGGCAAAGAGTCTACAAGCCATCACCAAAGTAAGCAGTGCTCCACAGCATCATTAGAGGCGTAAATATTGATAATCCCAAAGGAATGATTCTCAATATTGAGAAGAGTCCAGACAGCCCACTGGGAGGGATCCACCCCACGGTCAACCACATAAGGAAGCAATCGTGGGGCCAAAAGAGTAGTTGCTCCAACATGACCAGCCTCATGAAAGGTACAGAATAAAGTGCTAGCTAGCCAAATAGAGCGACAAGCCAAAGCAAGCAAAAAACCTGAAATTTTAACTTCTTGGAGACAAAGCACTTCAGTCTGCGGAAAATTCTTCAAAGTATTCCTAACAGAATACTTTCTTGAGAGGTCTGTGAGACCTCGAACATTCCATGACAAAAAATTCATGGAAAGTCGTCCATGTTTGCAGAATCCTAGTCCTCTTCACACAAGGAAGAGAAGCTATTCTTCAAAAACTCTTGCGAAACTAAACCCAATTGAATAGAGGGAGAATACCTCCGTTTTTCTAGTACATATTCACCTTCTTTCGGTGGAGGAGACCGGCTGCGAGAACATCGTTGGGTCTCCACACCGGTGGATACTACCGGTTGAGCACATAAAACTGTAGTAGCCTAGGGTGCGGCCTACGGCCTTGGCTATAAAATAGCAGAAGCCCCTCCTGTGGGAGTGGCCTTCCCCTTCTCTGAAGGGTTTGAAACCTGCTGGGTCAATTCCGGGGCTTTGGGAGCTGACCCAGAACCATGTGACTTATTTTTTTGGTTGGCGACTGTGGTCCACTTTGTGTCCGCCTGAGCTGAAGGCTCTATCTGACGAGGCTATTTAGCACCCCGCGGCTAAGAAACAGTACGAGGAACTGACAAAGGGCAGTCCCTGATCTTATGATCAGCTGATTGGCACTGGTAGCACGTGTTGGGAAGGTTAAAATACATGATTTTCTGGGAGTGGCAAATATCCCCGATTTGAAGGTCAATAGTCTCTTTCAAATCCTTAGATAAATTAACTTCCACACAAACCCTCTTCTGAGGATGGGCTTGAAAGAACTTATCAGGTTCAATGCAAACAACCTTCCCTAGAGAGGAAGCAATATGATGCAAGAAGGGCACACATGGCAAGGGCAACCCAAGAAACTCAATCCAGACTAGCACACGCATTTTGGTGTCCTCGGAGACAGCAAAGTCCCGAGTCCAGGACTAGAAAACCAACAAGAAGGAATGGGCATACCAGGGTCCATGACCCAGGATAGCTTGGACATGGTTTACTTCTGCAAAGCGAAACAAGAAAAAACCCTTGTTCAGATTTTGGACCATATCAAGGCGGACCCCATGAGGGACCCAGGCCTTGTTAACCCAGTCTTTTAGCACACTTTCAGGGGGAGTCCTCCCAAAAAAATAACCCACAAGGGTGTGTTTTTCAAGCCATTGGCATGCAGAATCAAAATCAGGTAAAGGTAAAACTACATCAGCAGGAGCGTCAGAATGCTTACCTCGTGAAAGAATTTCAGAACAAATTTCTGAGGGCGTTTGTTTGGTGGGGGAGCCATTAAACTGCGTCGTCAAACCGCTAACACCAGCAAGAATTTTCGGGTTAGAGCTTGTTGAAGGCATAATAAACCCCTAAAACCACAGTAAATGCGGCCGTACCTAATGGAGGAACCAAAATACTGTGCAATAAGCATAGTATGACGCAGGAGGGGCCACGAATGACCTCAGAAAACTCAAAACCCTAGCAGAGCTCATGCACCACTCAATTCCACCGTCACTTAATTCAAATAGTTTTATTATTTTATTTCCACGATATATGTTTACATGATAAAGTTATAGCCTATAAAAATTTGATTATTTCATTTCACTTCTCTATTTTCTTTAAGGGGGATGATCCCACAAAGTTGGTTTATAAAATTTCTGAGAGCAACTAATTTTTGTTGAAATGACATATTTTTAGAAAATATAATGATTTAAGCCTTTAAACATTCAATTTTAAGGATTCCAATTGAAGAGGGTTTTATCAAACCACATTAGATCAAACCCCCTTGGATAGAACCTAGCTAGTTTTCAATAATACCTATAAATGAGTCTCCTTTACACATATCAAAATGCTAATAAAATATCACTTTTCATTTACCTTTTGGGGGATCAAATGAATTCATTTAAAATTTATTTGAAATAATTATGGTATTCCATAAAATGAGCTATCCCATGAATATAATTTTAATATGTTTTGGTTTTATTATGTATATGGTTTTTTAGTTTTATTAAACATAGGTTTTTCACCGAAAAATGAATCTTTTTATTTTGCACATGTGGAAAAATATAAAATTATCAAAATAAATTTTAAAAAAATATGTTGGTACTAGGTATTGATGTCCTTGAATTAATAAAAAAAAAAAGATTTAATTTCTATATATACATAAAACGTTATGTTGTATACAGTCCACCTATGTCTCAATGGAAATTAGTTTGAATTCAAAATTCTATTAAGGAAAAAATATTCAATAAAATAATATGAGACCAAATGAAAGTGATAGATATCATAGTAAAAAATCTAAATTTCAAAAAAATAGAATTTTCTCCTTCATACAAAAAAAAGTTATGTTTTATACGGTGAGCGTCACTTTTTTCAAATGTTGTTTTGTGAAAAAAACCAATTTTCGTGGGAGATAGAAAAATAAGTGCAATATTATTCCAAAAAAATTGAAAAAATTAGTTTTTGAATTTACATAAAAAATTTGATGAGACTCTATTTTTAGTCATTTGCAAGTTCCTCATGTTTTAGCCACTATAGGTGCCTGTATGATAAGATTTAGTTAAAAATAATAATTTCAATGTCCAGTTTGGCCAAAAATTGTAAACCACTATTGTGGGATCACCAAGCCTGGTTATTGTTTCTTTGTGTTATTCTATATTAAGAGGAAGATTTTATGCAACTTTTGAATGTTTTATGTTAGCTCTTGAAACTTTTTTGCTTGATCAGATCTAAACGAGCACTTCCTATGGGTAGATTGAATGGTTGCATTGTTCTTCTATCTAGCCTCTATTATTCGTTCTCTTCCCAACAATGAAGGGTTTTGGAATTTTGTGTCTATCATAAAATTCATAGAAAATACCTTGAGGTTTCAAAATTTTATAAAATTGTTGGCACATCGCCACTTTTCATGTTTTATGTTTACATTTCTTTCTACCTTTTTCCAAAACTCAGAGAAGAGGCATCTTTCTATAAAAAACCTGGAGGTATTTAGTGAGGTGCAGAGTTGTCCCCCACTGACTGAATTTCCCATAAGACTATCGAAGAGGCGCAAGCTTTGATGATCAAAATTAATATTTTTCATGTAAAATTGAAAATTAATTTTATCCATATGATTCAAAGGTTCATAAATGTAAATTTTTTCATATCTTTAGACCTAAAACAGAGTAATTTACTAACTGCACTATTAAATAGACTAAAAATAAGATGTTGTAAATTCCCTTCTTGGACTTTATCAATGTATGAAATGAAGCACTTTAAGATAGAATTAGTAAAATGCATGAAATGAAAAGTCAACCTACTGAGACAGGTAACCAATTCCAACAGGAAGAAGCACAAAAATGGTGGTTTAGATCCTGGAAACTACAATCTAAACTTCCATAGGGTCTAAGATGGTAGGGAGGGCGTCTTAGTACTATTGATGAAATTTGAAGGTTTCATAAGCTAAAATGGATTGAAATTCACTCAGAAAAGGTACTGCAACATAAAACTAGATAGGGACTAAGATGCCACCAAGGGTGTTTTTATCCTAATAAGGCTTTTTTATAGAAAATAAGACAATTTTGGGTTGATAATAGTGTTCCTAAGTTTCCTACCCAGGGACTTGATATTTGGAAATAAATAATTTTTCAAATGAATGTAAGAAGAAGTAACTAGTGACAAGAAATTGGATGCAAAAGTGAATGCAATTTTTTATTTTGTTTAATGTAATTTAACAATGTTTCTAAACTCAATTAAGATGATGAACAATGCACTTTTCAGTTTTAAAATGAAATGTAATGATGAAAGAGAGTAAAAATGCAACCTATATGCACTAATGCAAGATGCAAGAAACCCTAGAGGCATAATGAAATGAATGAAATCTAGATCTAGGACTCTAAAAAAATCAAAATTAGAAATGGAAGAATGCTCAAACAAATTCAGGTTCACCAAAATGATTAGTTGAAAAAGGGGAGCTCTACATAGAACATCACTCTTTCTCCAACTAACATTTAATTATGTCCTAAGAACCCTAATAGGATTAAATATCAACCTCTCAAGGTGAGTCAATACACAATTAGGAGAACTTACAAGGGGGTGTTCAATCAGATTAAGGAGTTCACCACCAAGAAAATGCTTGGAACAAACAATGTTTGAAATCACACTATCATTTGTAATAAACTTAAAATGAGCTAAAAGAAGCTTACTAATACTGAAAATTAACAAGTCCAAGTTAGGGTATGTGTACTTGGGAAACCTAGAGATGCCAAAAGGATTATGTAAATTAAAAGATACTACCAAAATATGCCTTGGAGGACTAAGATTCTTGTACTACTGTCTTAGTCTCATTGTTGTCTTTCGAGGAAAACACAAAATCTTTGAATAATGAAACAAAATTCTAAAAATTATCTAAAATATTCCACTAGAAAGACTAAGATGCCTTTTCTCCCATCTTAGTCCTGGTTTGAATTTTAGAAAAGTGTGAATGTGGTCATGAGCTCCCAGATCTGCAATGGCTTCCTCTCGGATCTCAAGTTTTGAAACAACAAGATTTGACCTGTAGGTGAGTTTCTGCGAAGATGACAAATTTGACAATGTAACTTTCCAACTTTGACAACAATGCACTCCAAGTGATTCTCAAGTCTTCAACCTAGATCTACAAACAAAAATGGACAAGATGGAAAACTTGTTGATTTTTAGTGAATGGGGATTTCCCTTGGTCAAACCCATTGTTGGTAATTAAACTTTGAAATAAAATATAAATGATGAATGAAATGGTGAATGAACAACATTCAATGCTACAACTCACCAAAACCTTGAAAATGTTGCAAACTTGTATGTAATGGTTGTAATGGACATGGATCTTGAAATGCTTGATGGATTTTCAAATGCTTGCTTTCTTGGATAAAAACCCTACATCACAAATGTTAGCACAAGAACACACATGATGCAAGAATAGTCTTTGACATGATGTTTGAAACTTGATGATGGTTCCAAATGCTTAATGAAATGCTCTCAAATTCTCTTGTGAACTCAATTTTATTATAATGAATGCTCTCACAAAAGATTTGGATTGAAATGAGTGAAGGGAACTTGTATTTATAGTTATTCATGCCTAATATCCTGAAATTACACCACAACAAGCTGAAAAATGAAATCATTAATTAAACGAGGAAAATTTCTATTTGAATTTGAAATTGGACCTCAAGAAGAAGCCAAGGAGGCCTAAGATTCCCTTGGTGGTGTCTTACTCCAAAGGCTCAAGTCTCAAGGCACAAACTCTAAAAAGGGACCTAATTGAGAGGTTTAAAAATCAGGGTCCTGAGACCCATGGAGCACAAAGATTCCCAAGGTGGTGTCTTAGTCCAAGTCCACAAATTAGGGACACATAGATAAAAACATTAAGTGATAATTTATCTTTTGATTTTTTTTTTACGATTTTTCATAAAAATATATAGTTCATAGGGATTGTGGATGAAAAATAGGACCAATTAAGCCATAAATGAGCATAAATAAAATAAGTTGGGCCCAAACAAGTCTGAAAATGCAAGGATGTGCATTTTAGTACACTATAGGTCTTTTTTCCTACACTGCATGTTTGATCCACACTACCGGTGTCTTCTATGGGGTTGGATGTTGGATATGAGGTGTTTTCTATAAGTATTATTCAATTAATAGAGACATCATTGGTGAGCATGGAATTACTAGTGGTAATGTTGGTGGTGGTGGTGGTGGTAGTTCTAGTGGTGGTGCTAGTGGTGGTGATAGAGGTGGAGGTGGTGGTAGTATCAACGGTATTAGTTGTGTTTCATATATATGTAATGATAGAGCTATTGGTTGTGGTACAGGTGGTTGTATTGGTCGTGTTTACTCTAGTGTCGTCTATTGGATCCTTAGAAGTTGCCCTATTTCTTGTAAGAGTACTTTTTGGATCCCTCCTCACCATCAATATTCCAATGCCCACACTATTTCCCAAACATACCAACACCACTAACACTACCATGATTAATTTGTACTCAACTATCTCTTATACTCACTCAAAATAATCTTTGTCCTAGTATTATACTTATAGATTCAAACTCAAATGAAACTAAAATCCTATTATATATTCTATATTCCTACTCAATATATAATATACCATAACCAAATCTAAAACATACACATAGAGTTGCTTTCTCTCTCTTTGCTCGTATGATGGATTGAAAAAGCCATTGAGATTTATTTATACCCATCAAAAGGTGCTAATATTACTATTATTGTTATTGTTACAACTACCCCATCTGATAATTTAACTAGATATTATCACTCGCCTTTTCTTCCTTAATAAGAAAAGGTGAGGAGTTGACTGAAAATCCATTTGAATTTGGTGGGTACTTTTTTACTGCTTACAATGTTTTTGATTACTATCGGTGAGGAGTTTATTGAAATTGCATTTCAATTTGGTTGGTAGTTTAAACCAGAGTTGAATTTAGGATGGAGTAATATATTTTATTTTATTTAATGTAGGAATTAATTTCTTTTAGACACACACATAAGACAAAATATACCCGAGACAATATGGGTCATAGGAAAAAATATAGGATCTAGGCACTTGTGGCCCAAAATTCTATTAATTTAATTCAATCCCTTTGAGCCTTCTCATGGGCTTATCATTTCATACATTTGTGTGTGTACTTATATGGCTATTTATTTTTAAAAAATCTCTATCTTGTAGGGTTTCACTACAATTATAAAATTAAAGGATGAGAAATATTCACTATTTAATAGATAATAAATATTATATTGAGAATTGGTCATTTTATTTAGAGTATATATAATATTGTTTACATTATTTTATGTTTAAATTTTATTTAGTTCTCACTCCCACTTGTTGGGTCATGTAGTACTATTATAATGGCCACATCTATGTCTTCTACAACCACAATTACACTAGGCAACAAGGATGTTCTTGACATCTAATTCAAGAAATTATTTACAAAGTTCTATGTCTTGCTATTTAGCCCTTCATGTTTACGACTAATCTAAGAAATGTAAATGAAGGCTTTCTGTTGTGCTCATAGCCTCATACTTTATGAATTCTACTCTCATTTTCTTTGTAAATAAATATGTGGTATGTTTCCTTTAATGTATATAGTGTTGTATAGCATGGGGGAATGTCACTAGATCATGTCTCATATTGTTCTTTCTTTTTCTAGTTATTACATATCTCCTCCCAGGGCTATATTGTCATTCTTTTGGTTCTAGATGGTATTGTGTTTGTTTATTCTTGGGTTTTTTTGGTCTTCCTTGCCATCTTAATAATATTTGTTATACCAAACAACCTTTTTTATGTTGTATGATATATTATTAACTATTTGTGCAGTACCATAATAAACTTTGTGGCATATGTTGAGGTTTATAATGATTCATGGACACCTTATAATTATCGTTCTAGGTTAGATTTAAAATATCCACTATTGGTTCTTTATAAATTATCTACTATTTCATGTTCATGGCATCCTAGTTCAATATGTTTGAGTCATTTTTCTTCATCCATGTGCTTTTATTCTATTTGAACAATAACTTGTTACAAATGGTCACTAGTCACTTAAA
Source organism: Sequoiadendron giganteum (assembly GCA_007115665.2). NCBI lineage: Eukaryota > Viridiplantae > Streptophyta > Pinopsida > Cupressales > Cupressaceae > Sequoiadendron > Sequoiadendron giganteum. The sequence goes on along the minus strand of CM021105.1, from coordinate 614,903,828 downwards.
TGATGCTCCTTCATGTATGTGATGGCTAGCTACCAACTATTGGGAGAATGATGATGGTCTTCATTGGTGGTAATAATGTTTCCTAATTGACTATAATGGTATACACTATTAGCTTGAAAAGTTCCTTCAAAGTCATATAAGCATGAATCTTTGCCATAGATTTTGATAATGTGACATGATCGTGTGGTTCACAAAAGTTATATGTATGTTAAAGAGAAATGATACCTTTGAGCCCTACAACTCATTGGATTATATTTGAGGATGAGTGTGATTTGTTGGATCCTCATAGTAACATGTAATTCCCTAAGTTTTCACCCAAATAATTAGTTGAACAAACATTGAACCAACATTTTTTCACATTTGCAAGTGCAAAATTTTCATCTCGCATTGCACTCACACACACATAAGGTTCTGCAAAAACCATAAAAACACCTAAAATTACATCATCATTTCACTAAGAAAGGTGGCACAAGCGGAAGAGATCATCCATCATACAATGGCTCACCACAATGACCAAGTGAGAGGTGGATCTCACTCCAGGATGAGGACCGAATATATGTCCTAGACCTTTCTCCCTCAAAAAAATAGGGATTAGGATGAGGGGTTTGATCAATTAATTTCCTAAAAAGGTGTTTATCAAATTAATTATGAAAGAAAGTGGTTTAATGATGTCCTAATTAGGGTTGAGAAATTTGAGGTGTCCACAATATGCACATCAAAAAAATGAAAATAAAATCAATAAAAATATTTTGAACATTATTTAAATTATATTACTCACTCTTATCTATCTTTCCACCAATTTTTTTTTAAATATACTTAATAAAAAATCATGTGGTGGGGGGAAGGGGGGTGAACACTACACATTATTTTATATTTTAGTGACAAAAATAAGACTATTTTTTTGTACACTTAGCATTTGACCAGGCTCTTAATCATAAATAATTTTTAAAATTCTTAGTACTTTAGAAAAAAAAATTGAGGAACTTAAAAAAAATTGTTATCTCATCATCGAATTTTGAGTGAATGCATCTTGAATTAGTCATCAAAATCAAGGTTTTGTCAATTTCAAGGATAAATCAACAAATTTTTACCCCATTTTTATCCCCCATTTTCATGAACTTGTCCATTATACTAGACCTAGTAAAATACAATGCTATTAGATAGTTGATACATTAAAGATATTGTGTCTAGAGTAAGAATACATACATTATGACATGTATATGCCCTAGTATAATTATTCATAGTAAATATTAATTTCACAACTAAATTAGTTCTTAGTTTTATTTTTGACATTGGTCACTGAGTATCTTGTATACATTTTAGGATTTTTTTTTAAAGATTCTTTAAGAATGGACTCTCTTGACATATTCTACTAGAAATTGTCTTTAATCCTTTTATCATTTTTAGGAATTTAAGGGCATAGAAATATCTTCAATTTCAAGACCTTGTGTTTTTAGAGACACTTCAAGCACTCTCTCTTGACCTTTTGTACTAGAATTTATCTTTTTCGCCATTATAATTTGTTGATATTTGTGGGAATTAGTAATACCTTCAATTTCAATACCCTTTTGTTTTAGCTATCATAGGATGCAAAATATGAGGCTCTGTAAGTTTTGGAGGGTAAGCCACTTTGCCCAGTATGTTTTTGTTATCTATTTCTGATATAAGTTAGTTTTGTTTAAATGATGTACACAATTATCTTTCTCATATAGTATATCTATAAGTATGTCTAATGAAAAGTGACTAGAAGATGATATTGTCTTATAATGTGTCATTTCAATTCTCATTATTTTTCCATCATGTGCAAAATTAATACATTGACGCAACATTGAATGAATGAATTTTGATTAATGAATCCATTAGATTTCAAGTAACACACCAAATCTATCAAAATATGGGATAACATTAAATAAAACTAGTGGTTTTTAATGCCTACTTTTGAAATATAGAGTGATGCATCTAGATTAAAAATCTAGTATTCATCTTGAATCGTACCCTAGAATGTGTATATTATTCATGCTTGATATGATTATTGAATAAAATATTCTCAATATATATAGTGTATCGACATGTAAGATCATTGAGAAAGTAAGTAGGTGAAGTCACTCTATGATGACCAAGTATGCATAGTGCACCCCAATAGTTTTTGTGTGGGATTTCGTCATCATAAAATTTAATTAAAAGCATAAAATATGAAGAAAGTATATATTGAGAGTGTATAGTTCCCAAATAAATATTCATATGTAATGTATCATTAGAATCATCATAATAATCTAATACAGTATCATGTTCCATAACATCATAATTATTTTCTTCTCTATTATTAGCATAGGTAGAAAATAGATTTGTATATATTTAAATGTTTTTTTTGGAGGTGCAATTATATAATTTATATTAGATAATTAATTCTCTCAATATGAATCATGTTACTATCTATAAAAACATATTTTATTCTTAAAATGTGCCCATTCAAAATTGAGTGTGCTTGGTTCTTATAATTCCTTAGAAGAACATTATTAAGATCCAAAAGACAAATGGTAAGAATAGTACTCAAATTTAAAGTCAATAAACTTTGAGGAACATTATCCCATGGTTTTCACAACTTATGTTTTCATTAAGGAGTATTTTTTGGAAAGATGGGAGATTGCAAGTGTTAGCCACTTGATACAATTTCTTTTTTATGTTTCCCTTGTTTCCTTACCCTTTGAAAAATTGGTGCTTTCAAACCTTATAGGGGTAAGAAGACTGAGATAATGATGATGACATATACTCAATTACGCAAGAATTGAATACTTTGACCTGAATATTTTTCTAAGTGATTAAACTTATCTCTAATAGATAGAAAAATAATCAAATGCACATTCTTCTTCATAATTAGAAGTCATTCAAGGAACACAATTTGAAGTTTATTATCCTAAAATTGAACTTCAATTTTCCACTAAAAGTTTCAACTTGAATAGCATAATCATTTGTCGGCTTATTGTTTTGATGGGGACATTTAGCTAAGTCATTGATGGTTAATTCAAAACCCATGTTGATGTGGAAATGATGTAGGAAGGCAATGGATAACCCATTAAAATATTGAATAAAACCCTATAGAAAAAGATTAAAACCATTGTATCACACTATCATTTAGGGTTCATTGAAGAAACTTAGCCAAGGTCTTATCATCATACGAAAAAACAAGAAATTATATGGTAGAATCTTTTAAATGCTCATTTGGGTCACCCTTTCCACTATACAACTCAGATCTATGCACCATGAACCACAAAGGAAACATATATTTAACATCTTATGAAAGTGGCATTTGATGTGTATGGTTATATGTGATCAGATTCATATTATTATTATTTCCATGTTTTCTAAAATGGGGAAAATCTTGTAATAGTGAATCTAAGGTGGAGGTGAAGACAACTGCAAAATTAGGGCTATGGAAGACAATATAGGAATTGAAATGAGGGTGTTTTGTAGGTTAGGTTCAAGGAAGGGTGAGAATGGTAGAAGTGGGAGTGATAATAGCAGTGACAAAGGGAGTAGTAGTAGCTATGAGGAGGATTTCAAGAAGAGAAGTGACTAGAGGACACACCATTAGAAGAGGCCATCAAGGATCCAATACCATGTAAAATGTCCATGCAAAAAGTTGCATTCACTAATATTTGAAGTAAAAGTCCGGCCAATTGTTGAGATGATTGAGTATTCAATAGTACATCAACAAGAAATTAGCTAGTAAGAGCAAGGTTTTGTTTAGGTATGTGAGCATCATGCTCATAATCATCTTGTTTTGAATGATCGTCAAAAGTGTTTTCAAAATAAGCATCAAGAAAGATTCTTTCCATTTGATTGTGTACCCATAATATGATTAAGACAAGCATTCCTCAAAAGAAAATTAGGATCCCAAAGTTCTCATGGCATGAAAAATGTAATATAGCTAAGAGAGATAAAAGGATAAGGTAATATAAATTACTCTTAAGTTTAGACATAAAATAATAATAAGATGATAGGTCTAAAATTTCGGTACCATAATGTCAATTGAGAAAACATGCGTACTGCACATAAAACTGCAACTTTAATGGAGAAGAGATGTGTAGCCCACATAAATCTTCAAATATAATTGAAGACTATCCCTCGATAAAGGGAGTGAATTATTTTAATAGATTATTATAGAGGACACTCGACAAATTTAGCGAAAGGACATGGATTATTTCATTTCTAGATTTGCAGAGTCAAAGAAACTCGGAGCTTGCTTTGTACTCATCAATTTCCACCGCCATTTCCTCCAACATTTCCACCTCCATTTCTACCGCCAGTTCCACCCACTCGTTGGATTGTTGAGCTTAATCTTTTGTGTGTAGACCTTATACAGTATAGCGGACACCAAACCCACCAGCACAAATAACAGTAGCACCACCAACACCAATAAGATCAACACCACAAACACTACCAGAGTTGATTCGCAGTCAGCTGTCTCCTGCACTCACACAGAATAATCTTAGACTCAGTGTTATGCTTCTACGTTCAAACTCAAATGAAACTAAAATCCTATTGTAATACTACTTAAGATATAATATACCATAACCATATCTGAAAGATACACACAGCGCTGCTTCCTCTTTGCTTGTATTCTGGATTGGCAATGCCTTAATTCAGATTTATTTATAGCCACCAAGAGGTGCTACTGTTACTGTTACAGCTTGTATTTACTCTCACGATTTAAATGGATAATCTCACTCTACTTAAGAATAGCCATTGTAACTCGCCTTTCCTTTTCAGGCCAACTATACAACATCGTTGAAATTTACAGGCCTTTGGACGGTTATGGGAAAAAACTAACTTGTGGCCCAAGATTCCAGTAATTTAATTTAATCCCTTTAAGGCATTGTAACTGATAAGTGTCGGAGAGTAATACAATATCGTACTTTTTGACTGTTCTTGAGAATTCACATATAGCCATTTTGAAAAGGATAGCTACTGTTACTCTTACTGTTACTGTTACAGCTTGTATTCACTCTCACGATTTAAATGGATAATCTCACTCTACTTAAGAATAGCCGCCTTTCCTTTACAAGCCAACTATACAACAACGTATTCACTCACGATTTAAATGGATAATCTCACCCTATCTTAGAAACTAGATCGATTTAACGTTTCTGCCTTAACAAGACGCGTAACGCGTCTGATGATTTTTATTACTGTTGGTGAGTTTATTCAAAGTGCAATTTGAATTTGTGGGGTAGTTTTTGGTATCTAGTTTAAATCAGAGCTGAATTAACTTGTTTTATTTTCTTAACGTACGAATGAATTTCTTTACAGACTAATGTAACAGAAAATATACACTTAGACAGTTTGCCTCATGTGAAAGAATACGGGATTCTCATTTCATATATTTGATTGTGTCTTTATATGGTTATTTAATTTATGTCTATCTTGAACACAGTTGTCTTACGTTTATAAAATTAGATGATAGACAAATATTCTATATATAATAACTGTAGGAGATAACAGGAGGCATTCATCAACAAACACAACATCATTCATAATTACGAACATTGAAGTTATGAAATTAAAACATATGCACAAAACCTAGAAATTGATATTATATTGATTTTCAAAATCATATTTCAACACTATAGAGCTTTGGCTCTTCTCTTCAAGAATCCTGCTTCTTCTGAGCAAATTTTCATCTTCTAATACAATAAAAAAATTTTCCTCTCCTCTTGAGAGCCTTTTCTATATTCAATGTTTTTCTCTGTATATAAAAAAATACAACACAACTCATATAAAAGGAACAAAATAATTACAATAATAAAGGCCAATGAATAAGCCAAGTTGTCACCGTCCAACACATAATAAAAACTATCCTTATACAATAAATATCCGCCAGCACAAACACCACCAACAACCGCCGTCAAAACCGAGGTCAAAAAGTCAAACGGTTGACTACTGCGCTACCGCCGCGGTTTATGAGGAGACAGCGGTGGCTGCAGTAACCGTGAGCACAACAAGGAAGGGGTTTATTGCGCTACCACCGCGGTGGCCGTGGTAACTGAGCGGTCAGAAGGAACGAGCTTACCATGTTACCGCTGCGGTTAAGAAATAGACCGCGGTCACCGAGATAACCATCCACCGACGGACAACTAACTGCTAGAGACAGGCATCACGCTACTACGAGGGGTGACAAGCCAGACCATGGTGGCCGCGGTAACCGCCAGGACCCAATCAACATGGCAAAGAACGAAGGCACTGTGATACCGCAGATGATTGGTGAGCAGACCACGGTAAGTGATGGAACGGACGGAGCAAGCAGGCAGGTAGCGGTAAAATATGAAGTTGGAATTATTTCCAACACTCCCCCTTAATTTCAACTTCTACTAGCACTTCGCCCATATTAGATCTTCCAATGCACATACCCGAACATTCTTCAAGTTTACTACAAAAGCTGCGACATTTTTGAACGTTCCAAATTTGCTGCAGTTTTCTATCATTTTGCAGGTTGGAGCAAGGAAAAAGCAAAGAAAGAGGTTCATCATAACATCATGTTCATCATACACAGTGTTTGTAAACACTAAAGTATTGACACTTCTTGAGGGATTTTAAATTTTGGTTCTTTAAAGGAAAATTTGTTACTTTCATGCTTTAGAAATACTAATTTCCGTTTGGGTTTAAAAAAAGAAAAATTTCAAAGTTTTCAAAAGGCTAAAAATAACCTTTTGGAACTATAAAATTTTGATAACCTCATGAAACCTTTTATGCTTGTTAGTTTCCCAAGAAGTTCATATTACAAACAGGAAATTTCCTCATATACCATTTTTCCCAAAGGTCCAAGTCAAAGTTTGTCATATAACCCCATAAAATTCATCTTACATTAAATCTTTAACATTTGAAAATATCAGCATAAGTTGATGCAAGTCTCACCGATGATACCATACATTTCTTCAATGTATTTAGAAGACATCAGAAGTTTCATACCGATGAGGATATATACCAAGAGAATGCAGGTTTATATTTGTTATCGGCATGACGGTGTGAGGTCATATCGAGTTAAGTTGCTTTTTACCAATTGGAATATAATAAAGTGTATCACCGAAACTATGGTCATCAGAGTGAGATTTCAAAATACTGCCTAAAGTGTTACTTTTCTTGCCGATAAAGTGAAAGGAAGATTCATTCAATAAGACAATGATGTCAGGGAGAGTTTGAGAAGTATTATCGACCCCTCATGTTATACTGACATAACCAAGCGTAGGGAGATAAAGGTTGTCGAAGAGACAATGAGCGTAGTCTCACCAAAGAAAAGGTTTATCGACGAGCTAGTTTTTAGCAGGGAGATCTAAGAGACATCACGCCGAATATTATTTTGTCAGCAGGAAAATTACTTGGTCTCGGTGACTTAGGTTGATAAAGTGAACATCTTGGTGAGACGAAGAGCTTTCAGACTAAATTGAAGAGTTGTTGGCCAGATTCATTAATTTTGGGTGATAGTTTGCTTTGGTGAAAGTCATGGCGACATAAGAAACTAAAAAGGACAACTATCAGGAAGACTAGTAATATCGGGGGAACTACAAGACATCTTAGCGGTTGGGTGAATGCTGAACAGATGGATTGGCCAGAGATTTGAAATGTCTTGCCGATATAATCCTTGATGTAACAATGATAATTTCAAAAAACTCACTGAATTCATGTTTGAATGGAGACACTAATGGTGCCACAAAGCATAAAATATTTTGGAAATCTGGGTGAGCTCAATTTAAAGCATTGTTTTGCAGAATTGGAAGCAAGAAGAATAGGGGTACGAGTAGAACAATAAAGGTGTTCATCTAACTTAGATTTGCAAGCAAAATATAGTAAGTTTTCATCGTATGAAAATTTGGTTTTTGAAAATGGAAGGCACTAGTTCAAAAAAGATGAAAGGAAGAAAACATGGGGATGGTAGTCAACCAAAGATAAAAAAGGCGAAAATTTGAAACACGACCAGAGGGCACTGAGAGAAAATTGAACCAAGATCTCAAAGACCAACTACTTGATTCAGGACCTAAAGCAAGATAATCTGCACAACTTAAGGTGGAAGTAGATAAACTGATTGACAAATGCAAGTTCATAGAAGATGTTTGGACCCCAATTAGAGGATACAATTTGTTCAATTTCCATTACCATAGAAGAAATCATTTTGAACCAGTATGTAACCCGTGGAGGCTTAATTTGGGAAAACTAGTGTGCCTTAATGTTTTCATTGATGTCAAATGGGTGAAATTGTTGGTTGGACATGTTATAATCCAGGAAATAAAGCTATATGTGATTTATCAGGGAATCCATTGATACATGTATTAGAGAATGCGATAAGTGAGGTTTTCAGATTAGAAGGAGTATGCAATTAAAACATAATAAGTGAGGAGCTCGATAGTAAATTCAGAAGAATAGATACCATTTACAAAGGTTGGAGGTTACCCTTGCATAGAATTAGGTTTCATGGAAAACTGACTCCGATGGAGGACAGTGAGAGACCACCATTTCATGTGGATCATTTTGAACCCTACCTAAAGTACACTTATTTTTCAGTGGGACAGGTATTGGGGATGGAGGTCCTATAGAATATGACAGTTGTACCCATGGTGATTGTTGTGGATGTTCAATATCATAATTCCAAGTCTTTTGATTATGCTTCACATGTACTTAAGGAGCTGGATGCAAGGTTAATGGCAATAAAGAATGGAACCTTTGTCCTGCACCTCAGGAATTATTCATTGCTGATGTGCTTGGTGTTATATTTTGGATAGGAAATGGGATTATGGCCCCATGAGCTAAGGATTTCACAATTTGATAAGGAAGGCAAGCCATTGCCTATTTATTTGTGGACTGCTATTTGGGACAGCAGGTTTGCTAATTCTAATTTCTTGTATTTTGAAGAATACTTTGTGAAGCCTTTGTATAGATTTTATAATCATCCTTCTGATTATTCATTATCTAATGAAATAAAAAGGTTTCTCGGGCCTAAGGATTATAATGGATCAATCAGCCATAACTGGGGGGATTGGTATTGTTTAGAGAATGGCACTATGATTAGGGTTTATGGTTTTGAAGATACACCATTTATTTTGCCTAGAATAGTTTCAGATAGGATCACATACTTAGAGATTGTTAGGCAAATAGATTTCTCTAGTGTCATGAACTTAAGTTCTTATGGGAAACAAGCATTTATGCCAAGTACATTATGTTTTGGAGATTTTATCGTGTTGGCAAAAGAGGGCTACAATTTAATTTTGGATAGGTTATTGAATTACAACATGAGAAAAGTGCCACCAAGGAAAAAATTTGATCCAGAAGGATACATCCATTCTTCCAGACAGAGGATAAACTTTGGAGGGTATCAACATGTGCCCTAGGGCATGTGTAAGATCATCATGGAAAAAATAGGCCCTTAAGTGGCAATAAAAAGACAAAAAATCAGAGTTAGACAACTTGAAGTAAAAATTTGAATAAGTTATCTATATTATTTTTAAAAAATGTAAAAATAGAAGCTGTAGTAAAGTGAATGTACTTTTGAAACTACAAGACCTTTATTTATTTATTTTAAATCTATATGGTGAAAATTCAAAATTTCAATACAGTAGTATTTAAATTTCAGGGTAAAATTAAGAAGTTGCTGTCAATCTGACCACCCTAACCACAATAAAATGATAATATTATTTTTTAATCTTTTATATATAAGTAGAGGACTCATGTCCTGATGTGATGTAATTTTTTTTATAATTTTTTTCAAGTAAATAATTAATTATGATTTTTTTATTACAATTTTCAAAAAATATAAAAGCTCATCTGTCTAGCCACCTTAACTTGGTCAAAAATTCATCAAATTCATTTTTTTCTTTTCTAATCCTATAGCATGAAAAGCATAGAATGTGACACATGTTTTAGATTCAAAAAATCTGATACCATTTGAAAGTTATAGATGTTTTTCAATCATCCTATCAATCAAGACTTTATTTGTAATTTTAATAGAAAATGAATAATAATTATTTATTAAATTCAAAGTAAAGCATAATTTATATTGGTGGAAAGCTAAGAATATCCTCTAAAAACCCTTTTTGTTTCATCAATTTTGGGTAAAAAAAAGTCGTCAGCCACATGGACCATCATATGGCTTGCATATCACCACTTTTTTGGCCATCATGATCCTGCACATACCCCCTATCAATTTGATGACATAATCAGAAACTTAGAAGCGGAGGAAGCATAAATGGTGATTGAGAATCATGATCAAGAATTGATGGATGTTGATTTGTTGTCTTCTAGTAAAAGAGTATTAGAGGCTAATAGGCCACAAGGCCCATCTGGGAAGGTATCAAGGACAAGAACTTGAGATTAAACCTATTCTTCCAGAGAGAAATATTTAGGAGACTATGTATGTGGATACAAGACATGAAGAGTATAGATCTTTTATAGCATATGGTGAATTTTTGAAGACCTCACAGTTTAAAACATTTCTATACAAACAAAAATGAAAAGAAATAAGACGACGGGTTGACAGTGTCACACCAAGAAATGAAGACCAGTTGTTAAAAATATTGAGGGATGAGGTGGACAAAGAGATGGAAAACATGACCCCTGAGAAAGGGAGAGAGATGATAGAAAAGTTTGGTGTCATGATTTTCCCAAGGTTGGATCTCAATTCCGCATTGGTTTTTGAGAGTTTCCTAAAGGATAACAATGCTACACACAAGCTCAGTATAGAAAAGGTGACATAAGTGTATACAAGATCAAGATACAATCTTGATAAAGAGACATTGATGATTTGGGCTTTGTATCCCCCTCACAAGAAGTCAGTTGTTATTGATACTGAAAAGGCATTTGGACAAGTCATGACTTTAAAGACTGGAGAGGCTGATCTAGTTGCAGCTACAGAGATTGGGATCAATATAGAAAATTTGAATAAAGCCTAGATACAAGCATTGATCAGAGAGAGAGAAATGTACAAAACCAATAATGAGAGAATGCTGAGAGAAAATGAACATTTAAAGGACTTGGTAGGTTCTACAACAGGGCCAACGAAGATGATCACTCAAGGTGAAATTTCTTAGGTGAAAGATAATTGGGAATAATTAAGCGCATACTCTTAGGGAAAAATGGACACACTTACTACAATAATCAAAAGGAGGTGGGCTGTTTTGAGCACTTGGATACATAAACTGTGGGGGAAACATTCACAATATGTCGATGCAATAAAAGAGCATAAGAGAATGGATAACAGAATACAAGAAAAATTTGAGGAATCAAAGAAAAAGGATACTCCTAATAATGCAGGGATCAAAAATTCTCATCGTATCATGAATAAGCATAATGGATTCTTTGAGGAATTATAGGAGAATGCACAAGAGTTGATAGAGGCCACCGAGGCAAAATTGACTAAGTTCTATAATGATGAAGGAGAATTAAAAGAAGTAGCTAAATGGAAGAACGAATGTGAATTAATATTCCAAGACATGTTGAATACAACCACTAAAAAGAATGCAACTTTCAATGAGGGATGTGAACAAAATGAAAGCATGATGATGATGGAGATTGTGATTCATGATGCATTGCCAAATGTAGATACTAATGAGTGTCGAGATTACACAGAGCACATGTTTCATGTTCATTTGTGTCTTAACAAAACTTAGTTAATGTTAATCTTGTTTTTTATGCTTAAAATGTTTTGAACGGACACGTCCTTCCACCTACTAAATGTATAAATATCCATTGTTTACAATAGAAGCAATTAGTAGAATTAGAATAGGATAGAATACTGTAAGAAAAATATTTTCAGAATGATGGCATTCAAGAAGACTATGTTGCATGTATGAATTTCAAGGAAGATAATTGAAGACTATTGATTTGGTGATTTCATCCTGGTATCAATTTTTTGTTGGTCTCCAATCTAATGTTTCTTGATTGTTTAAATTGAAGTCTCAAGTGTATGTTCAAGTTATCATTACACGTTTGTTGTTTTTGTGTGATTCAAGTTATTGGATTCTTTAAATAAAGAATTAATTTTCTTTCAATCAATTATAGTAATCTAGGAATGTTATTTGGATTAGTAAGAAGAATTAGATAACTATATTTGATATTTTACCTCAAGTAGGGTTTATCAATTGCATCCTTGCATGTTTATACCAATTATAAACTCATAATTGTATGTCAAACGATTAGAGAACTTGCTAGATAGAAACCACTCATCAAAGGCTTTCATTTGACTCTGTTTGACCCAATAAGGCACTGGTATCCCTTATTTTCATCACATTAGCTTTATTCATTTTATTTGACATCTCTTAATTGAACATATTAATTCATACCTTGATATTGCATATACAATTCTACCAAATTAGGATCATATCTTTCCAATAACAAATTGTCGTTTGTGGATAAGTAAGTCAAGTAGGAAACATAATTCAAAATTTGTGTCACTCATATAGGTGTACTTGCCTAGGTTTAACATAGCCTTAAGAGTATAAGGGTCAACCACATTGGTTATCCTTGTTAGTTTTCCATCAACGTAGTGAGTGTGTGGCAACCTCTCATGGTTTGCTCAAACCAACATTTTTGAGACCCGACAAATTGGCGATTCTGCTGGGGAAACTTGAGAGAAGTCTTGGGGTAGACAACCTTTCCATATAGATTCATTAAAGTATAAGCACAATTAAAATTTTAAAATCAAATCCGTAGGGTGAAATAATAACACCTTTTCTCACTTTTAGAAAAAGTGGGTTGTGACTCTGAATGAACAAAATCATTGAGACCGATACAATAAGATACAAATTTGAAAGGAATCAACCTAGAGCTCGAACCATCATAGTTTCTCACAATATGAAAGGAAGAAGATATTTGTACAAGGAAGGGGATGGCCCTAATGACATGGTTAAACAAACTTATAAAAATAACCAAAGCAAGAAGGTATTCAATGACCTAGATTCTGCCACAAAAAATAGAATACATCAAAACCACCAATGGAAACACACAACTCATACGAGGCCTTAAAAAATGGGAATAGCCCATCCATAGAGCTTCACATTCCTAAAGAGAAGAGAAATCCCTTCCATCGAATAAGCCATGACAAATAGGAAGAATTCATGGCTGAATTTGAAGCTGAGAAGAGGAGATAATTTGAATGTGATCAGAGAGTTGCATTCTTTGAGTAAGGACTTGAATATGAGGCAACATCTGAAGAAAACCATGAACTCCTGACCCAAGATGAAACAGAAGCACAATGGTAATGTATGAGACAAGAAACAAAACGGTTGAGGATACAATATGAGCAAAGGCTTCAGGCCATGAAGCAATTTGAAAAATTAAATTTACAAAAGGCTCAAGTTAAAACATCGATGGTTGATTCACCCAAATATATGCCACCTCATAATAATAATAATATGAAGCCATCAAACTCCCCTCAATCCCACCGAAATCAACCTAGGAATCAATATATAAGCACAAATGCTCCACCACAACACCCAAATATTCAGCCACCTCCTCATCAGTACTATGCACCACCATAAGGCCCACAATATGTGGAAAATACTAACCCACTATAACAGCATCAACATTTCCAAAATCCCCCTCCACACTACACGACCATGATTAGACAATTTGATCTTGCTAGATTTTAGATATACGCTTACCCTCTAGACAATAACTGGAGGAGTGTAGTCCCTAAACTCACAATAAGTAATGTTATTACAACTGAGAAGCATCTGAGAAAATTTAAAGAAGTCATCCAAGACTTAGATATGCAGTATGAGAATGTACATATGAGATTATTTATGATATCACTAATTGAGGATGCTAGGGAATGGTTTAACAGTCTACCAACAGAATCCATTTATTCCATTCATGTATTTCATGAACAATTTGTTCAACATTATGGGAACCAGTGTGCATCATATTTTTCTTTGCATGAGCTACTGACTATCCAAAAGCATCAAACTGATTCATCTTTTGATTTTAACCAAAGGTTTGTTAAGCTACATAATAAAATACCTCAGGTATCCAAGTTGGTTGATCCTACTGCATTAAGTATCTACTTGAAAGCCTTTGATCCCAAGACAGGGTATGAACTGAGAAATAGAAGTCCTAGGAATCTGGCTGAGGCCCAAAAGATAGCATTGACCATTCAGAATAATAGGAAAGCTGCAGGGATGTTTTCTAACAGGGAAAACCCTAGGGTTCATCCATATGCTCCCCCAAACAAACAAGACAACACATATAGGAATTAAAGACCAAGGCTGTATGACATGCCTTATAATAGAAATTGGAAGGATGGGAAGCCGGTAAATGATAGACCAAGAAATAAAGAAACATTACATCCATTAAAAAGGAACGAAGCATACATGGTAGATAAGAATCCTTGGTGCTCAATCTTTTACGCACCAAATTCCCTAGAGAATTGTGTGACAACTCAGTCAATACCGAAGGAAGACACACTAGAAAATGATGGTAGTGAAGACCAAAATGTCTATCTAACTTCCCACACTCTTAATCATTTGGACCAGGAAGGATATGAGTATAATTTTGATGACAAAAAATACAATATTCTCATGGCAGAGCAACATGTTTTTTTTATCATGAAAAAAGTGATAATGGGAAAAATCCCCCTGTTCCATCAAATTAGACTAATAGATGCAATATAAGAAAACCAAGTGAAGAATAGATTAAAATATTGATAATTACAGTAGTGGAAGAAGCTAGGAATAAATATCGTTTGAGAAACAAAACAATGAATAGAGATGAGGGTGTCCCAAGGAGGATATTTATAAAAAATAAAAAAGTATCAGATGAGACATCAAAAGGGACTGATGATAAACAATGAGACAAAAGAGAACATAAGGGATAGATCCTAAGGAGTAAAGTGAAGAGATTCCCATTGAGAAGAAAGGGCTAGATCAAACATCCAAAAGGGGAAAGGAAGAGTATAAAGGAGAATTGATAGAACCTAAAAATATAATCAAAACTGAAGGTACATCCTTTGATTTCATACAAGCCTTATCTCATTTGAATATTTTTGTCCCCTTAATTGAAATGATGAAGATCAAGGAATATAGGGAAGGTGCTATATATTTAATGTCTAATGGAAATCAAAATATAGGCCCTAAAAATAAAGAATTTTTTGAAATCAATAATAAAAAGGAGGTAATAATCCCAGTGGCCTGCCTAATGAACACACCACAAATTGACCCATTCTTTACCACTTTACTCATTAGTGGAAAACTAGTAAGAAATTGCATGATAGACTCAGGTGCCTCCATGAATATAATGCCAGTAGGGGTGATGAAACAACTTGGCATGTGGATAGATGTGGAAGGAGGTAAATGATACCCCATGGATAGCAGGCCTGTTCCGGTTGTTGGAATAATGCAAAAATGTGGAAGTAAGATTAGCAAATTACCCACAAGATGCCTAAAAAATTGACATAACCATAATTGACACACCTCCCCAGTTTTGAATAATTCTATCAAGACAGTGGACTGTGACAGTTGGAGGCAATGTACAGTTTGATCTATCATACGCCACCATACTAGTGAATGGAGAAGAGGTCAAATTATATAGGGAACCTAGAATGAATAAAATTGTTGAATATGCTCCTCAAAAGCCACTTGATTTTTTCTATGATGTTGATTTGGGGAGTTTTAGATTAGAATTGTCTCAACCTGAAGTGGTAAACAAAGATCCGATTCATAAAAATATTTCTGAAAATCTACAAGGGATATGGAAAATGTACTTTGATGGGGCCTACAACCAAAAGGGTAATGGAGTTGGGATAGTTTTCATATCACCTGATCGTTCAAATTTCAAATATTAATTTTTATTAGCATTTGAATGCACAAACAATGTGGTGGAATATGAAGCTTTGTTGACCGGATTAAATTTACTTGTTAAACACAAGATTAAACTCTTAACAGTTTTTGGAGACTCAGAGTTGGTTGTGTCTTAGATCAAATCAAAATATGTAGCAAAAAATAAAAGGTTGAAACAATATAGGAATGCAATATGGGATACAGTTGAACTATTTGATGCTTTCTCTATTGATTGGGTGGACAGATCCAAAAATATAATGGCAGAATTCCTAGCCAATGTAGCACTAAAACAAGATGACATCACACTGGTAGGAATATCCCAAGTTGAGTTCAAAACAAGACCTATTTTTCCTGATAATGTATATAATTGGTAGGTTTTTAATGATGACACTAATCTTTTAAAATTCCTTCACTGTATAGACCAATTTGAGGCTTAGGAAATTGATTTCAACACCTTTATGGAAGAAGTAAATGGAGAACAAACAATACTTGGAAAGAAGGTCTTACAACTCAAGACTAATAAACTTCCCAAAGGGTTAGTGGCATTAGAAAGAGTATATGATGGAAGTGATGAATCCCTTATGAAGTAGGCACTAGTCAAAAGGGAAGATATTGAAGAAATTAAATTAGGGACTGAAATGTCACCAAGGAAGGTGTACATTGGAAAGAAGATAAACCTGAATGTCTAAGGAATGCTGATTTCATTGTTGAGAAAATATAAACATGTGTTCACATGGTCATATGAGGACCTTAAGGCATATAGGTAGGATTTATTTCAGCATGAAATCCCATTGAAAATAGATGCCAAACCATTTTGATAGAAATAAAGGCCTATTAACCCCACACTGGAACCAAAAATGTAAGAAGAATTGGCCAAACTTAGAGATGGAGGTATCATTAAACCTATAAGGCATTCAACATGGGTGTCAAACCTTGTTCCTGTTAGAAAGAAAAATGGAGATATAAGATTGTACGTGGATTTCATAAATCTAAATGTAGCATCCCTCAAGTATAAATACGCACTGCCTAGCATGGAAGCTATACTGCATAAATTAACCAGGTGTGAGTTGTTGTCGATGATGGATGGTTTTTCAGGTTATAATCAGGTTAAGGTCAGGGAATCTGAGTAGTACAAAACAACTTTTACAACCCCATGGGGAACCTATGTCTATGTGAGAATGCCTTTTGGTCTCATAGATGTAGGAGTGACCTTCCAAAGAGCTATGGAATTAGTGTTTGCCGACTTAATTAAGTGTCTCAAGATGCCCTTATTTTTTATTCAAAAAGAGTTGAATATCATGTAGAGCACCTTGAAAAAATATTTATTAAAGTTTTATAATATGGCATTAGTTTCAACCCTAAGAAATGTCATTTTGTTGTTACAGAGGGAAAAATATTAGGACACATTATGTCAAAAGAGGGAGTTAGGATAGATCCTAGGAGAGTTGAGGCTATAGATAAGGTCCCCATCCCTAAAACTGTAAAAGCCATTGAATCATTTTTTGGGCAAATTAATTTTGTTAGGAGGTTTGTGTCCAACTTTGCTGAAATTGTCAAACCCATATCAAAGATGCTAAGGAAAGGACAATAAATTTAATGGACCCCAAAATCATTAGAAGCCTTTGTATCCATTAAAATATCCATTAAGGAAGCCCCTGTCTTCAAATTTCTTGATTTTACAAAACCTTTTCAAATATTTTCATTCACCTCCCTACACACTATAGCTATTGTTATGTTACAAAAAAATGAGGATGGTCATGAGAAACCTATGTATTTTTTTAGTAAATATTTGTAGGGATCGAAATTGAAGTATGACATGATGGAAAAACAGGCCTTTGCATTAGAAAAACCCACAAAAGCATTTAGACCATATATTTTTGGAGCCAAAGTGATTGCTTATGTCCCTCCCATAGCAGTCAAAGAAATTTTGAAACAATCATTACTAATAGGGAAGAGATGCAAGTGGATCAATAAAATTCAAGAATTTGATATGGAAATACAGATTACTAAATTGATAAGGGGCTAAGGATTGGCCAAGTTAATGGCAGAGGGAAACATTGAGGCAAATCAAATTTACAATATACAAGGAGGAAATGTAATTGCAAGCATTGAGCATACACCCTGGTACATAGACATCATGTATTACCTCAGGAACACAAAGTGCCCTAAAGGATTCAATGATAACCAATAAAGAACCCTGAAACTACAAGGCTCTAAATATGTATTCATAGAAAGTGATTTATTTTGGAAAAACAGAGATGGAATACTACTGTTATGTTTAGATGAGTCACAAGTTCATCAATTTCTGAAAGAAATGCATGAAGGGTTCTATGGAGGCCATTATTCTACAAATACAACTGCACATAAAATCCTCAGGGTAGGTTATTACTGGCCAAAAAAATTTAATGATTCCTTTTCGTATGTAAGAAAATGTGAAGCATGTCAAAATTTCTCAGGCAAAATGAAATATCTTGGAGCTTTACCACTTAGACCTATGCAGGTTGAAGCTCACTTCATCCATGGGGGATTGACTTTATTGGGGAGATACAAGAGAGATCAAGTGGAGGACACAGATGGATACTGGTAGCCACTGATTACTTTACCAAATGGGTAGAAGCAATCCCAATCAAACAAGTGACAAGTAAAGTTGTGATAAAAAATTTGATGGACAACATTATTACTAGGTATGGTACGCCACTAAGATTGATTACAGATAATGGGATGTGTTTCAGACCAGATAATTTTTAAACCTTCTGTAGTATGCATGGTATTTTCATCTCTTATTCTGCCCCTTGCCTTCCACAAGCTAATGATGAGGCAGAGTCGAGTAAAAAAACGTCTTCTAAAGATCATTAGAAGAATGTTGGGTGGAAACAAAAATATATAGGACTCAAAATTGAAATTAGTTGTATGGGCTGATAGGATCATTATCAAAAAAGCAATTGAGAAATCCGCATATGAACTAGTATATGGAACACAAGCTAGAATGTATTGACAAAATTTGTTACCAGTTTAAAAATTTATTCTTCAGGAAGACATGGAGGTTCCTAAACCAATGGAAGAAAGAATGAAACAATTAGCGGAACTTGATCAAATGAGAATATTAGCCAAAAACTAGAACATGAAGTTGCAAACACAAATGAAGCATTTGTTTGACAGAAAGGAAAAAAAAGGAAATTTGAAGAGGATGATCTGGTATTGATGTGGAATGCTAGGTATCAGAAGAAAGGAAAACATGGAAAATTTGAGGCCTTGTGGTTAGGACCTTTTGTTGTTTATGGAAAGCCAGGAGAGGATTCATATTATTTGAAAAATATGAGTGGTGACGAACTAGAATTTCATGTACATGGACAATTTCTGAAGAACTTTTTCTCTTAAGAAATTTCAGAGGATCAAGGGTTGCCAGTGCATGGAAAACTTTTGAAAAAACTTCTCATAAAATTTCCATGCACAGTAGTATAGGAAGTGAAGGATATAGGAAATTACTAGTACGTGGACCATCCTGGAATCCCTTATTTGATCTTTTCTCCATGTATAGTAGTTTAGGATCATGTTCATCTCCACTTTCTTCCATCCATAATATTTGGTCCACTCACCCAGAGATCAGGATCCTTGTAATCATCTCACAATCATTCATCCGCAGATGGAGCCACTGTTGGAACTGTAAAATTTTGATAACCTCATGAAACCCTTCATGCTTGTTAGTTTCCCAAGAATTTCATATTACAGAAATGAAATTTCCTCATATATTATTTTTCACCAAGGTCCATGTTAAATTTTGTCATATAACCCCATAAAATTCATCTGACATTAAATCTTTAACATTTGAAAATTTGAGGCCTTGTGGTTAGGACCTTTTGTTGTTGTTGGCAAGCGAGGAGAGGATTCACATTATTTGTAAAATATGAGTGGTGAAGAACAGGAATTTCCTGTACATGGACAATTTCTGAAGAACTTTTTCTCTTAAAAAATTATAGAGGATCAAGGGTTGCTAGTGCATGGAATTTTTTTAAAAAAACTTCTCATAAAATTTCCATACACAGTAGTATAGGAAGTGAAGGATACAAGAAATTTCTAGTACATGGAAAATCCTAGAATCCCTTATTTGATCTTTTCTCCATGTACAATAGTTTAGGATCATGTTCATCTCCACTTTCTTCCATCCATAATGTTTGGTCTACTCGCCTAGAGATTAGGATCCTTGTAATGATCTCACAATCATTCATCCCTAGACGGAGCCACTGTTGGAACTATTAAATTTTGATAACCTCATGAAACCCTTCATGCTTGTTAGTTTCCCAAGAATTTCATATTACAGACATCAAATTTCCTCATATAACATTTTTCACCAAAGTCCAAGTTAAATTTTGTCATATAACCCCATAAAATTCATCTAACATTAAATCTTTAACATTTGAAAATATCAACATAAGTTGATGCAGGTCTCACTGATGATAACATACATTTCTTCAATATATTGACAAGATATCAAAAGTGTCATACTGATAGGATATATACCAAGAGAATGCAGGTTTACATTTTTTATCGGAAATACAAAAGATGTTGGCATGGCGATATGAGGTCATATTGAGTTATGTTGATTTTTACCGATTAGAATATAATAAAGTGTATCAGCCAGACTATGGTCATCAGAGTAAGATTTCAAAGTACTTCCCAAAGCGTTACTGGTCTTGTCTATTAAGAAAAAGGAAGATTCATTCAGTAAGATAATGATGTTGGGGAGAGTTTGGGAAGTCTTATTGACCCCTCATGTTATACCGAAAAAACCAAGTGTAGGGAGATAAATTTTGTCAAAGAGACAATGAGCGTAGTCTGGCCAAAGAAAAGGTTTATCGATGAGATAAGTTTCAGCGGGGAGATCTAAGAGACATCACGGCGAATATTATTCTGTTGGGAGGAAAATTACTTGGTCTCAGCGACTTAGGTTGACAAAGTGAACATCTCGGTCAGACGAAGAGCTTTCAGAGTAAAGTGTAGAGTCATTGGCCTGATTCGTTAAGTTTGGGTGATATTTTTCTTCGGTGAAAGTCATGGTGAGACAAGAAACTAAAAAGGAAAACTATCGGGGAGACTGGTGATATCGAGGGAGCTACAAGATGTCTTAGCGGTTGGGTTAACATTGATCAGATGGATCGACCAGAGATTTGAAATGTCTGGCCGATATGATCCCTGATGTGACAGCGAGAATTTCAAAAAAATTGTTGCATTCATGTCTCAGTGGACACATTAATGGCGCCATGAATCATAAAAGATTTTGCGAATCCGGGTGAGCTCAATTGAAATCATTGTTTCACAAAATTGGCATCAAGGAGAATAGGGGAATGAGTAGAACAATTAAGACATTTTTCTAACTTGGTATTGCAAGGCAAAATACAGTAATTTTTCATCCTCTTAAAATTTAGTTTTTGACAATGGAAGGCACTAGTTCAGAAAAGATGAAAGAAAGAAAACATGGGGATGCTAGTCAACCAAAGATAAAAAGGCAAAAAATTGAAACATGACCAAAGGGAAATGAGATAAAATTGAACCAAGATCTCACAGACCAACTACCTGGTTCAGAACCTAAAGCAAGATGTTTCACACAACTTAAGGTGGAAGTAGATAAGTTCGATGACAAATGCAAGTTCATACGAGATGTTTGGACCCCAATCAAAGGAGACTAATTGTTCAATTTCCATTACCATAGAAGAAATCGTTTCGAACTAGTATGTAACCTGCAGAGGCTTAATTTGGGAAAACTGGTGTGCCCTAATGTTTTTATTGATGTCGAATTGGTGAAATTGTTGGCTAGACATTATAATCTGAGAAATAAAGCTATATGTGACTTATTTGGGAATCCATTGATACCTATATCTGAGAATGCGATAAGTGAGGTTTTTAGATGAGAAGGAGTATGCAGTGAAAAGATAATAAGTGAGGAGCTCAATAGTGAATTTAGAAGAATGGATACCATTTACAAAGGCTGGACGTTACCCCTGCATAGAATTAGGTGTCATGGAAAATAGACTTCGATGGAGGACAGTGAGGGACCAACATTTCATGTGGATCTCTTTGAACCCTACCTAAAGTACACTTATTTTTCAGTGGGATAGGTCTTGGGGATGGAATTCCCAAAGCATATGACAGTTGTACCCATTGTGATTGTTGTGGATGTTCAGTATCATAGTTCGAGGTCTTTTGATTGTGCTTCACATGTATTTAAGGAGTTGGATGTAGGTTTGATGGCAATAGAGAATGTTGCCTCTATCTTGCAGCTTAGGAATTATTCATTGTTCATGCACTTGGTGTTATATTTTTTATAGGAAATGCGATTATGGCCCCAAGAGCTAAGGATTTTGCAATTTGATAAGGAAGGCAAGCGATTTCCTATTCAGTTGTGGACTACTGTCTGGGACACCAGGTTTGCTAATTCTAATTTCTTGTATTTTAAAGAATACTTTGTGAAGCCTTTTTATAGATTTTATAATCATCCTTGTGAGTATTCATTATCTGATGAAATAAAGAGGTTTCTTGGGCCCAAGGATTATAATGGACCAATCAGCCACAACTGGGGGGATTGGTATTGTTTAGAAAATGCCACTATGATGAGGGTTTATGGTTTTGAAGATACACCATTTATTTTGCCTAGAACAGTTCCAGATAGGATCGCATACTTAGAGATTCTTAGGCAAATGGATTTCTCCAGTGTAATGAACTTAAGTTCTTAAGGGAAACAAAATTTTATGCCAAGTAAATTGTGTTTTGGTGATTTTATTGTGTTGGCAAAAGAGGGCTACAATTTAATTTTAGATAACTTATTGAATTACAACATGAGAAAAGCACCACCAAGGAAAAACATTGATCGAAAAAGATACATCCATTCTCCTAGACAGAGGATAAACTTTGGAGGGTATCAGCATGTGCCTTATCAATTTGATGACATAATCAAAAACATAAAAGCGGAAGAAGCATAAATGGTGATTGAGAAGCATGATCAAGAATTGATGGATGTTGATTTGTTATCTTCCAGTAAAAAAATATTAGAGGCTAATAGGCCACAAGGCCCATCCGAGAAGGTATCAAGGACAAGAACTCCGGATTACACCTATTCTGCCAGAGAGATAAATATTGAGGAGACTATGGATGTGGATACAATACATGAAGAATATAGATCTTTTATAGAAGATGATGAATTTGTGAAGACCTCAGAGTTTAAAACATTTATATACAAATAGAAAGGAAAAGAAATAAGAGGAGTGGTTGATAGTGTCACACCAGGAAATGAAGACCAATTGTTAAAAATTCTTGAGGGATGAGGTGGAAAAAGAGATGACAAACATGACCCCTGAGAAAGGGAGAGAGATGTTAGAAAATGCTGGTGTCATGATTTTCCCAGTGTTGGATCTCAATTCTGTGTTGGTTTTTGATAGTTTTCTGAATGATAACAATGCTACCCACAAGCTCGGTACAGAAAAGGTGATAGAAGTGTATACATGATCAAGATACAATCCCGATGAAGAGAAATTGATGACTTGGGCTTTGTATCCCTCTCACAAGAAGTCAGTTGTTATTGATACTGAAAATGCATTTGGACATGTCATGGCTTCAAAGACTGGAGAGGATGATTTGGTTGGAACTGCAGAGATTGGGATCAATATAGAAAAATTGAATAAAGACCGGATACAAGCATTGATCAGAGAGAGAGAAATTCATAAAACCAATAACGAGAGAATGGTGAGAGAAAATGAAAGTTTAAAGGACTTGGTAGGTGCTGCAATAGGGCAAACAAAGATGATCACTCAAGGTGAAAGTTCATAGGTGAAAGATAATTGGGAAGAATCAAGTGCATACTCTTAGGGAAAAATGGACACACTTATTGCAATAATCAAAAGGAGGCAGGTTGTTTTGAGAACTTGGATAGATAAACTATGGGGAAAACATTCACAATATGTTGATTCAATAATAGAGCATAAGAGAATGGATAACAAAATCTAGCAAAAACTTGAGGAATTAAACTAGAAGGATACTCCTAATAATGCAGGGATCGAAAATGCTCATTGTATCATGAATAAGCATAAGGGATTATTTGAGGAATTATAGGACGATGCACAAGAGTTGATAGAGGCCGCCGAGGAATAATTGACTAATTTCTATAATGATGAAGGAGAATTAAAAGAAGTAGCTACATGGAAGAATGAATGTGAATTAATATTCCAAGACACGTTGAAGACAACCACTGAAAAAAATACAACTTTGAATGAGGCATGTGAACAAAACGAATGCATGGTGATGATGTAGATTGTGATCCTCGTTGTGCTGGGGGATGCAGATACTAACGAGCACCGAGATTACATAGAGCACATGTCTGATGTTCATTTGTGGCTTAACAAAAATTAGTTAATGTTAATCTTGGTTTTTATGCTTAAATTTTTTTGAAGGGAAACGTCCTTCCACTTACTAAATGTATAAATATTTGTTGTTTACAGTAGAAGAAAGTAGTAGAACTAGAATAGGATAGACTGATGTAAAAAAAATATTTTCAAAATGATGGCATTCAAGAAGACTGTGTTGCATGTATGAATTTCAAGGAAGATAATGAAAGACTATTGATTCGGTGATTTCATTCTGGTATCAATTGTTTGTTGGATTTCTGCAATTATTTGATTGTCTCCAATTTGATGTTTTTTGATTGTTTAAATTGAAGTATCAATTGTATGTTCAATTTATTAGTACACATTCATTGTTTCTATGTGATTCGATTTATTGTATTCTTCAAATAAATAAATAAATTCCTTTCAATAAATTATAGTAATCTAGGAATGTTATTTAGATCACTAAGAAGAATCAGATAATTAGATTTAATATTTTTCCTCAATTAGGGTTTATCAATTACATCCTTGCATGTTTATACCAGTTATAAACTCATAATTGTATGCCAAATGATTAAAGAACTTGCTAGATAGAAAGCACTCATCAAATGCTTTCATTTGACTCCGTTTTACCCAATAAGGCACTGGTCTCCCTTATTTTCATTACATTAGCTCTATTCATTTTATTTTGACATCTCTTAATTGAACATATTATTTCATAGCTTGATATTGCATATAAAATTCATACCAAATTAGGATCATATATTTGCACTATCAAATTGCCATTTGTGGATAAGTAGGTCAAGTAGGAAAAATAATTGAAAATTTGTGTCACTCATATAGATGTACCCACCTATGTTTAGTAGAGCCTTAGGAGTACAATGTTCGACCACATTGGTTGGCCTTGTTAGTTGGCCATATACGTAGTGAGAGTGTGGAAAACTCTAATGGTTTGTTCAAACCATCATTCTTGAGACCCAACAGAACCTTAGGAACAACATACTAGATTTTTTTTAAAAGGTTTAAAAATTGAACAAAGCAATCTCACATCTTCTTTTGGTGCTATAAAATGAGTTCATCATTTCTTGAGGATTAAAGTGAACATGTGTCTTTCTTGTTTTATAATATTTTTTTACAAAATAATAAAATTGAAATGCATATGCACTTCTCTCATGCTTCACGGTGATCTTGAGAATCAAAAGAATTTTGGTGATATTAGGTTGTCTAAACATATTGCCTCCACATTTAATTTGGGTTCTAAAATTCAACAAAACTTGTCTAGTGTGAGAAAAAGGCATTGCAAGTGTTCTTTCTTTATTCACGCAAAAAAAGATGATTGAACTACGAATGCACTTACTCACTATTGTACACCTTTAGAGAGCCTTCCTTGTTGGGAAAAAGTACTCTTCCTAGGGGAAGGACTCAAACTGATAACAAGCTAAATGCCAAGCTATTCCCAACTGGTATACAAATTTGAATGGTAAGGAAAGTTCATCGTTACAAAAGCTCCTATGGACAAGCAAGTGATGCTCTTTATATGGGTTTATATTGCCTTTGGTGTGGCCTTCTGAATGGGTACCCTAATTACGAACCAAACTATAGAAGCCAAAATACTTATCTATTTTGTTGGTGTAAAAGGTCATATCCTTTGAACTTGTCCCACGTTATACATGCGATTTTGTTGTACAGATGAAAAGTATGCCATGGGATATTCATGAGTACTGATGCTTGGCTGACCCAAGAAGTGTGTGCTATGGAGGGGGGGCAGTGTGGTCAATTATCTAGTCATCCGCATAAAATATGTGCAGCTGGATTCATCCAAGTGTCAACCCAACAAGATATTTTCTCATCATCCTAGGGTTGTAAAATGTGCTTGGAAATGAAAAATACACTGCTTGGTCCTAAAAATAATTGAAAAATGAAACATTCACAAAGAGCTCCAAATTTCAAACCCCTTGGAGGAAACAAATACCTTTTGATGAATTTAAGTACTCTTTATTTCCCTAGGGATCATATCCTTAGAGGTTTCTAAGTGCTTGGATTTTATCATTATTTGTTTTCACTAAGGTTAAACCTAGGAAATTTTTTCCCTAATTTCCTTGATTTCCACATAATGGAACTTATGGGATGAAAAATAAATTGGGACATTAGACATTACAATTTGAAACATAATCAAGCAAGTGTCTTTGGTAAAAATAAATCCACTAATCCAAGAAAAATGAAAAAATTGGACCTCACATGTGTTGTTTCAAATGATTTCCCGAAAGGTCAAAATCCCAAAACTAAGGTTCAAAAAGATAAGTCTAAAATCCCATGAGCAATGCCTTGAAATGCTCCTTGAACTTAGAGAAAGACTAGTGTACAACTTATAGAAAAAATATTCAAGAAATAATAAAACTTTGTATGCATTCTACTATCAGCAAAATCTTGAGAATTTTGAAAGGTTTTCTTTCCTCACATAGGTAGTCTAGCATGTTCTTCAACACTGAGGTTTTGTGAAAATATTCATGTCTAGGTTCAAGTCTCAGATCAAAGTTGTCATCCTGATCCATCTCTCCATCAACCAAATTTCATCCCACCAACAAGCTTCTTGAGAACTTTATGACAATCATTCATGCTAAACTTAAAAGGGCCAAATCAGCATCACCCTATCTTGGCTTAACACACCTAGCCAAATAGTCAAAAAATCTTGAACAAATCTTCCTCTAGGATAACACAAATTCATGAGGTTCTACTATTTCATTATCACCTTGGTTCGTTTAACACACTTAGCCAATCCATTTTTCTTGTGCAAGTTCTCCCTAGGATAACACAACTCCTAAGGGTTTACAACTTCACTACAATCTAGTTTGGCTTAATACACCTATTCAAACCATCACCATCAATCTAAGTCCTAAAATTTTAGCATAACCCTTCAAAATTTCTTCAAAAGTTTCACTCATTCATTTCATCAATTTATTTTGTCATCACTACCACCCTCTTTGATCTTTTGACTTCCCTAGTTCTTCTCTTTTGGGATTGAAATATTAAGATCAAATGATCCCTATTTTTTATGGTCCAAACAAGATCACAATACAAGAAGAAATGGAAAACATCAATGAAATATCAACTTCCGGTGACTTAGGTCCAATAACCACCAAAGAAAACCTTGCGGAATCCAACAATCCCCCAAGAATCTCTTCTCTACCATCACAAAATCCTCAAGGGGAAGTCTATGAAGAGGACATCATCAATGAAGACTTGAGAATGACAAAAAGAAAAATAAATGAAATGATTTGAAATCCAAAGAATCATAGAATTGTCAATGCCATGCTTAAACTTAACCCTTCTCTATACTTACACACGTCAATAGAAGGAGGGGTCAAGTTCCCTTGCGACCTTGAGGTAGGCACTAGTATATAAAGAACTCTTATGAGCATGCCCCCAATTTCGATTCCTAACATTGTCCAAGAAAATCCCATAATCACATCAACTATCACACCAACCTCACCAATTATGTGCAAAGGAAGTGCTATGTTTCGTGAGTTACAACATCGCCTTATAAACAACAAAGAGGTGGGTATCAATAGCATACTGGAAAGCTTTGTTTTGGTGAATCCATCACACCCATATGACCCACTCAATTTCCATAGTCCTACCGATTCTTCCTCATTCCATGCTACACCCACCTATCCGCTAAACATACAAAATTCTCTACTATAAGGAGAAGGTGTTTTATTTGGAACAGTGGGATTCACTGACCTCTTACCCTTTCAAGGGAACATACCACCCCTTCCCCCATTACTGCTCACATCCACATCACCTATGGGGGTGACTCTTCCCCCTTGCCCATATCTAGTTTATTAAATCCAGGCAATCTAGGAATCATACCAAATTCTCTCTTTTTGCCTACAACATCACAACAAGTGGCAACCATTCAAGCCACTATGGTAAATACATCAATCGGTCCTCAAATCTCCCAAGGCATACCTTCTCAAGGACCAAGCATCTCAACCACACCACTAATGACCCAAATCTCAACCACAAACACCACTAGCTCGCCTGACATCATTCCCAATCCACCACCAACCCCACCAAAAGCTAACGGGATGAATTCATTCATCACCATGATCCAAGCCTTCCAAAAATCTAATCATCAAAGGGTAATAAAGAAAAACCAACAAGCTCCCCAAGCTGCACAAGCCGCACAAGATGCACAAGTCGCACAAGCTGCACAAACCACCCAAGCAGCCCAACAAGCACAAGAACAAGCTTAGGACAAGCTCAAATACAAGCACAAGACCAAGCTCAATCCCACCAGTAGGCATAAGCACAATACCAATCGCAACTACAAGAAATCCATCAGCAAGAATACCAACAAGCCCTGGAAGTCTTTCAGGCATAACAACAAGCCAAAAAACAAGCTTTGTTGGCACAATAGTAGCTTAACCAACAAAAATATTTGTTGGTGCAATAGAAGCTAGACCAAAAACAAGCTTTGTTAGCACAACAACAACTAGACCAACAACAAGATCAACAATAAGCATTCTTGACACAAATGCAAGCATACCAACAAGCCTTGAACGCACAACAGAGCTTACAGAAAACTCCCACTAGTAATCCTCCCACCAATCAAACACCTCAAATGCCTCAAAACACATTCATTCCACCTTGCCAATCCAAGGAATGATGTCACAACACAAATCAAAATACTCTTGCAGCAAGTGTTGGACCTATGAGTAAGAAAACCAATAAGAACACCGAGAAACTTGTGCCATTATCCTTTCAACAAGATTCTCACCATGGTACCTTTCCCGAAGGGATTTGAGATCTCCAAATTCAACAAGTATAATGGAATGGGTAACCCTGAAAACCACGTCAGGGAATTTCAGGTGCATTGCATGGAGGTTGCATATGATGACACATATCTAATGTGGCTCTTCCCCCAAATTCTAACTTTTCTAGCCATGGAATGGTTTTATCGCCTACCCACGGGCATTAAAAAATTCAAGGAAATTGTGGAAGCATTCCCTAAAAATTATGCTTTCAACATGGGTGCAGATGTTAGTTGGGAATAACTATCAACACTCAAACAAAGAAAAGGAGAGCTATTCACATCCTTCTTGCAAATATGGTGATCCAAGGCAAATCAGAGCAAGTGGACCATGCTAGAAGAACAACAAGTTTGCACCATCATATCCAATCTAGAAGAAAACTTGGCATTCTACTTTAAAATACAATGCATCACATCATACAATCAATTGATCCCAAAGTCGCTCAACATTGAAAGGGCCCTTACCACGTGAGGAGGTGCCTCAACATTCACTCCACCACAGGATAGCCGCCCATCTAACAAGTATAATGATAAACCTCAAACATGGTCGAGGAACAAAAATATCACATAAGACGACATGGTCGATGCTAAAGTGGTCATAAATGCTCCCAAGTTGAATATCTTAACTCATCATCAACCATAAAATCATAATCACAATAATGTGCAAACTAATACAGTAGTAGCACTACAACAACCACTTCTCGCCAACCAAATCAATAACTTGGGTAATCAAGGAGGACCACCTCCCTAAGGAAAATACCCTCCCAAGAGGAAGTTCACAGCCCTTGGGGAATCCATCAAGTACATAATGAAAAAATTGGTGAATGTGAATCTAATCAAATTCTCCTACTCAAAGAAATACGTGGAACCCATGACCAAACCACCATGGAATAATGAAAATCTCCTTTGTGACTTTCACAAGATGAAAGGGCATACAACCACAAATTGCATGAGGCTAAAGAACATCATCCAAGACCTCATCAAGGACAATATTATCAATGTTGAGCAACCAACCAGAAATATAGATATGAAAATATACACAAATCTGATGCCAAACCACAATCAAGGAAATAATCAAGGGAATAACCAAGGCAAGTAAAAACATGCTAGTGCTAATCTAGTATATGAAGAGATAGTCACATGTGTTGATGAAATGGTCACAGTCATTAATGTCAAGGGTTCCAACACAAACTGTGGAGTCACCACACATGGGAGCAAGGTCACCATTGCAGGGGTACTGTCTAATACCCCCACTTTAAATACAAAAGTCATTCCTTATGACTATAATATCATCGACACGTTGATGAGAACCCCCGTACAGATCTCTATCATGGAGTTGTTAAAAATTTCAGCTTCCCATTGGAAAATTCTTGATGAAGCATTAGCAACATCCACCATCTCTCCCATCCTTGACACAAATAATTTTCAGGCTATGGTTGGTAACATCATTGCCCAAAAGCTCCTTACATTCTCTGACCAATACTTCCCCCTATAGCTATCTCATAACCGCGCACTTCACCTACAAGTGTTGGTCCATAAAAATAAAGTTAAAAGGGTTCTGGTGGATGGACATGTAGGCCTTAATATTTTCTCTCTCCAAATTATAAATAACTTGGGATTCGTTGAGGATTCCATTAACAAAAACAAGAGCATCACAATAAGGGCATATGATGATCAAGAAAGAGTGTCTCTGGGCACTATTAAAATCCCCATCCATGTATCACCAAGAACCATGGAGACTACTTGTCAGGTCCTTGACCTTGACTTACCATATAACATCATCCTTAGATTTCCATTGATCCACAAAATGAAGCACTGGCCTCGACATATCACCAATGTATCAAATTTTTGCACCAAAATGAGGAGGTCACTATACACGGGGATCTCAAAATTGTTTTCTTACTGCAAAAAATTGGAAGCCAAGTTTTATAAAATCCCCCAAGTATCAAAAAATGATGAAGGCCCATCCACTTCATACATCGACCTAGTCAACCTCACCTCCACTTCTATGACAGAGATACCCGCTATCCCTATTATATCTGACATCAAAATCATGATCCAAGATAATGGATGCAATGACTATAGAATGAAGATGAGTGCATTTTTTATGGGAGAGTTACCACAATATCCTAGGTGATATGGCCAACCTCGACCAACCGAAACACCCATCCACACCCTTAGGACCAACCCCTATGGATTCTACCATTGGGGAGACCTAAGTTGGGAAAGTGTTGGTGAGGAAGATATTCCAAGCATAATATACCGCGATGCAGAACCTACACCCACATTACTCATGGATGAGGCCAATAGAGGGCTACAAATAATGCTTGGCATGGGCTAAAATAAAAATGAAATCCTTGGAAGGAATAGTCATGGACACCTGGAGCCCATCATTGTAGAAAGATGAATGCAGAACCTTGGCCTAGGATGTAATCCTCTGAGTATAACTATATGCGGTAGAGGTACTCCTAGTAAGTTAGTTAGGAACTCTCCTCAAGTATTAGTAACTACCCTTAGACCACCTGTTTACCTAGGTATCCCATTGGATAACTTCACCTTTGATGTCACTGATGTTTGCACCAGTAGTGACGATGATGACACCGTAGCGGGCCTTCCTAGGATCTTTGAGGATTCCACCCTACTAATGGCTAGTGCCTCACCAGCTCAGTCAAACCAACAAACCCACCAAATCACCTTAGTATACCCTCAACTCATCGATCATGACCAACGTGGACCGCCAAATCTAGACTCATTCGAAAATGATGAGGCACTCACAAAATTCATGGGACTGAGGGATACAGTTCCATGTGGGGATCACAAGGTAGGTTTTGACATTACATTAGACACCTAGACATATTATGGGGAGATGATTGAGTTATTCATTCATAAAAGAAAAATATCGAGAAGAAGCTCAAAGTTATTGAGTGAAAACTACATTGTGGCACTCTCTAACCACAAAATAGTAAAAATAAAGGACACATCCAATGGTGAAAACCTCTCTGAGGTGTTCGAGGATGAAGGATTCAATATCCCCCCTACTGCTCTACATCAAGAGAAATCAATCGTCTTGGTAGAGTAGTGTAATCTTGTTAACCTTCGAACAGAGACAAAACAACAAATCACATTCTATGCTCCATCACTTCCGATAGAAGAACAAAAACTTTTGGTTGCATTCTTAATAGAAAGAAAGGTAAAACTTGTATGGACCTACGCTGACATGCCAGGTCTAGACCCTCGAGTAGTGGTTCATCATTTGGTCGTTCACCTTTGAGCTAAGATGGTTAGAAAAAAGTTAAGAAAGATGCACCCACATATAGCTTTCCTCGTAAAGATAGAATTATAGAAAATGTTAGACGTTGGCTTCATATGCCTGATTGACTATCCAAAATGGGTATCCAACCTCATACCAATCTCAAAACCAAATGGGGGCATCTGCATCTACACAGACTTCAGAGACCTAAACAAATCATGTCCTAAGGATGATTTTCCACTACCCACCATTGATATGATAGTGGACATGACAACCGAACATGAGATGCTATCCCTAATGCATGGATTCTTGGGGTACAATCAGATAATGATTCCAAAAGAAGACCAACATAAGATGGCCTTTACATGTCCTTGTGGCACCTATTGCTGGAATGTGATGCCTTTTGGGTTAAAGAATGCAGGGGCTACATACAAAAGATTCATGACATGATCCAAAAAATATTCAAAGATTATGTGGATGACATATTGGCTAAATTAAAGAAGAGGAAAGACCACATAGCGACCTTAATTGCAATTTTTGACTGACTTGAAAAATATAAGGTTAGGCTCAACCCAAAGAAATGTGTCTTTGGGGTACAATATAGAAATTTTTTGTGCTACATAGTATCAATGAGAGGGATAGAAGTGGATCTTATAAAAGTAAAAGCAATCCTTGATATGGAAGCACCAAGAACACTGAAACAACTTAGAGGATAGCAAGGAAGACTCCAGTCCATCTGGAGGTTCATAGCATAGCTATCAAATAAACAGATTGCTTATTCATATATCCTCCACAAGGGAGTGGTGTATAGGTGGGACAAAAAATGTGAGCAAGGATTCAAAAAGATCAAGGAATACATACTTATGCCACTAGTGCTAATGTCACCGATCATAGGGAAACCATTGATTCTGTACATCTTAGCAACGATGGTCACCCTTGGTGCCCTTTTAGCCCAACATGATGAAAAGGAAAAAGGAGAGGGCCATTTACTAGATTAATAGAGAATGGTAGGGCATGAGATCAATTACACATCAGTAGAAAAATATTGAATGGCAGTGGTGTTTGCAGCCCATAAATTTTGACACTACATGCTAGCTCATCAAATTAAGCTATTTGCCAAGATAGACCCCCTCAAGTATCTATTGTCAAAAGAAATGCTTACAGGAAGAATGGATAAATGAGTTATGATAATATTTCAGCATGATATTGAGTATGTAGAGCGAAAAGTGATCAAGGGATAAGTCATTGCGGATCAGCTAGCAAAGGCTCCAATATATTCAAACAATCCGCTCATATCAAAATTTCTAAATGAATCCCTTTTCAATCTCGATGCATCTGATCATTGGAAACTATACTTTGATGGTTCCCACACACAACATGTATTAAGATCCAGGTTGTTCTTCATCACCCCCCAGGGGGACTGTATACTGAGATCCTACAAGTTAGGATTCCCCTATACCAACAATATTGCAGAGTATGAAGCTTTAACCATAGGTTTCAAGATTGCAGCATAGTGGTGAATCATGGCACTAAAACTTTATGGAGACTCACAACTCATCAACTAAGTCAACGGTGAATACCAAACTAAGGATGATAAGCTTACACCATAAAAGAAGGTGGTAGAAATCCTCAAGGAATCATTTATCAATATCACCTTTGAGTAGATATCGAGGGCAAGCAACAGAGCAGCTGATGTAATGACAATGATTGGATCCTTGCTAGATATCCCTTGCAATGTCTCGAAGCACGAATACCTGGTAGAGCAGCTTCTCGTACCCACTTTCAGGGTACCAGATTCAGAATACGCATGTGAAATCGTTGGTCTCAGTGATCGTTGGTATCATGACATCTACACCTATCTAAGATTAATAATCCTTTCGACTGACTCTACCCTGAACATCAAACGAACCTTTGTGAAAAGGTCCTTATGATTTTCCATCCTAAGAGAAACCCTTTTTCCGTAAAAGCATTGATGGAACCTTGTTATGTTTCTTAAAACCTGAGGAAGCTCTGACTGCTTTGCTCAAGGTACACAATGGCACTTGCGGTTCATACTTGAGCGGTATGTCCTTGGCTAAAAATTTGCTAAGAACTAGATACTACTGGCCGAAAATGGAGAGAGAGGCACATGACTTTTTCAAAAGGTGTCTACACTACCAGTAGCGTGGAGATCTCATTCATGCACTAGCTCAAGAATTGCATCCCATTATTACACCTTGGCCCTTTTCCCAATGGGGGCTCGATCTCATAGGTAAAAGATCACCCACCTCCTCTAATGGCAACAAGTTCATTATCACTACCACTAAATATTTCACAAAGTGGGTCGAAGCAATTTCCATGACCTACATGAATGGAAATTAGATATCCAAGTTCATCCTAAACTACCTTATTTTCTGATATGGTTTTCCCCAATCCATTATCTCTAATAATGGGACACAATTCAAGAATCAGGATGTTCCTGACTTGTGTGGAAAATTCAAAATCCAAAAGAATGTGCCAAATCTAGAGAGCAAAGGAAAATTAGAGCCTAATTAGCTGGGACCTTTTTTCATCATAGATAGCTATAAATCAGGACCATATCAATTAGCAACACTAGCAGGCGAGCCTCTGCAAGAACCTCTAAACAGCTCTCACCTCAAAAAAATTTACGCCTTAAATATTGCAAGGTATAGAACCAAAAAATACAAAAACAATCAGAAAATCTCTTGAAAAAATAGTTACCTTGATGAAAACCTGGCAAATAGGTGTCTAGGTGACAACAAAAAAATACAAAAATACAAAAATCACAACAAGGATTGAAAATAGTAAAGAAAAAATAAACTGTCCTCTAGTGAAAACCACTCAGTGGTGCTTTGGACAAGTAGCTTGGTGAAAACTTGGAAAATAGGCGCTAATTATAAATAAAAAACTCTCTATCCACTAGGATCTACATGACTCACTTGTCCATCACATCACATTTCATTAATTATCAATACACCCATCCACTCGCACCCATACAATAGCCTAAGTTGATGCCCATATCATATTCCACCATAGTACTACTTGGCATATTCCTAAGGTCATTTTGTCTTGCCTTCACTGAAGTAGTCTATCACACCACGCTGGGGGCATGTTCCTACCTACATTGAATCGGATTTGTGTATATTCTCGTGATCTTCCTAAACCTCAAAAAATCCAAAAATATTCGGCAAAATCATCAAAAAACTCAAAAACATGTTGAAATATCATAGAATATTAAAAAAATTCATCAGTAAGTATTTCCAGTCTTTCACCTTGTCCGAACTACATCATATTTGAGTTTGAACATAGGTAATGTTGATCTTTGATCATCCCTCGAGACAGTTAAGGTCAGTCCTTTAGGTGTTCGTCACAATTAAATGGCAACCTATTTTCCCATATATCTCTTCATTGAGTCAAGTCTGTTGTCATTCGAACTGCATGGTCTCTACATGTATAACGTAGGCAAGGATAATCTATGGATCAGCTCCTGAGACCCCTAGGATAGGTATTTAAGTTATTCTCTTCGTCATAAATCTCAAAAATACAAAAAAATATTGTAAAACATATCAAAATCCCATAAACAGCCTCAGAAAATTTGAAAAATCCAAAATGGTGAATCCATCTCATCTTGCTTTCAACCATGATTGTCTCATTCTGACTAAATCAATCATCATCATCACCCTTTGGTGATTTAGTCAGAAGCATGTCTAGCAAATTCAACAGTGAACACCCTAATTGTCAGGAGTCTCAAATCTATATTAGTCAGTAGGCAAGTTAATCAACTCGGAGTATCAATAGCTTATCATCCAATTAGTCTCACCAAAAACCTGATCACAACATGTCCTAAGATGTATCCTTCCCATGATGGACATAAGCAGCAGGTATCTCCCAGTAGTTTATCCTTGGCTAGCGGTACAAAGAACATCAGCTTTCTTGTTTACTTTATCTTGGTCTTTTTGACTTATCTTATTATGCACTCATTCCAAGGACCTCTCGATGATGCCTAAAAAGAATAGGTTTAGAGAGAAAGGAATGGGGCAATGATCATTATATTTTTTATCTGTTATGCTTGTGGGATACACTTGTAAACTAACCTAGCTATATGTACTTTGTTGGTTTGTAGGGAGGATGTTTTAGGTATCTTGTTGACCACATAGGAAGGCTTTATTTTCTATGTTTTGGCTCGAGATATTTAGAATGTCTAAACTACATCCTGGATGAAGTATGCATGCTAAGTGTGAACAATAATACTCCTATTTGTTTCACGAGTCAAATTCCATCACACTATGTACAACACCATCATGGTCCTTTATACCTTCATGCATCGTACCTATGTGTGTTATCAAACATAAAGTAATTGGCCCTTTGAAACTCCCAACTTCTGGTAAGAAACACATCATCATCATCAATAATAATGTGAACTTGTGTGGATCCTCCTTCCATCCATCTTATTCTTCTTATTCTTCTATCTTTACTAATATTTCTATTTAAATATTGGTGTGTTGTATCAAAATATACACAAGGCTACCCATGGCTGATGACTGTCTATACATCATCAAAATTGTCTACATCAAATAATTATCTTTCATCCTCTAATCAAAAGAACCACTCCTCTCCCATTTTATCATGATATCGATCGGAAAATCATACATTTTAGTTCGATCTCTCGAGGGGGCAGTATACCAGCATAATCCTTCCACTGGAGCAATAGTGGGGCATTCGAAAAATCAAGAAAATTTTGAACTTTGATCACAACTGTTTATTCTTGTAATCAATGCAACAAGTACATTGCTTCAAAGAGGGGCAAAATGTACAATTCAATCTGACACACTGGATCCTAATTTACTAACACCATTTCATCCTGAATCATCTCCTTTGCTAGTCATTTAATGGAATAATCTATATTTGATTAAATTCATCGATTTTCATCTCTTAATTAAATAAATCAACATTATCTAATTAAGTCATCATCTCCCGTTAATTAAATAATTCATTTTATTTGATTAAATCTCTACATCCTTCTTATTAAATTGAATAAATTAAATAGTATTTGATTTAATCTAACATTATCCCCCTTTTTTAAATAAATCAAAATCATTTATTTAATTAAACCCTTCATCTCAATTTGATTTAAATCAATTCATAAATGTAAGTCTAAATTGTCACATCTCCTAATTCTTCAATTAAATTAATTTAATCTTAATCTATGTCACATTCTCTAGAGAATGCAACTCGCACATGAAAATATATTTAATTCATTTATTAAATGTCTATTTTCCCTCACATGGCATCAAAAGGGAATATTCCCTCATTTGAATTCAAAAATTCCAAGTAGGCTTGGTCCTTCCAACAAGGCATTTAAGGCCTCTTACATGTCCTTTTACTTGAGCCAAGTGACATTAACTCCATTTCTTTCATCCCCCCTAAACACGTCACTTCATCAAATTCAAAATTCAAACTTGCACATTGATCAAAATGTGCTCAACCTTCAACCATTCACATCTTGACAAGTGGCAGTTGGCCATTGGATGTTGGATGATCACACATTTCTTATTTCCACTCTATCTTCTATTTTGGAAATCTATAAATGAGAGAATCTTCCTCTCATTCAATCATCCACAATTTGAGAAAACTTATTATACACAAATCCATCTTCAAACATAGCCATCTCATATATTTTTATGAAGTTTTTTGCTGGGTTATGCAGGAATTCAACCATCAAGTGGATCAAATCATCAAGCTTACAAAGGAGTTGGGAAAGGGCTGATTTTGACACATCAATTGATACCAACTCCCCCATCGGATCAAGAGTTTGCATTTCTTAAATTAGGATTTCATTTATATTTCATGTTTGTTCTCTATTTTTCCTATTTTAAGCATTTCAAATGGATTTCATGGGAAATATTTATTCTCACTTGCATTTGATCTAACATTGTGTTTGTTTTCTATGTTTGTGCGGGTATGAAATTGGGGTTCATAATTAGCCTCCTCTCTTACCTGAGACTATAAATTCATCACAACAAGGACCAAAACCTTCTATGGATATTATCATTCATCCTCTAGTTGTTGTTAACTTGGATTACGATGAGGAAAGTTTTAAAATTGATGAGAAAGTGCACAATCAGTTGAACTTGTTATTTTCCTCATCCATGATCTTAAATGATAAAAACCATGATGATCCTCCTAAACTAGGTGATTTAACATGTATTTAACTACACGATTCTGCTAGTACAACACATGATGTGATATGTCTCTCTAGTGATTTGCATTCCACATATACTAAACAATATTGGGATGCAAATGACCTGCTCGATGGTTGATCTGCGTGTGCCTTAATAATATTTTTTTCTTTCTTTTCATGTGTGTATTATGATCCACCGTGATGTTTTGTTTCATGTTTCTCTCTCTTTGTGCATTCCTCTATTTGTACCTTTATTCTTCTCTATGTCATAATCCTTTTCAATTTTCTCTTGTTTTTTCATTTTTGTCATGATTTAAGGCATTGAGACACCCTATGTCTTTTCCATGTTGACCCAAAATATTTTTCTTTTATTTTCAATTTTGTTTTGTGTCTTCCTTTTCGGGAGGATGCAAGGCATCAAGACACCCTTTGTCTCTTCCATGTTGATATAAAAGGATTTTCTTTGTTTTTTATCTCTTTGTGTTATTCTTTTAGTTTTGTGTGTATTTGGGGAATTATGATAGTTTTGAGCTCCCTAATATCATTGCAGCAAAGATAGATAGTGACCCTCAATCCATAGATCTCTTATGTGTTTTTTGGGGGTTATCCTCTTTTACGTTTTCTTTTTTGTGTTTTTCTACTTTAAAGTAATTGCTCACTTTCTGGTGTTAGCAATTTCTTTAAAGTGGGGACTTTAAAGTGGGGGCATACATTGGCATTATTTCAGCATGATTTCATTCGCATTTTCATTTTCCATGTTCCTTGATGTCATTTTCTTTCATCATACGATGTGTTTTCTTCTTTCCCATGACATTGGGAGTAATTTCCTTCAAGAGTCTGACCTATATTAGCATATTATATTCCCCTTCATGTTTGTCTGACACACTACATCCCCTAAGTGGTGAATCTATTATCTTTTGACTAGTCCTCTCTTGGAGACATTAGGAATGATTTCCACTAAGAGTAAGACCTTGCATGAATTAATAAAAATCCCTTTGAAAATCTTCTCTTTCTTATTGTATGAATTTTTCCTTTTGTCCTTATTGAATTCATGGAGATATGGCTTTTATTTGAACCCTTTTGGGGCTCACCTAGTGAACACCTAGCTTCACTAGCCCATGTGAGCATTTTTTTTTTATTTTGTACCTTATTAAAGTTATGGAGGTATGGCTTTGATATGGTCCCTCTTGGGGCTCACCTAGTGGAGAACTAGTTCCCACTAGACCGTGTGAGCATGTTTTTTGTTTCCATAGTGGACAACACATTCCACTTTTAAACCCTCTTCAAGCCTAGACCCGGTCCACCACATTGGATGGTCAATCGAAGCTTGATTTGTTACATTCCTTTTCCTTTTGCCTTTTTCTTGTCTTTGATGGGGTATGATTGTGAGTTGATTTTGGCTTCATATATCATCTGCAAGCATGTTCCTTTGTGCCTATGTTAGTTTTCCATAGGATCATAATCCTGGGGACTTGACCACTCTCTTGATTGTTGTCATCCTATCTTGCTAAAATTTGTACATTTAAACCCCTTTTGATTGCATGGTTGGCTACTTTAGGGTCTGTTTCAAGAAATTTCATCTTGTCACTAAAGTGGGGGCAAGATGTAGTGTAGAAAAATGAATACCCTTTAATTTTCACACTTTTTTGGGCCCACCTCGCTTTATTTATCCTTTTTTTTCGCTTAATTGGTCCTAGTTTATGTCCACAAGCTCTATGAATGACATATTTTTTTGGTTAATCCTAACATTCTCCATTGCATATGAGATCTCCTAATGACTTTGATTAGTGTGTCCCTAGTTTTTGGTTGGGACTAAAATTCCACTAAGGGTTTCTTTGTCCCCCTGAGGTATTGGGACACTAATTTTGAGGCATCTATTTTCGGCCCATTTTTGGTGTTTGTGCCCCAAGTTTCATCACTTGTGACTAAGATGCCACCTAGGGAATCTTAGTCCTTCGTGAGTCATTTTTGAAGATTTAATTTCAAATATTGGTGGGATTTAAGCTTGTTTATTCATTAAATCCATATTTGGGCTTGGTGTGATATGATTTTGGGATATTAAGCCTAGACAATTATACGTACAAGGTCCATTCATTCATTTCAACCTAAGTCTTTTGTGAGAGCATCCATCATAGCATAATTGAGTTCACAAGAGCA
Organism: Sequoiadendron giganteum; assembly: GCA_007115665.2. NCBI lineage: Eukaryota > Viridiplantae > Streptophyta > Pinopsida > Cupressales > Cupressaceae > Sequoiadendron > Sequoiadendron giganteum. The sequence goes on along the minus strand of CM021105.1, from coordinate 614,863,243 downwards.
TTCAAGAGCAAATCATCAAGCATTTGGAGCCATTATCAAGTTTCAAACATAATGTCAAATATTGTTTTTGCATCATATATGTTGTTGTGCTAACATTTGTGATGTAGGGTATTGATCTAAGAAAGCAAGCAATTCAAGATCTATCAACCATTTCAAGATCCATGTCCATTGCAACCATTGCACACAATTGTGTAGCCTTTGCAAGGTTTTGGTGAGTTGTAGCATTCCATGTTGTTCATTCACCATTTCCTTGATCATTTCTATTTCATCTCAAGGTTTAATTACCAACAAGGAGTTTGACAAAGGAAAAACCCAATTCACTAAAAATCAATAGGTTTTTCCATCTTGTGAATTTGTATTTCCAGATCTAGGTTGAAGACTTGAAGATCACTTGGAGTGAAAATTTTTCAAATTTGAAAAATTTCAAAGGTGTCATCTTCATGAAAACTCACCTACAAGTCAAATCCACTTGTTTCAGAACTTGAGATCTGAGAGGAAGCCATTGCAGATCTGGGAGCTCATGACCACATTCACACTTTTCAAAAATTCAGATCAATTCTAAGACAAGAGCAAAGGCATCTTAGTCCTCCAAGTGGAATCTTTTAGAGATACTTCAAGATTTTGTTTTTTCCCTAAAAAACCATAGTGGTACTAAGATGGGAGCAAATGAATCTTAGTCCTCCAAGGTATTTTGGCAATCTATTTGCATTTCTAAAATCCTATTTACATCTCCTGGTTTCCCATGTACACATACTATAACTTAGAGTTGTTCATTTTCAATATGTGTAAGCTTCAATTAGCTCATTTTAAGTATTTTGTATATCATAGTGTGTTTTCAAACATTATCTTTTCTAAGCCTTTTCTTGGTGGTGAACCCCTTAATTTTAAATAACACCCCCTCCTATGTCATCCTAGTTGTGTATCGACTCACCTTGAGAGGTTGATAGTCAATTGTATTAGGGTTATCGAGACATATTTGAATAACTTAGGTAGAATAGGAAGAAAAGGTACCCCCCTTCATCTTGCCATTTTCCCTATTTTTCAACACCTTCACAATATGAGAAAATCATGAGGCTATTTCACCAGAATGATGAAAATATATTGAGATATGAGATGCAAAAATATGGTACAAAACCTTTCTTATAAAGAAAAGGAATGATCGGGTGGAGGAAACCAAATTTCCAACTACTAAAACGATAAATTAAAACTAATATGCATCTAATGGTTGATGCCTAAGTAAACATAAGCAAGGAAAATGGTAAGTACTCATTTACTCCAACAGTTGTTAAGTAAAGTGATATCATAAATTAGAAATATACAATATGGTGGATCTACTTTTTATCATAGGCCACCACACTTTAGGTTTTAGGGAATTATAGACATGCAAAATTTACTCATACATCTAATCATGCTTCATTCAACACTATTTTGTCTATTAATTAAATAAATCAATTTAATTAACTCACTAACGTTATCTCTTTAGTCAAATAAATCACTTTTATCTCCTAAAGTTTCTTGATTTAAATAAATCACATGTATTTAATTAAATGAATAATATTCATTTTCCTCTCATTTGATTTAAAACCAATCCAAAAATGCAAATCAAATGTCATGCCAACTAATCACTAACTTAATTAATGCTAATCCTTACCCATGTCCTATCCTCTAGCTTTTCTCACTTGCACAATAAATCATTTATTTGGATCTATTAAAAGCCCTATTTTCCTTACAAGGCATATTCCCAAGGAATATGCCCTCATTAACTCCCCTTATTTGGATTTTTTGTTGAAACAGATTTCCTCCCAAATCCTTCAACTACATGCATTTAATGCCATTTTAAAAATTCAAATGAGCACATTAGCCAAAACTTGCACAATCATGGGCCAATCACATTGTGGCAAGTGGCTCTTTCCTATTTGTTGGGGATTAGTCCCACATTCTTCAACTTGGGCTCTCCTCTTCTCGCTCTTTCCTATAAATTCAAAGCCTTTTCTCTCATTTTTTATCTACAATTTGAGTACTCTCACTATAGGGAACTTGAGTTCACTTTCCATCTCATTGTTTATCATCTCATTTGGCTTATCATGGATTTGGGAAAGGGCTACCTTCTACACAAAGAGTAGCACCAACCCATTATGGAATAGGTATATTTCATGTTCTATATTCTTTGTTTTGTTTTGTCATGTGTTTGCATTTTTGAAACATGAAGTATTATTTCATAGGGATATTGGAGTTGTGCTTGGTTATCCTAATCATGCTAACAAGGTGTGTGTATTAGAGTTTTACTAACCATTTATAGATTTTTGGTATCCACGGGAACAAGATGGTTTGGCATCCTTCCAACCTTATCTTCATCAACATTGATGCCAATAACCTATCTTCCTCAACATTAAAGCCAATAATTAATATAATCAAACCTTGCAATAAAAAGTGATGACATCTTTCTCTTTTGATTCTTATAATTAATTATTTTATTTTTTTGATAGTTCAACAAAATTAGTTATACTTATTGTCCAATCTCTTTTAAAACTAAAAATTATAGAGCATTATTGGGACTTTTGGACTTCCGATTTTTCAAATTACATTTAAGTATGTTTAATTAAATTATATATGCAACAAAATAAAATAGATGCTCTATTTACTATAGAATTATTGTAACTTTGAGGTTAATGCATTATTTTAAAACATTCAATGATTTAATTATCAAACATTTAATGATAATTTTACACATCATCTATGCACAAAATTTTTAATAGTTCTCCTATTTCTATAGGCCAAAAATTACCTTTGAATGTTGATCTATTTAATGTTTAAGAGTAGTTTAGAGAACCAAGATCATGAAATAGACTACAAGCACATGAATTTCAATGAAATCGGCTAGTTTGTATTAGCAAATGAGGCAAGTATAAATAGAGATTTTAGGTACTCGTCTCTCCATGAAAAGAGGATAGAAATCCTATATATGGAGTTTTCACGAGTAACCTATCACAAACATAGCATGAGGTGTTGATCTAAATCGACACCTCTCAAAATAACCCAACTAATTTGACAAGCTCAAATGAATATGTGTCAATATGCCTAATTAGGCTTAAAGACAAATGTGTAAACCTTTAGATTAAAGTTATACACTAACACCCCACTTAAGCATATCTTAGGTGAGTATTATGAAAAATGGGTCCTAACTATAAGCTTGGTGAGCTGCCCATGTACAATGCATTTTAAAAATGAGTCCCAACCATGAAGCCTAATAAGGTACTCAAGTACAATGCAAACTCTCAAAACCGAAGAAAGATAGAAAACCCAGTGGGGAAAAACTCTCCTCTAAAAGAGATAAGAAGGAAAGGCCTAGAAATCCCCCAAAAGATGATGTTGATGCCGATGTAGAGATGAAGAACTCTTGAAGCATGAAATAGTTGTAAATTTTTTCATTCCCTTTATTCTAAGAGAAATAAGAAAACTAATTTGAATTTGTAGTGTGCAAGGAATTCAGTCCAGAAAATGTCCAAGATTATTAAAACAGGATGTGCATTAATGGCACATACAAATGAGAAGAGAATTTGAAAGATTCATTACTGTGATTGTTACAACCCCCAATTTCCCTTTATGTGTTACACGCATTCAATTATATAACATTTTATCAGTGCATTTATAAACATATATGTTATTGGAGTTCAACAACTCGCTAGACAGAAGCAACTGAACTTTGTCGTGAAGTAACACTAGAGTGTTGTCTTCACCTAATTTAAAGTGTGAAAAAATGAAGTTGTAGTTGAAGTGACAAACCTTCGCTATTGCGACAATGTTTTGACTTTGCGATTCTCGAATTAGGGTTGTTATGTTCGTGAACTCAACTATTTTGTCAAATTAATTGAGTTGATACATTGAGAGATGATTCCTTAATAATTTGGGAATTAAAAACACATTGTGTACCAATCCATTACCTAATTTTAAATTTCCCTTACCACAAAAATTATAATAGATATCATCCATCAATATTTTGAAGGTGTTGCATGGTTTGATTGTTGCAAACACCTCTTTGTAATGTGACATGTGATCCATTACACATGAACTGACAATCCATTTGTTGAATTCTGATTTTGAAGGTGCCATGGAATTATCTTTTTACCCTCCTGAAGTTGTCTTCCTCAATTTTTCTAATTAGACTCCTAATTGAACTTAAATCTTTAGTGCGTGATTAGTCTTGTTTAATTCCCCCTCAAAGTGACACTTCATAAAGCAATGTCTTGTGAAAAATGAACACACAAGAGCCCCCCTTAATTATGTGTTTCCCCCCCTAATTGGGCACTTTATAGGAGTGCTTTAGGTCACCCAAAAAAAAGCATAAATAGACACTTTATAATTTCAGTGTGATTTTATGCTTGTTAGATTTGTGACAAAAATAGATTCACTTTTTTGAAAAGAAACATTCGATTCTGAATTGATTTACAAAAGTTATTGAAATTGCAAGATTGGTGCAATTAAAAAAATAGTTCTTTGAGCCAAAAAAACAGATTTGAAAAAATAAATTTTGCATGGAAAAATTGTGAGAGAAAAAAAAATTGGCAGAAAAATAAGCCCCTTGGGTCGTGCACGACCAAGGACTAAGGTTTTCAAATGGTAAATCAGATTTGAAAAAATAAATTTTGCATGCAAAAATTGTGAGAGAAAAAAAAATTGGAGGAAAAATGAGCCCCCTTGGGCTGTGCACGACCAACGACTAAGGTTTTCAAATGGTCTCCCCTCCCCCTCGCTGACATCACCCCCCTAGTTTCTTACCTCGGTAATTTCACCTCTTTCTTGGATAAATATTGTTGAAATTTAAGAAATTAACTTTGACAGTCGTTTGTCATATGTTTTCTACTGCAAAGAGGGTGAACATGGACGATAATACCCGTCAGAGGGACCAGCTTGGATGAGGGCTGAGAAAGGGTGTGTTCGCGGCTGTTAGAGGGCGCTTTCCCGCGCCTGTGAGGTCACGAGGTGGGTGAGTGAAGGCAGCGTGGGCAGCTCTATTTGGGAGACGTCATCTTGCTTTTGCACAAAGATCAAAGCGCCTGTGTGAGGCGCTTCATGGACCTTCCTCTGTAGAGCCCTTCAAAGGGCGTTCAATAGAATGCTACGTAGGCCCTTCGAAAACCATTCAAAGACTTCGCAGGCCTTACCAAAGGCTTCTCACCCGTCCTCTCTCCTTTGGCCCTTGTGTGGGCACTGATCCAAATGAAAACACAGTTAAAACAAATGAAACCACCAAAAAAACTGAATCACTAACAAATGAGGCCCAATTCCTATCGACCAAGTTACTCTGATACCATGTAGAAAACACAGTTAAAAAAGTCGGCGCCAAATTATCTCAAGTTACTCTGATACTATGTAGAAAACCATGATCATGGAATAGACTAACAAGCACACCAATTGCAATGAAATGGACCAGTTTGTATTAGGAAATGAGGCGAGTATAAATAGAGTTGTTAGGTACCCCAATCTCCATGAAAAGAGGATAGGACTTCTATACATGGATTTGTGATGAGTAACCTACCACAAACATACCATGACATGTCTAAGAAATTCAACACCTCTTAAAACAACCCAACTACTTTGACAAGTTGAAATGAACATATGTCAATACACTTAAGTAGGCTTAAATACAAATGTATTTGCCTATAAATTCAAGGTATACACTAACTAATAGTAATCTTGGAAGCATGAAAGAATATAATTTTTGGAACCTTTTTAATAAATTGAAATAGTTGAAGGCATGTAGCATGATCCAGAAATACTAGCATCAATTTCCTCCCTTTACCCTCCTTAGTGAATGTATACACAATATTTCTAAAAAGATACAGTAATTAAATAGGAAAACAAGAAAAAAAATTTTGCTTATTTACTTTTAAAAATGCATTCAACAGATTTTTTTAAAATAAAAATTTGATGGTCAAACATCATACTAGTAATATATTTTCACTTCCATTTTAATTTGTAATCTATAATCCTAAAAAACATAAAACTTGTTTAGTTTTAAATATGACATTAATGAAGAAAATTACAATTAATAAATAAATAAATATATAATAATTACATTAAACAAATTGCTAAACATGATTTATGATTTTTCTATTAAAGGAAAACCATTGCACCTCTAACACTGCACCTGCTAATAATTTATAAATTAATTTTCACCAAGCCTGGCGAACAATACAATGTGGATTTATTTTGATATTTACACAAAAGCTTTGAAGCACAGAATTGGCAGTGGATAAGAAATAGGCATGGGTACTTACGACTGACGACACAAACCGCAAGCAAATGGGCGGGCGAGTGATTGTCACAGATTTTTAGCATGAAGAGTGTTACCTATGAAAACCTAAATACGTGTATAGATAGGGTTTTCTGTAGTATTACATCAGTGTATATGTACTGTTTCCTGCACTGCATGTTCGATCCGCACTACTTGTGTTTTCTGCAGGGCTGGATGTCGGATATGAGGTGTTTCCTATAAGTATTACAAAATTGATAGAGACATCATTGGTGAGCATGGCAGCGCTAGTGGTAGTGGTAGTGGTGGTGCTAGTGGTCGTGGTGGTGGTAGAGGTGGAGGTGATGGTAGTATCACTGGTATTGGTTGTGTTTCCTGTAGATGTAACGCTAGAGCTAGTGGTTGTGGTAGTGGTGGTGCTATTGGTCGTGTTTACTCTAGCGTCATCTATTGGATCCTCTGCAGTTGCCCTATTTCTTGTAAGGCTGCGTTTTGGATCCCCCCTCACCATCAAAACTCCAACACCCACACTGCTTCCCAAACACCACAACACCACTAACACTGCCACGCTTGCCGTCTTCTACACTCACACAGAATAATCTTAGTCCCAGTATTATGCTTCTAGATTCAAACTCAAATGAAACTAAAATCCTATTCTATATTCTATATTCCTACTCAATATATAATATACCATAGCCAGATCTGAAACATACACACAGCGCTGCTTGTTCTCTCTTTGCTTGTATGATGGATTGGTATTGCTTCTGAGATTTATTTATACCAACCAAGAGGTGCTACTGTTACTGTTATTGTTATAGCTACAGTTACCCCGTCTGACTATTTAACTGGATATTATAACTCGCCTTTTCTTTCTTAACAAGCAAAGGAGAGGAATTGCTTGAAAATCCATTTGAATTTGTTCGGTGGTTTTTCACTGCTTCCGATGATTTTGATTACTATCGGTGAAGAGTTTATTCAAATTACATTTAAATTTGGTGGGTAGTTTAAACCAGAGTTGAATTTGGGATGGAGAAATATATTTTATTTTCGTTAACGGAGGAACGAATTTTTCTTTTAGACAAGCACGTAAGACAAAATGTACCCGAGAAAATTTGGGTCATGAGGAAAAATACAAGATCCAGGCACTTGTGGCCCGACATTCCACTAATTCAATGTAATCCCTTTGAGCCATTGTAACTGTTAAGTATCGGAGAGTAATACAATATCGTACTTTTTGACTGTTCTTGAGAATTCACATGCAGTCATTTTGAAAAGAATAGTTACAGTTTTTTATCAAAGGGTAAAACAGGTTTTACACGGACCCGAAACCACAAAGTTTACAAAATAGAGAAAAGACCACCAAGGGTCCACCAACAAAATACAGCTGCCCAAAAAAAACCACCAGCGAGCAGGCAAAAAAGACCAGGAGGGTCAGATAGGAAAGGACAACAAAAAAAGAACACAAAATTACTTCAGAGACTTAAGGACAGTCTCTGTCTCTCCCTCCAAAACCTGCATATCAGTAACCCCCTTCTTGAAGGTTTGAACCATTTTCGGGGTTAAGGGGGCCTTTCGCTTCAAATTGGCACGGGTTCTTCTAGAAATACCTCCATCTGTTTCTTGGCTTTTATCTTCAGTATCTTCTATATCAACCACCAAGGATCCCTGCTGGGCTTTGTCAAACTTATCAATCATTCCATTCATTATTATAGCATTGTGTCTTGCTATTCGGTTGTTCTATTCTGCAATGGTTCTGATGTTAATCCTTAGGCCCTCAACATCATTATCAGTGATCCTGTTACTGTGCACCACATCTTTCTTGCCCAACTCCGCAATCTTGACACCCATTTCCTCAATCTTGCTTTGCAGGGCCAAATTTTTAATTTTAAGCTCATTGATTTCGGAGAAGGTCCAATCCAGAAGTTTAGAATGGGACTCAGAGTTGGTTTTAGCCAGGTACAAAAAATTAAGGGAGGGCTCTTTACCAGTGTTAACAGAGGAATTATCAACATTCTGAATGTCCGGAACAGGGTCCACACAGCGCTCAAAAGTGTTGGTATCAACTTCCTTCAGCTCGGAGGACTTTTCAGTGTAAGAGACAAGGCTTTTAGCCTGGGTAGTCTTGCCAGCAGGGCTGAAGTTAGGAGGAGGACAGTAGGGCTCAAGCACAACCCGGATTTTACCCGAATCCCTGGAAGGGCCAGCATGCAAACTAGCGGCTTTTGGGCCAGGGCTAGGGTTAGGCAAATAATCCGAGCCACTGGGCTCAGTATCATCACTATCAACATCAGGGTTGGCTTCTGAGATAGCAGGGGCATGCACATGCAAATATTCAACAATAAGCCTAATTAACCCAATATGGAGGATAAGAAATCTTTTGGGATTCTTTTTATTGTCCTCCAAACTTTTCTTTAGAGAGCATAAGAGATAATAAAGGATAGAAACCCTTACCTTGTGGCGGAAATGGTTGAGGAGGGTGAAGTGGTACCCGTAGACTTTAGTGAAATGCTCGTTCACTATGATATACTCCATGATGGCCCGAAGGACCTTTCTCCAAATAGATTTTATGGAGTCAACATCAAAGTAACTATTCACAATTTTGACCAAGTTCTGCTTTTCCTTGTCATTTTTTGGGGAATTTGATAACAGCTTCATCAGAGTAAGTCCTGTCCCTAAAAATCTTCTTCCCATAAGTGGGTAATCCCGTAACTTTGGCAATTAACTCTTCGTTGAGCTCCACATTCCTGCCGAACAAAGTCAGGTTGCCATCATGCCAATTTTTGGCAAAGAGATTCGTAGCCTCCAGATCAGAACCATGAAGCTTCTCCAGAAAAGGGAAGAGACCTCCACTTTTTATCTTGTTCCAAGCCTTAGCATTTTTCATATGGGTTTCATAGTTGTCTGGCTCAGTTCGCTTTCTGTCCCCACCCATATCGGCCAACATGGTGAGGAAGAACCAAACACAATCCTTTCTAAAATTGGCCCCGCCAAATCTAAGCAACCACAAAGCGTGTAGAGTAAACTTGCAAATTACTCTATAGAGCTCGGTCCCATACAATCTAATGATTGTGATGTGAGAGATCCAACCTATCCTCATTAAAGGGATAACAAGATGCCTTACCATGTGATTTATCATAATTTAATAGGGCACAAACTTTAATATTAAGATCGCTATTATTAAGCCAGGTACACACTTCTTTACTCTTGACTCCTTCATTAGCAAAAAAGTCCATGACAGTATTGACTTCTCTATAGGCGTGTGTTATTTTAACTTTTTCAAACTTGTCCAATTTCAATTTAGCTTCATCAATCCATGATTTGATGGTCTATGAGGGAGGAGACTTGCCACGGAGGCAATCAATTATGTTTTTGGAGTCTCCTTCAATCCATAAGTTTTTAATATTGAGACTTTTGGCTAAATTTATAATATGGTAAGCACCAGCTGCCTCCGCCAGGTGATTGGTTTGAGAGCCAAGAGGAGAGGCCATCACACCCATGAAGTTGCCATAGGAATCCCTTATAACTCCTCCATAGCCCGCCGCCCCCTAGATTGCCTTTAGCCGCACCATCAAAATTAGCTTTGATGAAACACCATCTTTCGAGTAAACCTATAATTCTATTAACTGTAAAAGATTAAGTACTATGTATCTCTGCAAAAAATTCTACAAAATTCTATCTCTTAGCATTAGGTAAGCCAATCTAGTTCTCAATTAGCCGACCTTTACAATATGATACCCATCTGGTATTTATAGATATACCAACTGTCAAGGGTGCAGCAGAATTCACCCTTGTGGCACTGATCTATGTGACACCGAGAGCTCGCGGGAATGACTCGGGCCAGATAACTAGGTTACACCTAAAAACACTTATGCACGCAATTAGTGCAACAAGAATCTAAAACACGCTCAACTCAAAACATAGTAATTCAATACAACACAGGGATGACTTGCATAGGATCAAAAGCACATTCCATTAATAACACTGCCTCAGCTTATTACAAAGAATTGCAAAACCTTGAATATGGGTCAGGCTCAGCCAATAATGCCCACACTCAGAATCCTAACAAATCCCATGGCTAACAGTTCAACTCTCCAGTCCCGTCAGAGACCTTCACGCCTATATCCTAAAACCTATCCCATCTCATGAGAGTTGTAAGCCTTCCTATGAATCAACTCAGATACGCAGATCCAGTTTGAGTCCTCTAAGCTATGCCCAATACTAATCACCTACAGAACACTCTACAATGTTAGATCCATACATTCTCTATCTTTGTATATTATTTACATTCGAGCCCAGCTCATATATACATAGAAAGCATGACCGCATAGCCGCCAACACTTCGAGTCGCCTTCAAGTCCAACTCAAGTCGCACTACTATTTGGAGCTCGGATAGCCAATCGGCCAACTCGCTTCTTCCAGTTACGAGTACATCAACCCAGATGGTCGATACCCAACGCAGCACCTTGTGCACCGCACGTTAGTTTGTTTGCGGCCCAAATGAACCAGATCGGCTTTCTTCGATGCTTGGTCGGTGCCCAGCTCGACCATCCTAATGCCACTTGTAGATCACTGATGCATTCGCGCAAAGCTAAATCAGGGAACTCAAGTTCACAACTTAGTCCGCATGCATTCCTTTCAGTGTAACTATCACTTATACTCCACATTGTGTCAGAGCAACTTGGATGAGTTTGCGCACAAACCAACTCGGCGATCTTGCGACACTTGTCTTTCAAGGCAGATAACATACTTAAGTTTAGGACTGGCTTTTTGAGCAACCATAAGGATGAGATTCAAGAAGTTGTAAATAATTTAAATGAGCAATTGGAAGAATTAGAAGCAGCTATTGCCATTATTGTAGATATAAATGCATTTACAAAAGAGGGCATGCCTTTTAATCAAATAAAGGAAAAGTGGGATGAAAGATTCCAAGGACTTATGCAAAAAGGAGATGATGGCGGAGAGTTGATGTTGGATCGACTTGTAGAGGTCAAAGAGGAGATAAAAGTTGCAAGGACAGAATTGATAAAGGTGAAAAGTATGAAGGAGTTTGTTGCAGCTGAGTTGGATCAGATTAAATTTGAAGAATAGCCATTATAACTCGCCTTTCATTTTCAAGCCAACTATACAACATCATTGAAATTTACAGTCCATTAGACGGTTATGGGGAAAAATATACCCGAAACAAAATATACCCGAGACAACATGGGTCATGGGAAAAAATACAGGATCCAGACACTTGTGGCCCAACATTCTAGTAATTTAATTTAATCGCTTTGAGCCATTGTAACTGTTAAGTATCGAAGAGTAAAACAATATCGTACTTTTTGGCTGTTCTTGAGAATTCACATGCAGCCATTTTGAAAAGAATAGCTACTGTTACTGTTACTGTTACTGTTACAGCTTGTATTCACTCTCACGATTTAAATGGATAATCTCACTCTACTTAAGAATAGCCATTGTAACTGGCCTTTCCTTTTCAAGCCAATCATAGAACATCGTTGAAATTTATGGGCCATTGGACAGTTATGGGAAAAATATACCTGAGATAATTTGGGTTATGGGAAAAAATAAGAGGTATCCAGGCACTTGTGGTCCAACATTCTAGTACTTTAATTCCTTTCCTTTTCAAGCCAACTATAGAATATCGTTGAAAATTACGGGCCATTGGATGGTTATGGTAAAAAATATACCCCAGACAATTTGGTTCATGGGAAGAAATACAAGATCCAGGCACTTCTGGCCCAACATTCCAATAATTTAATTTAATCCCTTTCAGCCATTGTCACTGTTAAGTATCGAAGAATAATATAATATCGTACTATTTGACTGTTCTTGAGAATTAACATGCAGCCATTTTGAAAAGAATAGCTACTGTTATTCTTACTATTACAGCTTGTATTCACTCTCACGATTTAAATGGATAATCTCACTCTATTTAAGAATAGCCATTGTAACTCGCGTTTCCTTTTCAAGGCAACTATACAACATCGTTGAAATTTACAAGCCATTGGATGATTATGGGAAAAAATATATCCGAGACAATTTGGGTCATGGGAAAAAATACGGAATCCAGACACTTGTAGCCCAACATTTCAGTAATTTAATTTAATTCCTTTGAGCCATTGTAACTGTTAAGTATTGGAGAGTAATACAATATCATACTTTTTGACTGTTCTTGAGAATTCACATTCAGCCATTCTGAAAAGAACAGCTACTTTTACTTTTACTATTATTGTTACAACTTGTATTCACTCTCACAATTTAAATGGATAACCTCACTTTACTTAAGAGTTTCCATTGTATCTCGCCTTTCTTTTCAAGCCCATTATACAACATCGTTGAAATTTACAGGCCATTGGACAGTTATGGGAAAACTATACCCGAGACGAAATATACCCAAGACAATTTGGGTCATGGGAAAAAACTGCGGGATCGAGGCACTTGTGGTTCTACATTCCAGTAATTTAATTTAATCCCTTTGAGCCATTGTAACTGTTAAAGTATCGGAGAGTAATACAATATCGTACTTTTGACTGTTCTTGAGACTTCACATGCAGCCATTTTGAAAATAATAGCTACTGTTACTCTTAATGTTACAGCTTGTGTTCAGTCTCACAATTTAAATGAATAATCTCACTCTACTTAAGAATAGCCATTATAACTCACCTTTAATTTTCAAGCCAACTATAAAACATCATTGAAATTTACAGACCATTGGACGGTTATGGGAAAAATTCTACCCAAGACAATTTGGGTCATGGGAAAAAATACGTGATGGAGGCTCTTGTGGTCCAACATTCTAGTAATTTAATTTAATCTTTTTGGGTCTTCTCATGGGATTATCATTTCATACATTTACATGTGTGTTTATATGGCTATTTATTTATTTTTTAAATCTCTATCTTGCAGAGTTGCACTACATTTATAAAATGAGAGGATGAGAAATATTCAATATTTAATGGATAATAAATATTATATTGAGTATTAGTCATTTTATATGGAGTAAATATAATATTTTTTACATTATTTTATGTTTAAGTTTTATTTAGTTTTCATTCCCACATGTTGGGTCATGTAGTTCTCTAATAATGGCCACATCTATGTCTTCTACAACCACTATTACATTAGGCAACAAGGATGGTGTTGACATCCAATTCAAGAAATTATTTTCATAGTTCTATGTCTTGTTATTGAGCCCTTCATGTTTACGACTAATCTAAGAAATGTAAATGAAGGCTATGTGTTGTGCTCATAGCCTCATACTTTGTGAATTCTACTCTCATTTTCTTCATAAAGACATATGTGTTATGTTTCATTTAATATATAGCACCATATAGCATGAGGGAACGTCCCTAGCACATGTCTCAGATTGTTCTAGCTTTTTGTAGTTATTGCAGATCTCCTCCTAGGGCTATATTGTCATTCTTTTGGTTTTATGGTATTGCCTTTGTGTCTTCTAAACAATATGAATTATACCAAACAACATTTTGTATGTTGTAGGATATGTTCTTAACCATTTGTGTAGTACCATAATAAACTTTGTGGCATATGTGGAGGTTTAGAATGATCCATGCACACCTTATGATTATTGTTCTAGCTTGGATTTAAAATCTCCACTATTGGTGCTTTGTAACTTAGCTACTAGTTCATGTTCATGGAATCCTAGTTCAATATGTTTGAATCATTTTTATTTGTCCATTTTTTTTTCTCTTATTTGAACAATGACTTGCTACAAGTGGTCACCACTCACTTAAGTGATGCTCCTTCATGTATGTGATGGCTAGCTACCAACTATTGGGAGAACTCTTATTGTGATTGTTACAACTTGTATTCACTCTCACGATTTAAATAGATTATCTCACTTTACTTAAGGGCTGATGCAAGAAGTTGGGTCCACAAAAAGCTCAAAAAGTGGAAGTGTTTTTGTTGTTTTTCATAATTTGTCACACTTGGACTGAAAATTTGAGGCACTTACACAATGAATTTTTTAAAAAATCAGTAATATGAAAGTTTGAATTTTGAATCTAGTTTCTAAATATGTAAATTATTCAAATACCCAAATTGTAGAAATTAAATTTTGATAGGGATCTATAAAAACCACTTTTTAAAAGTCCCTATTTTTTTACCATACCATGCACATGTACGAACACCACTTTTTGACCCAAATAAAAGTACTTTGCTAATTCCTTTTGAGGAAAGAGAGCTAACAACATGAAGATTGATGAGGAATTTTTTTGTAATTTTTTGTTGAATATTTTTTTTTTGATTAAATTTTTATTGGCCTTAATTGTTGTTTTTAAAAATCAACGTGTACAGACAACATAATTTGACCTAAACTAAACATTTTTTGAAACTTTTTTTTTTCATTCTGTAAAGAATTGTCTAAAGATTGATGTCATATAATTTTTTTTTACAACAAACTTCACCAAAAAAAAGTTATTAAAAAAAAAAAAAAGTCTGATATTCCATGTTTAAGGACTAGTTTGCTTTGAAATTAATTTAAAAATTTGGAAACTAGAAATCGTGTTCTGTAATGGGTTTTAATTTTATAGATTGATTCAGAAAAAAAGTCCATCAACCATATTGTCAAAGATGGACATTCTTCTTTAATCTGCCTTAGTTTTTAGTTGCAGGTCAAAGGCTAAGGCTTGGATTGCCAAGCCTTTCCCGAGCCTAAAACCAAGGCTACAAGTAGGTTGGAGATTCAAGTTTTTAATAACGCGTATGTGTTTTTAAAAATGCGTATGCGTTACAAAACGCATATGCGCTCTTTATTTGTTTGATTATTTTTTTTTAAAAATGCTTTTTAGAAACGCGTACGCATTTTGAAAAGACAAATGCGTACGCGTTTTGAAAAGCAAAACGTGTACGTGTTTCTGAAAAGTATTTTTTTAAAAATAAATTATTTGTATGCACTCAAAAACGCGTATGCGTTTTATAACGCATACGTGTTTTATAACGCATATGCATTTTATAGCGCATACGCATTTTATAGCGCATATGCATTTTTTTAGGCTCGGGTACCCAATGCATAACACATACGCATTTTTTAATAACGCGTACGTGTTTTTTAATAACGCATACGCATTTTCTGCGAGATTTTTTTTTTTGGCTGAAACTTCCCCTCTTCGTGGACCCAACTTCTTGCACTTACCCTTAAGAATAAACATTGTAATTCACCTTTCATTTTCAAGCCAACTATACAACATCGTTGAGATTTATAGGTCATTGGACGATTAGTTAAATATCTTAGAGACTAGACCGATTTATTTTTCCTGCACTAACAAGACGATTTTTATTAGTGTTGGTGAGTTGTTGATTTAAAATCCATTTGAATTTGTGGGGTAGATTTTGGTATCTAGTTTAGTGAAAGCTAAATTTGGGATGGAAGAAATTTATTTTATTTTCTTAACATACAAATGAATTTTTTTATAGAATAATGCAAGACAAAATATACATGCGATAATTTATGTCTGTAAACACCGAAATCTGCAAAATTGCTTCAAATAAAAACCATTAGATTGTTGGTTAGTTTAAAACAACCAGATTCAACATTTCTATAAAATATTCAATCATATTTAAAATATGCAAACTAGATAAATAGAAAAAAGATAGCTAAACGAAATCATATAAAAAAATGACCAAACTTTATTCCATACCGGAAATGATGCTCCTATTGGTGCAAGTGGGTGGGTTAGTTGAGATATTATATTTGACTCAAGTTGAGTCAAAAGCTAGATAATGGGTGATTATGCTTAGAGGTTGATTAATCCAGATTAATTAACTTGGAGGATTTTAGGAGTTTTGGTATTTGATTAAATCATTTTCATTTTTGGAATCAAATGAGAAGAACATTAGGACTTAATGCAATAATTTGATCTATTTAATTAAGTGTGATAACTCTTAGGGAATTAATCAATAAATTGTTTTAATTGATTAATAGCATAATTGAATGTTAATTATTGTAGGATTTAGATGCATGATGTTGGTTATTTTACGTGTCTATAGTTTTCCCTCTTTGAAGCAATGTACTTGTTGCATTGGTTCAAAGAATGATGTCATTGACATCAAAATTAAATAAAAATCTATTTTTTTTCGATGCCCCAGTGAAAAGAAGTACGTTAGTACATTGCCCCCTACAGAGATCGAGCAACAAGATTTGATTTGAGGTTGATCTCATGACAAATAGGTTCAAAATGGATCTATGGATGGTTATGAATATATGATAATGATGATGTAAATTATGAGATGTTTGGATTATTCTTAGAATAACAAATTTATATCATCCTAAACAACTTAAATGATTATGCCATGCATATGAGATAGATGAGATGGATGATGTTGTCTTATTATGATATGTCATGATTATGCAGGATGCATGATGGATGTAGGATGGATGCATTGTTATCATGGAAGGGGATAGAAGAACGAGAGGGATCAACCCTTGAATCCAATAAAATGTAGAAGTCCAAAAAGTCCACTAGTCATCAAGACTTTATTAGATATGATGATGATTGATGATGATGTATTGCTTATCCAAAGATGGGAGAGATAAAGAGCATAACCTTCCTTATGTTTGATAATACACATAGGTGTGATGCATCAAGATATAAAGACGTAGGATGGCGTTGTGCCTAGTGTGATAGACTTTGACTCAACAATCTGATAGGAGTGATCTTGTTCACACTTAACATACGAAAACCTTGCTAGGACAGAGCCAGCAAAAAAGTATTCACCAAGTTATATTACAAAAATGTCCAACAAGAACAACAAATAAAAAAGATAATGATCATTGCCCCATTCCTTTCTCTCTAAACCTGTTTTGTTTAGGCATCATCGAGAGGTCATTGAAATGAGCACAAAATAAGATAAGTCAAAAAGACTAGATAAAGTAAGCAAACAAGCTAATGTTCTTCATACCACTAGCCAAGGCTAAACTACGGTGTTACCTGATGTTGATGTACATCGCAGGAAGGTCACATCCCTAGGGCATGTTGTGATCAGGGTTTTGATGAGACTGATTGGATGATAAGCTATTGATATTCCAAGTTGATCAACTTGTTAACTCAGTGATTTAGACTTGAGACTTTGACGATTAGGTGTTCACTTTGGAACTTGCTAAACTTGCTTCTGATTGCTTCACCAAATGATGAATGTGACGATGATTTATTATGATTGATGCTTATTGCGGGTGAAATCGAGATAAGATGGGTGGACCAGTTTTGGTTTTTCAAATATTTGGATGTTTTTTTTGTTTTGAAATGCTTTGAGGCTGTTTTGACTTTTGGATTTTCCAATATTTCTGGTATTTTTGAGATTTATTAATGTTTTTGGATATTGTGTCTCGAGGGATGATCAAGGATGGCCTTGCCTATGTTTAAGCTCAGAGATGATGTTGCTCAGACACAAATTGACTTAACTACTAATGAGATAAATGAGAAAATGGACCGCCATTGCGAAAAACACCTAAATAGATGGGGAAATAAAATGCTATCACAACAGACGCCTAAAGGATTGACCTAAATGTGAAAAAGATGAGCAAATGAATTGCATTGTGATAAATGCCTAAATAGATGGGCATATAGATGTCATTGCGACAGACGCCTAAGGACTAACCTAAAATATCTCAGGGGATGATCAAAGATCAACGTTGGCTACGTTCAAGCTCAGAGATGATGTAGTTCGGCAAGATGAATCTCTTTTTGATATTTTGAATTTTTGATGTTTTTGATTTTGAATGATTTTCTGATGTTTTTGAATTTTGATGGATTTTTGAATGTTTTTCGATTTTTCGCATGATTTTGACAATTTGGATATGGATATGATATATGTGATTTTTTTGGCATTTTTTTGAAAACCAAGCTTAATGTTGATCAATCGGATTGATGGATTGATAGTTTGACTAAGTGTGTTAAGTCAAACAAAAGTGATAATGCACTTGTAAATTCCAAGAAGTTATGTTATCCTAGAGTAAACTTGTAGAAAAGAGGATGGTTTGACTAAGTGTGTTAAGTCAAATGAGGTGATTATGGATTTGATAATTTGGCTAAGTGTGTTAAGACAAACAAGATGATTGTGATCTTGTAAACCCAAGGAAGTTGTGTTATCCTAGAGTAAACTCATGCACAAGATGATAGGTTGACTAAGTTTGTTAAGTTAAACAAGGTGATAATTGATTGGATTCAATTGATCAAGATTGATGAAGCTTGATTTTGAACAAAATTGTTTTGATGACTTGGTGCGGCACAAATGTACACATTAGATATGACTGATAGTGATTGTTTGGATTGATGTTCGATGAAAGATAAAGATTGATAAGGAATATCATCTTGTCAAAATATGTCACAGGCTAGCAATTTGGATTGGCTCACAAATGCTTTGACCAAATTGATTTCACATTTTCAAATGTTGAGATCACCACATAAGTTGGAGGATATAGATCAATATTTATTCTCGAAGCAAGATGCAAATATCTGCCCCCTGGTGTCTAGCAATGTTTGAATGACCATGGGTGGATTCTTGGATAGATTGATGGACGAATGGATATGGACCATCTTGTGATAAGACAACATTTTTGTACAAAGGATTCTCAATTGGATAATGCTTCAAGGCTTAGGCAACATTGGGTAAGATAGGATCAATGAAAGCAACCCATGTCAAGATGTTTACCATAAGAAAGTGTAAAGTGTGAACCAAACCTTTATCAAGATTAAGATACCTTGGAGTATGGATGTCGATGGATGAAAATGGTTTGGATAAATGGTTCATGGATGAACGAATGATATGGCTGGAATGTTGTCTTTATTATGGGTGTGATAAGGTGCTTTCTCCTCAACTAGCACACATAGATGCTCGATTCTACACATGACGCCTGTTTGCCAAGTTTTCATCATGGTACTTTTCCAAAGCACCACCATAGTTGTTTTCACTAGAGGATGATTTTTTTCTTTACTGTTTTCTATCCTTTTTCTGAAATTTTAGGATTTTGATTTTGATTTTTTTGTATTTTTCTATGAAATATTTGAGCTCATGTTAAACCATCTAGTGGTGTTTATGTGGATGCTTCTATCATAATGTGCCATTGATATCCTGCTTGAAGAAGCTGATTTTTGGAGATACATGCACTTGAATGCAACTTTTGACCAAAAAAAAAATCTTTGTTGATGCCAGGGTCAACTCTATCTTTGTCTATACATCACAATAAAGTGCCTTCTGAATCCTTGTGATGAAGGGTCATTTCCAGCACATGGTCAATATGAGAATTAGATATCGTGTGTGGAGGTGTGGATGGAGTGTGAATCATAGATGGATTGGTTGATAGTTTGGAATATTTGACTCTCCAAACATGCAAAGATGAATAATGATGAGTGGATATGGAAGTGTGCATGGAATTAGGACCAACTGCTTGATACACTTTTTCCATCACTTGAGAAGCATGATTTTTCTTTTGTGGACATATTTGATGGAAACTTGCCCCTTTTTTTAATTTTTCCCCATAATTTCTTTGACTAATGGAGTTTGATAGGGATAATCTTGCTTTATATTTTTTGGTATCCATATATATTTGATTTGTCTTTCATTCTTCTTAACTTCTTTTTCTTTGATGACATTATTCATGCTTTGATTCAAATCTTTCTTTCGTTGTTGGTCCCAATTTGTGGATGGGGTGATGGGTGGATGCAAATTCATGATGTGGTGGGTTGTAGTATTGGCATTGGTTTCATCATAAGAATTCTTTGTGCCCCCTATGTTGATGTTTATTGAGATGAAGTTGCCCCCAGTTTTATAGAGGTACCACTGATATGTTTATATTCCTTGATTGTCGAATAACCAAGGTCCTAATGCTTAGGATTGCCAAAATTGTGCGCAAGTTCTAGGATACCTTATTCGTGTAGGCCTAATCCTCTGCCTTGATAATTCATCTGTTGAAACATTTTATTTGTAGAAGGATATGATTTACCTTGGAAAAGAGGTGCAAATCCTTCTCTACTTTTTGGTGGATCTTCAAAAGTGATAGCTTCTTCATTAATAAGATAAATTTTTGTTAGAAAGGCAAGTAATCCAAGTTTATAACTGACAGGATCCTCCATATGTGCAATAAATTCCTGATTGATATCTTTGGCTCTATCTTGTGAGATATCATATTGTAATGATTCTTCAAGAAGTGTTGATGCTTCACTATCCTTGTAAAAGTCTTCCCCATGATTCATTCTTAATATGTCTTTGGATTTATCTATATCTTGATCATGTGTACAAATTTTAAGAGTAGGACACTCTTGTTCCTTGGTAATGATGTCAAGAGTATGAGACTCTTGTTTTTAATGAAGATCATCTACATGTCCATCTAAAGAAAGCATCTCATGGGTAGATGGAGGGGTATGTGCTATATCAATATGATCCTTATTTACGAAATCTTGTATAGATAGGAGAGTTTCCATTACCTCACTGTAGTATCTTGGATATACGAATTCTTGATCTTCGATGATTTCAGAATTGCTCTTGACATGCTTTGGATCAAGTTCTTAACATGGGTCGATTGCAAAGGGTGGATTGCTTATGAAGGGTTCTTTGATATATTAATTAGGAATGGGAAGTGGCTTAAATTTCATGAGGTCAAAGGACGTCCATATTTTTTGGAAAGGATCATTGCTAGACCTTGGTGAAAGATGTCAATCATGATTTGGAATAAATTCTTGAGATATGTCCTCTAACTCATTAGGTGATGTAGAGACATTTTCAACATGATTATTGGTCGAAGGATCTTGATCATCATTGTCAATGATTATTTTGCAAGCTTTGTTGTGCGTTCAAGGCCTGCTGATATGCTTGCATTTGCATCAACAATGCTTGTTGTTGATCCTACAACTGTTGTTCCAACAAAGCTTGTTGTTGGTTCATCTGTTGTTGTTCCCCTAAATCCTATTGTTGGTCTAGCTATTTTCACACCAACAAGGCTTGTTGTTGGTTGAGCTGTTGTTGCACCAATGAGGCTTGTTTTTGGTCAAGTTGTTTTTGCACCAATGAGGCTTGTTGTTGGTCGAGCTACTGTTGCATGATCAAAGTCTGTTGTTGGGGGAGCTTCTATTGAGGCAATGAAGTCTGTCATTAAGTGAGTTGTTGTTGATCCAACAAAGTGTTTCATTGGGCAAGTTGTTGTTGAGCCAACAATGTCTGTCATTGGGCAAGCTATTGTGCCTGAAAATCTTGTAGGGATTTTTTGTATGCTTGTTGATGGATTGCTTTTAGTTGCACTTGGCATTGTGCTTGCCCCTATCAAGCTTGGTGTTGGGCTTCATCTTATGCTTGTGCTTGTGATTTTTGAGCTACTTGTGTGGCTTGTGCTTGCTGATCAGCTAGTTGTGCATCTTGTTAGTTTTGGAGTTCCTTTCGGTGGGTAGCTTGTTGAGCGGCTTGCAACATGATGGAGAATGAATTTTCCATGTTGTGCTTTGGTGGTCATGGCAATGGTTTGGGAATGGTTTTTATTATTCTGATGAGCGGAATGGACGCATTGATTTCTAGGTTTTCAGTGGTGAATGGTTTGATTGAGACACTTGAGGGACAGTGGTTGTGTTGACCATTAGGGTTACTTGGATGGTTTCGATCTATTGTTGTGATATCAATGGCATAATGGGAGGATTTGATAGGATGCTTTAACTTATGAAGGGGTTGTTTCTCAGATTTGGTTGATTGATGGTTGGTAAATGGGGAAGGCTTATGCCTTGATTGTTTTTTTGATAGATCTGTATGTTTTTATTTTGATTTAAATATACCATAGGAAAAGATGTTCCAAAATTAAATTGGGAAAAATAACATTTGTTGTACCATTGAGGTTTGTAGGAGATACTGATCTCATGTGTGGATTGTACAAATGCATGTTTTGAAAATTAATTGGCATTGTGAGACTTGGATAGTTTGGTTGAATTGGATTACTCATGATGGATGGATCAAGTTTATATTCCATGTCCCTCTTGTGTTGTGATATTGTTTGGACCATAAAATAGAGATCGTTTGATCTTAATTTTAGGCACAAAAGAGAGGATAACTAGTAAGGTCTAATGATCAAAAGATGATGATGAGATAAACGGGGTATGGGTGGTGTGGATGATTGAAACTCTTAGAGAACTTTCATGGTTGATGCTAGAATTTAAGGCTTGGATTGATTTTGATATTCTTACTAGGTGTGTTAGGCCAAACAAGATGATTGTGAACTTGTAAGCCCTAGGGAGCTGTGTTATTCTAGAGAAACTTGCTCAAGAGAATGAATTGGCTAAGTTTGTTAAGCCAATCAAAGTGATTGTGAACTAGTAGACCTTAGGAAGTTGTTTTATCCTAAAGGTAAATTTTTTCAAGGGGATTAATAACTTGACTAGGTGTATTAAGTCAAATGTAATGATGTTGATATTTCCTTTAAGTTTAGAATGGATGATATTTCAAAAATTTTAAAATTTTGCTGGTGAAAATAAAATTTGATTGATGTTTGAGATGGGTGAAGTGTTTGACTTGATCCTAGATGAACCAAAAAGGACTTTGCTTATAGCACCAATGTGCTGAAGAACATTATTTTCCCTAAGAGTAATTCAAACCAAATGACCAATGTTCATGTGAAAACCATAAGACGAAAGATTGCAAGCACATGTGTGGGGTTCAATTAAGGTTAATCTTGAATAATGACTTTCTTTTTACCATAATCACTTCTTGCTTATTTTTTCAAACTAAATGTCCAATGTCGTAATTTTCTTTCATCCCATAAAGTGTATTATGTGGAAATCAAGGAAATCAAGGAAAAGGTTACCTTTTGTTGACTTTAGTGTGCAAATGGAGATATAAAATCAAATGTTTAGAAGACTCTAAGGATAGAATCCCTAGGGAAAACAATAACGCTTGAATTTTTTCAATGGTATTTGCTTCCGAAAGGGTTCGAAATTTTCATGATTCATTGAATGTTTATTTTCCATTGTTTTGGATCCAAGCAAAGTTCTTTCGATTCCAATAAAATGCACAATCCTAGACTGAAAAGATAGTATTTGTTGGGATCCCACTTGAATAAATCCAACTATGCAGATTTAGTGTGGATGATTAGATGCTTGACCACACAGGCTCTCCCTTACAGTGTATAGACTTCTCGGGTCAGCCAACCATCACTACCCATGATTCTCCAATGGCATACTTTTCATCTCTACAATATAACTACATGTATAACGTGGGGTGGGTTCAAAGGACATGACCTCTAGCACCAACAAATATAAGATATTTTTGGCTTCTAAATAAAATTTTGTAGTAAGGGCATCTAGTTTAGGGGATGCAATGATAATATACTTGTGAGAGATCTCCCAACCCTTAGAACAAGGGATTTATGCATCTTAAAGATATGGGGGGAGAGTAAATGTATGGGAATATGCAAGGATTGAAGAGTATAAATGTAACACTTAGTTTAAATATATAGATTATATTTAGTTTTTTATATGTGTATTTAAATTTTATTTTTTATTAAATATATATTATATTTATTTTATTTTTCATTTAAAACTTTCAATATTTAATTATAATGTTAAAATTATAAAAGTAATTAAAATATTAATAAAATTTTAAAAAAAAATTAAAACAATTAATGTAAAATATATATATATATATATAAATATTTAGTATTAAAAATATTTAAATTTAATTTTTTTTATTTTTTTTA
The DNA here is from genome assembly GCA_007115665.2 of Sequoiadendron giganteum. Classification (NCBI taxonomy): domain Eukaryota; kingdom Viridiplantae; phylum Streptophyta; class Pinopsida; order Cupressales; family Cupressaceae; genus Sequoiadendron; species Sequoiadendron giganteum. Next base: position 614,839,304 of record CM021105.1, on the reverse strand, counting down.
TCAAATTAATTTAAATATTAAAATTTTGATATCTTTAATATAAATTAATATTATAAATTTTGATAAAAATGTGTTTTTATTTATAATTTTTAAATTTGATTATTGAAAACAACTATGATAAGAATGCATTTAAGAATGTCATAATTAATTAAGAATGTATTTAAGAATAATATATTTTAATTGTATTAATATTTTTTTAAAATAATATTTAATTTAAAAATATTGAAATTTTATTAAAATTATTATTATTTACTTATTTTAATTTACTTAATGTTGATTTATTTCAAATATTTAATAAAATTGAATATATTTATATTCTCGTTGTAAATTAGAATATTTCTTTATACATTTCATTTTACAAAATCAATATTAAAATATTTAAAATATCAAAGAGACTAATATAATATAGTTATTTTAAATACATCCACCTAAAGAAATATCAATATTAAATTATTATATTTATTCAAGTGTTTACATTATTAATACTATTGCAATGAGCTAATTACTTATTTTTTACTTTCTATCTTATTTTATCTTAAATATTTAAATATTTTTACATTAAATAAAAATTTCAACCAAGAAAAATATTGTGTGTATTTGATTCAATCAACCTAAATAATATAAATAAAAGTTTTTTACTAAGATCAGGGTAAGGTTTTTAATTAAAATTAAATATTAGTTTCTCAAGAATAATAACATAATTAAATATATTGATTGTGTATATATATATATAATCAAAAAATATATCTAAAAAATAAAAAATTAAAAAAATATATTTTATTAAATTAGAAATATATTTTAAATATTTTAAAGTATTCAACTAGTGATTCTTTTCAAAAAAAGTATTTTATTCACAAAATTTATATTAAGAAAAGTTTAAAATTTAAAGATTTTTCTAAAATTTTATAGTATAAATATTTTAAATTTTGTTGTGAAAATTTGAACATATAATTGTTTTAAATAATCAAATTTAAAAATTAATAAAAAAAAACTTATTTTTATCAAAATTTAAAGTATTGATTTATATTAAAGATATCATATTTAAATTAATTTAATAGAATGTAAAAAAATAATTAAATATTTATATATATTTTACATTAAAATAAAATCTTATTTTTTTATTAAATTTTATTAATATTTTAAATACTTTAATAATTTTAAAATTACAATTAAATATTGAAAGGTTTACATGAAAAAATAAAATCAATATAATATATATTTAATAAAAATAATATTTAAATATACGTATCAAAAATACAGCAATATTGGTAGAATACACACAAAATGGATTTATTAAAAATGAAGATCTATGTGCGGTAGCATAGAAAACACACAAGAACGTATTGATAGAAATAATATAATATGTGGGCTCATGGCCTACAATGATTGCAACATAGACATAGCATTTATTTGATGAAAAATATTTTAGAAAATCTCATGCGTATAGTCATAGCCAAAGGATATATTTGGTAGGCCTTTGCCCATTGACGAAGAAGCTAAAGTATTACAGAATACACCTCAGTTAGAAATGGGGTTACCTATGTGAGTTAAGCCATTTTCCCCCAAATACATGCATATGTTATTTTCTTAAATTTCATTTAAATGAGACACATTATTACCTCGGGCCACAACAGTTAAGAAGATAATGTTCATCAGAAGATAATAGTATGCATTGAATCTTATATTGACGTTTTTTCCTTACTTCATTGTTGCTAGTCGCGTATTGAAGATAATAGTGAAGACAAAGTGAATATTAACATATTATGGGTGGGCATCGATCCAATAGACAGAAGAATAGGTTTGTCAGACATTGCAGTTGCAGCTACACTAGTAAATATGCAGAAAGGACAAAAGAAATAAAATAAGGAAAATAAAATGTGGACGCCTAGACAAGGTACGTTTTCTATCTAACCAAATGGCTAAAGATGCTAACTCCAAACAATCAATGACTCCATGACATGAAAAGATGCATATCAACGTGAGATTATGCAACCCTTAAGATGATAGAGCTTTTAATATGATGGAAATAGATTCTTTGTTGCCAAATCTGCAACATACAATTTCTATTTTATCTAAAAAAAACCTCCCCACGTATGATTATTGTATCCCAAAATAAAGGCAGAAAAAAAAATGAAATCAGATTATGTGATGCTTGTCAATTTCTATAATATGTGTTGCAACGAAATAATGATAAAAAAAAAACAATATTCTTATAAATCTAGGAGTAAATTTGTTTTTACGTTAATTAGCATTCCCACCATGGTGATTTGAATGAAATTGTTATTCAAAACAAAAGTCATTTGAAAGACTTGGTTGTTAATACGGTGATTCCTTCAATAATCAAAGATTTTATTTTTTCATGCCCTCCTTCTAGCGTCAGATGTAAACACCAAAATCTGCAAAATTGCTTCAAACAAAACCCATTAGATTTTGGGTTAGTTTATAACAACTAGATTCAAAATTCCTATGAAACATTCAATCATATTTAAAATATGAAAACTAGATAAATAGAAAAAAGATAGCTAAATGAAAGCATATGGAAACATGACCAAAATGTATTCCATAGTAGGAGTGGTGCTCCTCATGATGTAGAAAGGATGTCCTTTTCCACCCCCTGATAAGCAAGATTGCCAAAATGAAAGATGATGATGCAAATGTCAAGATTGTGCATCAAATTGTGTTGTTTTTGTGTTGTTGAAAATCCTTGGTTTTATAGATTCAAGGTTGAAAGATTGAGTGATTTTGGATTAATGTGGAATCATTCATGAGCCAATGACAAGATGTCACTTTTCAAGATGTGAGAGGATGAGGGTTGTGCAGGTTTTAGCCAATGTGCTAGTTTGAATTTTGAATTTGGATGAAATGACATGTTTAGGGGTGATGAAAGGTGCATTATATGCCAAGTTTTACTTGTGCAAGAGACATGTAAGAGCATATGTAAGAGCATTTAATTGTTTGTTGGAAGGGACAAGTCCTTTGCAGGGAAGATTCAAATTTATAGAATATTCCATCTTGATGCCCTTTTGAAAATAATTAATAAATCAAAGAAATGAATTATTGGTGCAAGTGGGTGGGTTAGTAACTTAGTTGAGAGTCTAGATTTGACTCAAGTTGAGTCAAAATCTAGAGAATGGGTGATTATGTTTAGAGGTTAATTAATCCAAATTAATTAACTTGGAGGATTTTAGGAGTTTTGGTATTTGATTAAATCATTTTGATTTATTGAATCAAATGAGAATAACATTTGGACTTGATGAAATAATTTGATTTATTTAATTAAGTATGATAAAGCTTAGACAATTAATCAATAAATTGTTTTAATTGATTAATAGTAGAATTGAATGTTAATTAGAGTGGGATTTAGATGCGTGATGTTGATTATTTTACGTGTCTACAATGTCATCTGAAAGAATACATGATGCATGCACCTAGCCAAACATTCCAATAATTTAATTTAATCCATTTGAGCTTCTTCACATGATTCTCATTTCATATATTTGAGTGTGTACTTATATGGCTATTTAATTTATCTATATCTTGCACAATTTATTACGTTTATAAAATTTTATGGTGAAAAATATTCGATATGTAATAACTAAATATTTTATTGAGAATTAGTCATTTTATAAGGAGAGTAAATATAATATTATATTTGTTATACTTTCGTATTTTAGCATGTCTATTATATTTGGGGACATTACAATGTATTTTTATATTTAATTAGCCTTCACTCCTTTCTTTTAGTTGGCATAGGGCTCTTTTTTTCTTATATTGAAGACATGTTGAATTACAAATAAATAACCACATCCAAGTCTTCTACATCCATGAATTTTTCTTAGATTTGGGTAACAACTCTTCCTACTGGACATAGAGGACATTTACCAAATAAATAAATAAATTGGAAGTATCTATATATGAAACTTAATGTTCTCAAAACTTCTAGTGACATAAACGACATTTAAAAACATTAAAAATTATACATATATATATGAACAATGTCACCACACTAAAGATTAAAATAAAATAAAAAATATGATGCACTAGGGGATACATTCCATGTTGAGATGATATATAAATGATATAATCCTTTTATATTTTGGACAAAATATTAAAGGAAAAATTTCATCTTATCAAAACAATTGTGTTTTCAATATACTAAACTTTATATATATATATATATATATATATATATATATATATATATATATAGAGAGAGAGAGAGAGAGAGAGAGAGAGTCAGTCCATACACTAAAATTTCAACTTGTAATTGTAAAATAAATTATTTAAGGAAAAAGTTTGAAATTTATTATATAAAAATTGGCATTCTACTTGACTTCTTTTTTTATTTTTTTTGTTGAGGGTTACTCAGGTTTTTAACTTGGTCTGAACCTAGATAGACCCTTACTGTAACACCACAAATCTAGAAACTTAAACTATTACCACACATTAGCATGATGTGAGTTTTAAAATAAAAAAATATAGTAGCATTCCTATGAAATATACAAACATGGTTAATAATGTTAAACTAAATGAAAGAATTAGAAAAACACATGAATCATATCTAGATTCCATATTGGATTTGTGCACCTTGGGTATCTGAAGGATCCATTTTTCAATCGTTGATAAGCTCAAATGATGATAGACAAAGAGATTCAAAATGAACTCAAGTTTCCTATAGTGAGAATGCTCCAATCTAGATGCCAATGAAGCAGAAAACCCCTTGAATTTATAGGTGAGGTTGAAGAGAGAAGAGAAAAAGTTGAAGAATATGGGAATAATCCTCAACCAATGGGAAGGAGCCACTTGTGACTATGTGAATGGCCCATGGTTGAGCAATTTTTGGTCAATGTGCCAATTTTAAATTTGAAAATAGCATTAAATGCATATGGTTGAGAGGTTTGGGGGAATTTTTTTTGAAAAAATAAATAAAACAAAGGGAGTTAATGAGACCATATTCCTTGTGAATATACATTGTGAGGAAAATAGAGGTTTTAATAAATATAAATAAATTATTTATTGTGCAAGTGGGAAAAGTAAAAGGATGGGACATAGGTTTAGATTAAATTAATTAGGATTGGATTAACTTAATGAGGAACTAGGTGATTGTGACATTTTCATTTAGACTTGTGGGTTAAAAAAAATCAAAATGAGAGGATATAATTATCATTAGCTATTTAATTAAATACATGTGATTTAATTAAATCAAGAAAATTGAGGAGATAAATAAAAATTGATTTATTTAATTAAAAAGATAACCTTAGTGAATTAATTGAATTGATTTATTTAATTAATGGATGAAATAATGTTAAGTGAAGTGTGATTAGATGCATGAGTCAATTTTGCATGTCTACATTTTGTCCCTCTTTGAAGCAATGTATTTGTTGCATTGGTTCAAAGAATGATGCCGTAGACATCGAGATTAAAAAATTTCTAATTTTTTCGGATGTCGTAGCGAAAAGAAGTATGATAGGAGATTTCCCCCTCTAGAGATCGAGCGAAAACATTCAATTTGAGCACAATATCATGACAAGGAGGTTCAAAATGGATCTATGTATGGTGTAGACATGCAAGACTAACATCATGGATTCCTCGTATTATCATATTCACCCATCATTAGACTAACATCATGGATTCCTCGTATTATCATATTCACCCATCATTAAACAAACCAAGGTTATTTAATTAATCTCCTAAATTCATTCATTCAAATTAACATATTTGATTGAACAAAATAAATCTTTATTTAATTAAATCTAAAAAAAAATTCTCCTCATTTTGATTTATTTAATCCTGAAATATAAGTCAAAAGAAAAAATCACCTAATCTCTTATTAAATTAATCAAATCTTGATTAATTTAATTCTATTCACCTAAATCCTCTAGATTATTCCACTTGCAGCAATAAATCATTTAATTGATGGGTGAAAGCATGAAGTTGGGCCCACGAAACGTAGAATTTTTTTCCATTGAAAACAAGATCCCACTTTCTAAAAATTGGTATCCCGTTTGCTAGAGGGTTCCGAACGGGCGGAGAGGATACGAGATCCTGGTTTGTAAAGAACACCAGGATCCCGTTTTGTAAGACTATTTATTTTTTAAAAAATGAATAAATCTCCAATTTTTCCTACACACATGGGATCCCGGTTTGAGAACAACAGTGACTCCCAAACGACCTCCACGTACCCATACTCTTCCCTTTTTTTTTTTCCATTTTTTCATTTGAAATTGAAATTCTTGATAAATTTACTGTATCTAGAATGTTAATTTGAAATTTTATTTCCATTTTATTTTTCAAATAAGAAGGTTTAGAAATAGACTAAAAAATTAGGTCAAATTGTGAATATTTTCAATAGAAACAAAAAAATAAAACTTGGATTGTATTTTAGAAACAAAATTTAACTTTTGAAACTTGAATTATTTGATGAAACAAAAACAAAAAAAAATTCAAAACCCTAATTGAAACAAAACAAAAAATGCATTTCAAACCCTAATTGAAACAAAACAAAAAATGCATTTCAAAAGCCCTAATTGGAACAAAAAAAAAAAATGCATTTCAAAACCCTAATTGAAACAAAAAAAATAAAAATGCATTTCAAAACCCTAATTGAAACAAAACAAAAAAAATGCATTTCAAAACCCTAGGAATTGAAGTAAATTGAAAATTTGCATTTAGATTATGAAAACCCTAATATTCGAGTTGAAGAAAATTCTTTTGCATTGCTTAAATGTTTTAAATTTGATTTGCATTGTATGGATAAAATGATATGTTAAAATTTAGTTTCAATGTTAGATTATAATTAGATTAGAAAAACTTTCCATTTTTTGTGAAATGTATACCTTATTGCTATATGATTTTTCATTTAAAACTATCTTTTATATGAATTTTGATAATTACATTTAGGTCAAATAATCAGTCTATTCTAAATCTAGCTTGATCTGGGGTCTATTCAAAACCTTAAGTGAGGATTAAATTCAAAATCTAGCTTCATTTAGGGATCTACGGTTCTTGAATTGAAGTTGAACTACTTAAGAAGAAATGTGGTATTTTGATGAAATGTCAATTAAATTAGCGATGGTAAATAAATCAACTCTCTTTTAAAAATATAGATGTCTATACTATTAGAGAATAAATGAAAAGTTTGAATAATTAATTATTATAAATTGAGATTTAAGTTATAATCTATTTTGAAGAAAAATATATTTTTTACATACATTTTTGAGAAAAATAATGGTAAGAAATATATAAATTAATTTAAATAATAGAGTTTATGACATATGCATAATATTTGTTTTTTGTGAAATTAAATGAGAGGGTTACTTGACACTTATAAATTAGTTTTATTAAAAATGAAGATTTAAGTTATTAAGTAGTGGCATTTAAAAACACCTAGGGGCACTTATTGTTGGATCTCAATTGTCATGTTCTCATAGGTTAGCCTGAATGATAAGATCGAGTTCATGATTATGGAAATGATTGAGGAGAATAGTATTCAAACTTGGAAATGGTGATCCATAATTATATTAAATTTAGGTCCTCATATTGAAGTGTTCCTATCATATAGTACTTTCAAAAATTTAAATAATTTGTGAATAATGATCAAGTGTAATTAAATGATAAAATAAAGACAATTGAATGCCTTCAAATACTAAGCAAGTTTAGTTGGCTCATAATGTATTATTAAATGTGTAAGGGATGGAAAATTTTGAGTGTAAATTTTAAATTTTTAATGATTAAATCCATGGTTTAGGATTTACCATATATATGTACTTAGAGTATTGGTGTAGGATTTAAATTTTTGCACTAGTTACCTAGACACTAAATAATCTAAATATTTTTGTTCTCTAAGTTCTTTTAGGTTCTTTCAATTACAAACAATCTAAAATAAAATACTTTCAATTCAAATTTAACTAATTTTATATTATACATGTTTTATATCATAAAATTCATTTAAGTGAGTTCAATATTAATGTAAAAAATATTAAATAAAATAATCTTATATTCAATTAAAAAAACATCTAGTTAAAATATACATCAAACTCAATCTTAATCACACATAATTATGTGTTTCTATTATGGTAATAGTCAATCTATTCATAAAATAAAAAAATATTCATAAACTAGGCACTAACTTGCAAGTCCATTATTCTAAGGGGCACCCAAACTTCACCCTAAGTTCACTAAAATCCCTAAGCCCTGAACTCTAAAATATAAACCCTCAACACTAAAGCATCCATTTTGTCTTAGGACCTTATAATCAAATTTGGTTGCCTTAGGCAACTCCACCAAATTTGATTCCCTTAAGCCATGTCATTTTGTCATAGAACCTTACTACAAAGATCCTGTTAAGCCAATTTTGATTCCCTTAAGCCATGCCATTTTTTAGTAGAACCCTACTACAAAGATCCCCTTAAGCCATCGTATTACCGTAAACCCTAAAATCTAAACTCTAAACCCTAAATAGGCTAAAGACATCATTTTTTCACCAAATTTTATTCACTTGAGCCATGTCATTTTGTCCTAGGAACTCACTAGACATAGATCTCTTCAAGCCATCCTATCACCCTAAATCATAAATCAATGTTTTAAGGGGTCCTAATATGATATTTCTTAATGGGATGAAAGAAGTTCTTAAAATTTGGTGAAGTTGCCCAAGGCAACCAAATGTAACAATAACAAGATTGTGCAAGATTATAATATGAATGATATTTGAAACAAGACCTATCTCAATCAATTGTTCCACAAGAAAATGTTCTTCACTAAAGCATTCATTTTGTATTAGGACCTTAAAATCAAATTTGGTTGCCTTAGGAAACTCCACCAAATTTGATTCCCTTAAGCCATGTTATTTTGTCCTAGGACCTCACTAGACATAGATCCCCTTAATCCATCCTATCACCCTAAATCATAAATCGATGTCTTAAGGGGTCCTAATATGACATTTCTTAATGGGATCAAAAAAATTCTTAAAATTTGGTGAAGTTGCCCAAGGAAACCAAATTTAACAATAGCAAGATTGTGAAAGATTATAATATGAATGATATTTCATGATCTAGAATGGTGAGTTGAAACAAGACCTATCTCAATCGACTGTTCCACAAGAAAATGTTCTTCACTAAAGAATTCATTTTGTCTTAGGACCTTAAAATAAAATTTGGTTTCCTTAGGAAACTCCACCGAATTTGATTCCCTTAAACCATTTTATTTTGTCCTAGGACCTCACTAGACATAGATCCCCTTAAGCCATCCTATCACCCTAAATTGTAAATCGGTGTCTTAAGGGGTCCTAATATGACATTTCTTAATGGGATAAAAAAAATTCTTAAAATTTGGTGAAGTTTCCCAAGGAAACCAAATTTAACAATAACAAGATTGTGCAAGATTATAATATGAATGATATTTCATGATCTAGGTTGGTCAGTTGAAACAAGACCTATCTCAATCAGTTGTTCCACAAGAAAATGTTCTTCACTAGAGCATTCATTTTGTCTTAGGATCTTAATGAAATGTTCCACAAGAATCCTATAGGATCTTAATTATAATATGAATGAGATAAATCATGATCTAGGTTGATTAATTTACGGTTTAGGGTGGTAGGATGGCTTAAGGGGATCTATGTTAAACTCTAAACTATAAACCCGATAACATTCATAAATTGTCTAATATTAATAGTTAATTGTATTTTCATTCAAGTAACTTGCCTTAGACATAAATGAGGCTTAAAATTTTATTTTATCATATGTATTCAATTAGGCCATTTATATTGAATGGTTTAAAGGTATAAATCCTAAACATGTATCTTACATTTTAAAATTGCAAATCTAATGCAGGTTCACTCATATCTTCTAGATATCACATGGATCGATTCAATAATATTTGCAATCAAATCTCCACACCCTCCATCTCCACCACCTTCACTTCCACCTCCGCCCACTCCACCTCATAATCCCCCACCTCCACCACCTGAAATCGATGGTGCTCGTTTGCAAGCGTGAATCAATTCCAGTGTTAGAACCATCAAAGATCAAATCAACATTATTAAAAATAAAGAATTTGTCGCACCACCTATGAGGATGATTGCATCTAGGATGCAAACCATTGTTGATGCTGTTAGGGCTATGGATGGGATCTTATATGAGCATCAACAATGGCTAGAGGAGAGGAGAACTTCTGATTCTGATAAGGAAAACACAAATAAATGAAGAGATGCAGTAGAAAGCCACAACAGTTTTTAAATTAAGACAATGATATTAAATAGTTATGAATTTATGAATTCAGTGAATGATGGATATTTTCTGTGATGAATTTGGTGAATGATGAATTTTTTGTGACGTGAATTTATGATTTTGGTTCTAGATGGATTTATATATATGCGTTAGACATAAAATGAGCTTTTTGTGAATGTTTCAAGTTTATTGTTTACTATGTACACATGTATTAAAATTGCACATATAGTTGTTAAATTTTGAAATTTATATTTAAATAGTTTACTTCAATGATGTATGCATGCAAATTATGCATGGTATTTTTTATTTTAAATGTATGTACATATTAAATGTATGTATGTTAAATGCATGGTATTTTTTAATTTTAAATGTATGTACATAGTTTACTTGATCAAATTTAATCAATGTATATGTGTGTTTCAATTTTATATGATCTTAGAATATGTATGCATGTATCATATTTAAACAAATTTGCATGTGTGTTTAAAATTTAACTATTTCTTGTAATTTTTTAAGTCTGTATGTTAATTTAGTATAATTTAATGCAGGTGCATACTTATATCTCATATCATCAGGACCATCAGGACCATTGATTCTGATCTAGATAGACATAGACGAGACAAAGAACAAATGAGACAATTTTATGCTGATGGTCTCTCTTATAAAGATATATTAGACCTTAAAATAAAAAAAGCCCACCTAGCCCCCTACTTTCTCGACCCCGTTACTCGACAGCCCATTGTTGGGAAAAAATCTAGAATATCCATGAGGTGGTGCATACATCCACAGATGAGTGCACATTTTTGGGATCGATGGTATATGGTTTTTTATAGTCCCCCACATGCTAATTGGGAGTGCCCATTGTATTTTTTGAGGAAATTATATATAGAGTTTGTTATGGGGCACAAGCCCAATTATTTTGATTTTAAATAATTTCAGGGTGTTGGTGGTGGCATGCCACAACAGAAGTTAGGGGCAAGGGTTGATCCCCAACGCCTATGCATGCACAACCCCTTGTTGTTGCTCCTTGTCCTCCCATTCCTGCACATATGCATCATCGATCTATGGTCTTGACATTAGGTTCCCTTAGTACACTCGTAGGAGACCTTGATCAACATGCTTCTGTGATAGTGGGTGGGGAGCATAGAGATGATGATGATGATGGATGAGTGTTCTATGGAGCTGGTCTGAGTACCACTCCAAGAGTGTCAAGGCCCGTCCCACATGTATGTACCAGTTGCCATCAAGTATGCTATGGACCTGATCAGTCCACACCTAGTTCAAGTGGACGTGGAGATTATGTTGGTTCATTTGGTCACACCAGTTCATTTGTAGAGTTTCTTACATGAGGCGAACATCTTGAGGACATTGGTACACAGGTATAAATATGCATCTACACATTCATTTTATAAATTTTTTGATGAATGTATACATCAAAGTAAAGTTTGCAATACATTTTAATAATCAAATTGTTTGGTGTATAGATGATAGTAACGATGGGGCAATCATTTGTTCCATGAGTACATACATTGACACCAGTCCTTATTGGCAACCCTTATGGGGTATTTTGATTTCAATTTTTTAAATTATAAATGAAATGATTTTTAACTGGAGTTTTAAATTTATAATTGAATAACATATATGTTTGAAATATTAATGTTGGTTTAGGTGAGTGAATCGGCTTCCACGTCAATTCCACCTGAGGGGTTGTTGAGCACTCCTCCACTATCGACCATCATAGACCACGGGTAGGTAAATTTATATTGTAAATTGTTTAACTTACATTAGTATAGTTACAATTATGAATTTTTAATTCACTATATATATGAAATGTGCATATATGCTTGTAAATATTATAAGCTTGTGTTACATGTCTACATGTCTGTCTAGGTTGATAACACAATCATAATGGGCATCGGGCGAACATTAGATTTTACGGTTACTCATGGGGCCTCTGATTTTCAGGTTGTTTAAATAAATTTCTACACAAAATGTACAGACTTGAATATATATATCTTTACCTAATTCAAGTATGTACATGCTTTAACTTTGATCTCTTAGGACTATGTTAGTGTGAATTTCAGCCCTGACCCAGATATAGTTAAACCTCCAGGAGGGCATGTGGAGCAAGCTCTAGATCAAATGGTAATTTAATTTTTTTATTATATTTAAATTCAACTATAAATTATATATTGTGAATATATAACTAAATAATTTTAAATTTCAAATTGAATATTAATATAATTTGAGCTAATACATGTTTTAAATTCTTTTTCTTTTATAGCATGTGACACATCTAGTAGTTGAGAATGTACAAACATGTCCTACAGAAGAGGGTGCACAACCTATGGATATGGTACAATTAAAATATGATAAATTATAAATTAATTTCAATTAAATCATTTTTAATTGTAGACTTCTGCATCTAATTTCAATTTTTTTTGTCTTGTTTGTGTAGATTGATTTAGAGAATGTAGAGGTTGCTTTAGGTGCAGTAGAGCATCCAAACCTAGATATGAAGGTAATTTAATTTTAATATGATGAACTATAAATTAAATAATCATTTTTTTTTTTCCATTGTCTTACATATGATTTCATTTTTCTCTTGTACAGAGTGTTTCAGTTCATCTGCATAGTCTGCATGGCACGAAGAGGTGTCTTGATTATAGAGACAATACATGACCTAGAAACATGATTTTGTGGGTTATATTTGTTTATTTTGTGGACTATATTTTTGGTTTGTCACATACTTTGTTGGACTTTATAATTCATGGTTCTTGAGTACTAAGTTGGACTTTAGTTGATTGGTTGTACTTTGATGGACTTTTTTTCATGCACTTAATATATTTACATAAATTATGGCCTTTATTATTGTTTGAAATTTTAATTTACACATACATTTATGCATTTTATGTTCATAGTCAAGATATTAATATAGGACATTAATGTGAAATTAAATATAAATATGAAATTAAAGTTGAAATTAATAGCACATTTTAATAATTATAGTTTACAAATTTAGTGATCTTATACATGATATGTACATTCAATAATTAGCTAGGTCTTCACACTGCCTAATATCATAATTAGTCAATAAATCATAATTTACAAACCAAAGCAATTTGTTTATATACCAGAAAGGACAAAATTTTAAGAAATAAAAAAAACCATACAAGATTAGAAAACAAAAAAAATAATAAATTCTATAAATAATAAAATCCAAAACTAATTTATAATCTATCAAAACAAATAATGGCATCCAATACAATTTTTTAAGCTGTTAACACAAATAATGGATTCCAATACTAAATTATAAGGCGTACATTGAAAACAAATAAGGGGACATCTTAAGGGGTCATAATACGACGTCTTTATGGGATGTCTTAAGGGTTAATAAAAGAATGCCTTAAAGTGATGTCTTAAGGGTTCATAATAGAACGTCTTAAGGGGTCATAATAGAAAGTCTTAAGGGGATGTCTTAAGGGGATGTATTAAGGGTTCACAATAGAATGTCTTAAGGGGATGTCTTAAGGGTTCATAATATAACATCTTAAGGGGATGTCTTAAGGGTTCATAATAGAATGTATTAAGGGTTCATAATGCAAAGTCCTAAGGGGATGTCTTAAGGGTTCATAATAGAACCTCTTAAGGGGATATCTTAAGGGTTCATAATAGAATGTATTAAGGGTTCATAATGCAAAGTCTTAAGGGGATGTCTTAAGGGTTCATAATAGAACCTCTTAAGGGGATATCTTAAGGGTTCGTAATAGAATGTATTAAGGGTTCATAATGCAATGTATTGATGGTTCATAATACAATGTCTCAAGGGGATGCCTTAAGGGACCATAATACAATGTCTTAAGGGGTCATAATACAATATCTTAAGGGGTCACAGAACATTGTCTTAAGGGAATGTCTTAAGGGATCATAATACAACATCTTAAGGATATAATTGATTTAGCAATAATGTATGGATGAAATTTAATGATTTGAAGACATACAAGAACATATTTGTACATATATGTCATCTCAAAATAATGTTTACAAAATTTGGATATGCCATCTCAAGAGCATCTCAAACTCATGCGCAGAATGTAATAGGTCTTCACACCACCTAATACCAAAAAGGTACAACCAATATCAATGAAATCATCAAAACATACATAATTTAATTTATATAAAACTAACTATATGTACACAACTCAAGTACCTACATTTAAAAGTATTCCACACATGTGTAGGTTGAATCCAGACATCCTCTCCTTTTTGTTTCAAAGTATGAGATCAATGCAATGATGGCTTAAGGATACAAAAAAAGGATAATCAATCAATTTAAAATATTAATACACAAGAAATATCAATATGTAATCAAAACATGTATTTAAATACATTTTTACTAATAATTACCTCTATTTAAAAGGATAATATAAAACTTAAACTATATTTTCCCATATTTACTTATTCCATTGTACCATCTGCATCCTCTCTTTTCTGTAATGCATCCATGATTGTATCATGCTCTTCCATAGAAATTGTCCATAACACTTTATTTGCAGGTCTTCCGCGATACCAATCTAGTTTTATATTTGTTTCCACCACCGAATGTGAATAATGTATATATTTTTTATGCAGTTCATAATCTTTGAATGTAGGTAGACCATTCTTCCTTGCTAGGTATTTTCGTAGCCAAGTGCCAACAACCACAACCGATCCTATTGGGAAATATGAAAATAATCATCGTATAAGTTCTCAATTTTTTCTTAATGAGATGAAAAACTTGTTCTAAAATATTGTTATCAAAATTTGCTTAAGGGGATGTCTTAGGGGGATCATGGTACCTATTGGATAATGATATCCATCATCATCTTCTCGAGGTGATATTAACTTATGTTTACTCTCCACATAATGAGATAACCAATATTTTGTTTTCTCTTCATTCCCCTCAGGTGCAACAACAACATACACATGTCCTGCAAACACAAATTGATTTAATAAATTGTGCATATCAATATAAATATTTATTAGTACAAAATAACCTAATAAAGCGATATTATATTAAATAAATTGAATTAAATTACCTTCTTGTACAAGGTCTGAAACACAGTCATAGTCTTCAGATGCAAACACTTGATCATTTTCTTCAATGGTTCTTTCATATTGATCATGTCTTGTGAAGGTGTCAACAATCTTTGCTCCCACTATTCAATCTATTATGTATTTTCACATGCTTCCCAATCTTTTGAGATGCAAAACTAGAAAAAACATACAAGATCCTTTGTCAAGATAGTCCATATGATTGTTGTCGAACTCGTAAACGAATGCCATTTAGTAGATCCACTAATTGTCTCATAGTCAACTCTAGGTACAATTTTATCTTCTTCAACCAACCAAAAGAATCGATGAACTCTAAAGTACTCACTCGAACTAGGTCTAGATAATATTGTATTACACCAATCAACAATCCCACATGCATCTTTAAATTTTAGTGCATCTTCAAATTTTAATTTTTCTCTAGCAAGAATTCTTTTGACACATGCACCAGCTCCATCATGTTCTCCTTTACCATGCCCAGCTTCAAAAAAACTCCATATATGTTGGACATTAAGCTCTTTTTGAATCCTACTTAACCTATAGAACATTCGAGCATTCTTGAACTGCCCCATACAATTATCTTACCATATGAGGTGTTCTTTAATATGGACTCCTCTTTCTCTTAATTTTTTGTAAAATATACTGAAACAGTATTGAACAAACTCTGATGATTGTAATCGGTTGTCACTCAAATAAAAATAATACTCCCTTAGAACTTTAATATCATCCCCAGTGCTATTATTTGCATGTCTATAAACAATATGGACAAACATAGCTACTTGCACTGAATTATAATACTGTGATTAAATTTCCTCTTGCGGAGCTGGAGTATAATTTTCTACAAAATCAACCACTAAAAGTATAGTACCAATTGGAAATGTGTTTCTACATGTGTGAAATTGGCCATCAAGCCATTGAGCATGTTGAGAGTGCATGATATATTTTGGTACTATCTTATTCTTAAATTCACTCATGAATGTATGCACACTAACTTTTTCTGTAACTAAATCACAACGCTTTCCTATTTTTCCATGTTTTAAAGAATAGTGAACATTATTAAATATTTGAACTTCTACTAATTGTAGTCCAAAATCATTATCAACACTTTCATGCATACGAATTCCTAAGAATGAAAGATTTCCATAGTCAATGCATTGTCTAGAAATACAAGAACTTAAATAAAACAGTTTACCATTAGATCTTTCACAAAACAAATTTGAAATAAACTCCCTTATTACTTCAGGTGGCATATTAATACCGCATTCATGTATAATCATGTTAGTATGCAAGGTACAACGTATATATATTGAAAAATATCATAAAAATAATGAAATTGAACATGAGCTTTAAGACAACAAGATATTCGTTGCTTATTAATTTTTACATACCACAATTTACATTTTTCAAAAGACCTTTGACTTATTTTAATATTACCGGGTAACACTAAATCACCACAATTTTTTTTATAGAATTCAGTTTGTGTTGTATCTAGTAGGTGTTTTGGGTGAGGATCGCAAACTTTGAACCCCACTTTTAATTTTAAAACATCTTTAGCATTAGATGAAACCCTAGTATTATCATGCCAATATTTTTCAATCAATGATTTAATTTCAACATTCAATTTCATATCAGACCTCAGGAGTTGACCACTAAAAATCCAACATTGGTTGATAGGATCATTTTCTATAATTATTCTTCTATTTTCCGCTCTTAGCAGTGTTTTAGGATGTATTTTTAAAACTTCACTAATATATCTTACCATTCTTTTATTCAAAGGTGTTTTATTAACTATAGCAGTTGTTATAGCTCTTCTTCCTGCATTTTTATCTTTAGACCAACTATTTTTTCCAATCGATTGAATGGAACTCGCAACAGTACACATAGCATGTTTTAATGATTGATCTTTTCTTTTTGGTTTAACAAAAAAGCCTAACCTTTTGATTATTTTCCTCATTTTTTGCATTCTCATCAATTGCATCATTAGTTGACATTG
Source organism: Sequoiadendron giganteum (assembly GCA_007115665.2). Taxonomy (NCBI): domain Eukaryota; kingdom Viridiplantae; phylum Streptophyta; class Pinopsida; order Cupressales; family Cupressaceae; genus Sequoiadendron; species Sequoiadendron giganteum. The sequence goes on along the minus strand of CM021105.1, from coordinate 614,821,997 downwards.
AATTGTTATTTTTTTATGATAAAAGAATTCGTTGTATATTTTCTTTGCATGTGTTCTTATTTGCCTCCAAGAAATTTGACCAGGAAGATTATCAAAAACACCACTTTCAAGTTTTAAAAAAATATTCTCATTAAATTCAACATCATATTCTAGATTTTCATCTTCATCTTCAATTTCATTTTCATTTTCAACTTCAAAACGATTTACATTTTCATCTTCATTTTCATCAACAAAACGGTTTTCATTTTCAATAAAAGGATTATTCTCAAAAAAAAATTCAACAAAAGGATCATTCTCACTGTCATTTTCAACAAATTCTATAAAATTTTCATTTCTCAAAATATTATCAATTTCAACATTGTTAAGTCTAGCATCTTGTAAAATTTCTACATACGAATTTACCATTTCACTTACATGTGGATTTGAAGACATTCCTGGATTCGTGCATATTGAAACATTATTCATAGCATTGAAAGAGGGATTTGAAGACATAGTAGGACTTGATTGTATAATCATATTCTTCTCCAAATTGACTTCTTTCAAATTAGCTTCATCTACATCCATGGTCTCCTCTATGTTTTCATCTTCAATAGTTGTAAAATTGGATGCTTCCCCATCATTCATTGATTTAATTCTTATTCTTCTTTCACTTTGTCTCTATCTCTCCCTCTCTTTGTTTGCTTCAATTTCTTCAGGAGTCAATGTCTTCCTCCTCTTATTATGACATTTATTTCCCATGATTATAAAATTCTCAAGCACAAATGAATGTAAATAGGGAAATTCTTCAAAAAAATCGATTCAAATTGGAAGTTCAAAACCTAAAAGGACCAAATTCTTCCTCTTGTGTTCCTCAAAACAAATCAAGCCTCCTTTGGAAAAATCAATTCATATTTCAAATTGAAGACCTTTTGTTTCTTTCTTTCAAAAATTGGGATCTCTCCTTTGAAAAAAAATATCAAAAAAGCAAGTCACCACCTGCAAAAAATATGCTCAATGAATAAAATAGACCAATTTTACTGTTCTCGGCCGTACATGTGAAGTTTCAGACTTCACAGTAAAAATTGACAGTAATTTATAATAACACATTTGAAGAGAAACGGGATCCCAATTATAATTGGGATCCTGTATTATTAAAAATGGGATCTCGATTATAAATCAAGATTTTGTATTTAAAGATACGGGATCCCATTTTATAATCGGGATCCCATTTCCTATTATTGAATGTGGCAACTGTTGGCAGGGGAACGAGATCCTGTTTATACAAATGGTTGCCGCATTCAATAATAGGAAATGGGATCCCGATTATAAAATGGGATCCCGTATCTTTAAATACAGGATCCCGATTTATAATCGGGATCACCTTTTTTTAATTTGAATTCTTTTTCGCCTTGTGGTCAGGGTTTTTCTTTGGGTTTTGGTTTGGGAAAAGCATTGGGAGTCTGAACCTAGGCCATCAACCTGGTTTGACCTACAAGTTGAAGGTTCTAACAATGTTAGGGAAAAAAATCGAGTTTGGACATATGGTTGACGACATTTTTTTCAGATTTTTTTGATGAAATTAATACCCATTTTAGATGAGGCAATGCAGATTTCAAATATGTAATTTTTTTTACAATTGGATTATGTTTTCTATTTTTCAATTAATTTCTGATGAAATTGGTCCATAAACTTTAAATATCAGTGTTTTTTACTATTTTAATAACTTTTGATCAACATAACATTTTGAAAAACGGATTACACAAGGGCAAACTTCAGACAATTATTTTAAATTTAAAAAATAAAATGCAAAAAATGATAACTTTAGGTCATCTTATGCATGTCATACATGACGATTTTTCTAAACGTCAAATATGCCTGATAAAAAGTTAACAAAAAAAAAAAATTCAATAAATTTTTTTTTAAAAAATATAGGGCACGCTTTAGTGAGTCGACAAAGCATTAAATTCTCTTACATAAGTCAACTTTTTATTACCTCTCTTCATTCATCCCCCCTAAACATGTCATTTAATCCAAATTCAAAAATTTCAAATTGGCACATTGACCAAAATGTGCACAGTCGTCACCCTCTCACATATTAACAAGTGTCATATTTTCATTGGCTCATGAATAATCCCACATTCATCAAAATATCTCACTCTTCCAACCTTGAATCTATAAAAGCAAAGCATTTCAACAACACAATTTGACTACAACAAGACAACTTGACCAATAATTTGAGTATTGGCATTATCATCATCTTGGCATCTCTTGCTTATCATGGATTCAGAAAGGGCTCTCTTCTCACATCAAGGAGCACCAATCCACTATGAGATAAGGGTTTAATCATGTTTTCATGTGCTTTCATGTCTTTGCTCTCTTTATCTAAGTTTGCATATTTGAATGTGATTAGGTATTTCATAGGGATGTTCTATTTGATTTGCGTAATTTAACTAACAATGTTAATAGTTGTTTGTCTTAAGCATATGCAGATTTAGCATCTACATTCTGACATTAGAAGGAGGGCTTTATTTTCAACTTTTAATCATTTCTTTACATCTAGTCAAATATTTGCTACATAAGCTATATTTTTTTGTTCAATTCATTTAAATTTATGAATGAATCAAATTAAGGGTAATCTTTATGCACTATAGATTCTATTACACATAGCTTTGGTTTAAAGGCAACCATTGTCTATATAATGGAGAAATATTTGCTTCATTTTATGAAGTTTTCTTGCCTGAACTTAGCTCACACATTGTTGTTGTAGCCTGTGAGTACAAATTTGTTATTAAGGTTTCTGCATAGCCCCATTTGATCCATATTCCATCTAAGACATTTCCTTGTGTCATATAATTCGGGCATGCATTACCATTGACTTTAGAGGTACGACGTAGAGGTGGATTCTTTCCTCTCTTTTACTAAATAGATTATTACCTACTATAGTCAGTCCCATTGGTTTTTTACCAAGCGCTAAGATGCCTTTCCTTCTAGCCACGCTTATGTTGAACCCATTGGAGAATGTCTGCACATGCATTTCCATAGCCTTACCTATTCTCTACTCAATGACCTTCAAGATCAAATTATTCTTTGAAAATGGTGGCTTTGCAATAGGTACAATCCAATGGTTATTTTTAGAAGGTGATGTTTGATATTTATAGTTTGGTCATGATTGTTGGTGCACTCCAATAGAGCTGATCAAATTGTTAGTGCTAGTATGAGTAAATCTAATTTGTACCAAAGGTGTGCCTCTTTGACTTTAGGCTGGAAGCTTTACCCTTTGCGTGCCTCTTGGTTTGATTTTGAAAATAAATGTTCGTATCATAAAATTTGTTTTATAAGATTTACCTTCCTTCTTCTTTGATGGTGGTGAAAGTCAAAATTTCTCAAAAAGATGAGAGCGTCCCTACTTTATCACATTTTTATCAACATTTAGGTGCAGCTTCAAATGGCTATAAAATTGTAAAATGAACTGTGGCACTGATTCCATCTGTAAGCACCTTGGTTAGAAACATCTTCAACCACCATCACCACTTGGCACCTGCGCATGGATGTTGTAGAGGTGGTTCCTTTTCCATGATTAAAAATGTTGCCATGCCCACCGATTGTTAAAGGAAGGAATATTTTGTGGAGAGTGCTATTCAATTTCATACATCTCTAAAGAAGTGTCATGAGCTAAGTCTATTTAATAAGTTACAATATACTATATGAATATTCTAATAAGCTATTTTTTAGGTCGTATTATAATCATTATTTTCTAAACATTGATCCGCCGGAAAAATCAAACTATTGGATTTTCATTTTTTTTCAAACTTATATTTGGAATAAGTTACCACTCAGAGAAAAAATTGTGTGCCACTTAGAGATGAAGAGCTGGTCTCTTGTTCAGATCGGAAGTATCTACATTATTGGGCAGCTGGCCCATCAACAAACTACATAGAAATAGGCGCAAGGAAGAACCATCGGATCTAGAACTTCCATTCGTGCAATACTTGTGAATGACTCGATCAATCCTTCTACTGCTACGACGCAAATTTAGATGCATTCTACTACCATACCATCAAGAGGATTAGCAAATCAAACATAGAGTTGGAAAATAAGACTGTAACCATCCGTTGGCTTCTGTTTGCATTTTCATCCTTAGTTGCACCTTTCTTTGTCAAAATTCGAGCTTATTTTCATTAACCATAGTGTGAAGTTTCACTAAATGGTAATGTGAATCTAGTAATCGTATTAGGATGGAATATGCCTAATCTGAGAATGTCCATTGTGTAATATCTTTTTGCTTATGCATATCCAAAATAGTTTGCATGAATCCCTTATACATTAGATAAGAACACCGACATAAGAATTAGTTACCTTACACTCAATGTGAAAATATTTTGTTGCAGTAAATCATCTTCTACAAGGAAGTCAAGAAACATAGACACCATATATATAATCAATGCATTATAGATTGATCTCATTTTTGTTTTTTTTGGTCAGCCTACTTTCCTAGAGATAGAGGCTATCTTTTTTACATTAAGGTGTTCCTCGATGCTTGATCCACATATTACTCATTCGACACGCTTTTTCCTATGTTGGTGAGTTCAATGCCAAAAGGAATCTAGTGTCATAGTTAGCGTTAATAGACATCTCTATATCTGATATATCTTTGCTGCCTTAAAGTCATCAAGAAAAGAAAAAAAACAGAAAGATTGGAAGAGTGGCCATGTCAAGTAGAATGGCAGGAACATTTATTTGACTGTCAAATATTAGGCGTTGTATCCCTTCGAGTAGATTGCACACTTTAGATTTGCAAAGATCTACTAGCACTTTCCCATAAATGCTCCTGTTGCAAAAAATTGCAAATCTGTTGGTAGAAATTTGGAGTGCTACTGATTCAATTTTAATGCTCTGACCACTCTTATCAAGCAGGCTAATTGTTTGTCAAGACCTTGTTAAATTCTATTAATTTTATAGCCGTGTAGACATTTCAACAGGGGCGACATTCACGTATTCTATGTTGTTATGAATAAGAGAGAAATTGGGTTTGATCTCTTTCATAGAAAATTTTCTTTGGTAGCAGGTAAAGAAATTTCTAATAAGTATCATTTCAAATGACAGAGTAAAGGCATTGTACGGTTTTTTTTTTCTTAATCACCTGCCATAGTCTGCAAGTCATATTTATTTCTTTTAACTTCTGATTGACGCATTTTCAATCCCAAATTTGAAATTGTTAAATGATATTTATTTTCTTAGGGGTTTAGGTGGAATATTTATTGTCATTTGTTTTTGTTCACGATGCTATTGACCTCTATTAGAAGAAATAATAGTTCTGTCAATTAATTTCTTACATTAGAGATTGATTGTCTCTAGAGAATAGCTTGGAAGATACATTTGAGACATTTGTCATTTATTTGCAATCAGTTCAAAATGCTTTAATTTTTTAGTGAAAATAATATTATTAGTTGGCATGTACCTGATTAGATTCGATTTAGTGCAAAGATTTTGAACTAACATCATATTTTTTTATTTTTTTTGTTGTTTTGTTTTATACAGGCCACTACGCGAAATTTGAATTTGATGTGGCTCGCTACTTTGAATCAAGGTGAATAAATGAAAGCAGATTTAGGTTGAAGGATAATGTAATGCCCCGCCATGCAACCCTAGAGGAAGTTGCAAACAACTACTTAACCAAAATAATTTTATTTTATTTTTAAGAAGAATTAACGTAAGTTCACTAACTAATGCCAACAACCTCTAAGGTTATGAGACAAAGGTTATATAGAACCTCAACAAAAAACATGAACTTAACCCATGTCATTCATTTTCTTAGTAATTTTAAACACATATATTCTAATAAGATAATTTGCATCAAAGCATAGAGATAACATTCCATTTCATTAATCACAATTAAAAAATAAGATTACAACTCTCATTCCCTGAATGAGACAAGTCCAATAAATAATTTTATAAATACAACTTCCACCTCAATATCAAATGAGGGGTAAAATGCTACAAGATGAACTGAAATGAAATAAAGCAAGAACTGATACTGAATCCAACGAGCTCTCCAACTGGAAGTCTCATCCACATGAATATGAAGAAATAACCCAACGGATTTAGGTGCATGCCACCCAACCAAGTGAAACCCAAAGGCCCACCCCCCGTGCTAGGAGATAGTAACAAGGAATCCTGGCCAAGACCATCTACCTCTAGATACAGGCTGACACAAAACTGAACCAAACTGAAACAACCGATCTCATGTACCTCACAAGTATAACATATGTACAACACACATACAACACAAGTGCATCACAAGTTCAACTCAACATGGTTAAATTGCTTCAAGACATAAAGAAGATCAAGTAGGTTAAGGGAACCATAGACATAATAATCAAATACCAACTAAGGTCATATGAGATAGGCTATGGAAATCATACCCACGATAAACAAGCACCAATTATTGTCCTAGACAGAGTGTCATCACACAGCTCATCATGAGTTACCCACTGCGGATCTTCATAGACTCCGGCCCCCATAATGGGTTATCCTGGTGGCCTCTACTGATCCTCAACCCTCAGACTTACTAATGCGGGATCAAATACCTGTCATAAAGACCAGATAGATAACCTTTCCATTCTAGGCCTTCTCACTTACCCCAAGTCTAAACAAGCACTTGCGAATATGAGTGAGCCTAGAACTTATCTTGATTAGTGTGCAGTACCACCTAACCTCTAAGTACATTGATTTAATTATCACTTGATTTGTTGCCTCCAATGTTGGAGTGCGTTTCAGTTTGTGTCACCTCCTGAGAAAGGAGTGGTCATGTTATCTTGTTTGTTGCACCTTTTTTTCCTTGGTGATTGGATGGTGTGTGTTGTCAAGTAGAAGAGTGGCTTCCGTTTGGGGCCACAACCTAGAAAAGGTAAGATTGGGTAACCTTCAGAAGTAGTTAATCAAGTGATAATTAAACCAATGTACTTAGAGGTTAGGTGGTACTGCACACTAATCAAGATAAGTTCTAGCCTCACTCATATTCACAAGTGCTTGTTTAGACATGGAGTGAGTGAGAAGGCCTGGAATGGCAAGGTTATCTATCTGGTCTTTATGACAGGTATTTGATCTCGCATTAGTAAGTATGAGGGACGAGGATTGGTAGAGGCCACCAGAATAACCCATTATGGGGGTCGGAGTCTATGAAGATCCGTAGTGGGTAGCTCATGATGAGCTATATGATGACACTCTATCTAGGACAATAGTTGGTACTTGTTTATTGTGGGTATGTTTTCCATAGCATATCTGATGTGACCTTAGTTGGGATTTGATTATTATGTGTATGGTTCCCTTAACATACTTGATCTGCTTTATGTTTTGAAGAAATGTAACCATGTTGAGTTTTACTTGTGATGCACTTGTGTTGTACATGTGTTGTACTTGTGAGGTACATGTGATCAGTTGTTTCATTTTGGTTCATTTTTGTGTCAACCTGTGTCTAGAAGTAGATGGCCTTGGCTAGGATTCCTTGTTACTATCTCCTAGCATAGGGGGTGGGCCTTTGGGTTCCACTTGGTTGGGTGGCATGCACCTAAATTCGTTGGGTTATTTATTCATGTTCATGTGGACGAGACTTCTTGTTGGAGAGCTCGTTGGATTCAACATTAGTTCTTGCTTTATTTCATTTCAGTTGATCATGTAGCATTTTACCCCTCATTTGATATTGAGGTGGAAGTTGTATTTATAAAATTATTTATTGGACTTGCCTCATTCAAGGAATGAGAGTTGTAATATTATTGTTTAATTGTGATTAATGAAATGGAGTGTTATCTCTATGCTTGGATGTAAATTATCTTATTGGAATGTATGTGTTTAAAATTACTAAGAAAATGAATGACATGGGCTAAGTTCATGTTTTTTGTTGAGGTTCTATATAACCTCTATCTTGTAACCTTAGAGGTTGTTGGCATTAGTTAGTGAACTTGCTTTAATTGTTCTTAAAAAATAATAAAAATTAGTCTTGTTAAGTAGTTATTTTCAACTTCCTCTAAGGTTGTGTGGTGGGGCGTTACAGATTAAGCATCTGAATCAAACTTGAACTTGAAAAAATAGAGAGCATTTTTTAATGTTTGCTGTAATGTTCTAGAGCTTTGATTTTCTCCTCTCGTTTTCTGTTTTAAACCAACTCACCTTTCTTTTGAGGGTTAAAAATAATCATTGATTGGTTTTTTTCAATGTTAGGATAAAATTAAACCTTAGAAACTCACTAGACTCTTTGATTTTGGTCTAAAAATTTTTACAAAAAAACTCACCCATTTTGATTTCGAGCCTTAAAATGAACCCATCATTGCTTTGAAAATTAAAATGAACATGTGCATTTGGATTTTTTATAATATTTTTCACAAAGTAATATCATCTAAATATGTTTTCTCTTCTCTCGCGCCTCATGGCAATATTGAGAATCAAAAGTCTTTTTATGATATTAACTTCTCAAAAATATTTCTTTCACATTTCATTTTGGGATTAAAATTGAACAAAACATCTTGCGAGATTGAGTAAACATATTGCATGTGTTCTCCCTTTGTTTCTAAATTAAGGTTCATCGAACTACAAATATGTTTGCTCACTTTTTTTTATCCTAAAGGACCTACCTTGTGGGAAAAATTACTCACCCATGGGAACGAGCCGATCGGTAACACACTAAGGACAAGTGTATTTCCAACCAGGATATAAAAGTGGGTAATGGAATAAAGTTCAGTATCGCACAATTGGCTCTGAGGAGAAGGGTAGCAATGGTCTCTCACTGCATGGGTCAATCTCCATGACTGGAAAGTCCAAACTAAAACCCCTTGTTTAAAAAAGGACAAAATACTATGTATTTTTTGGTGCAAAAGGTCATGTCCTTTGAAGCCACCCCACATATACATGCAATTTTTTTGTAGAGATGAAAATTATGCCATGGGATATTCATGGGTACTGATGCTTGGCTGACTCGAGAAGTGAGTGCACTGTAAGGGGGAGCCTAGTCATCAAGCATCTAATCATCCACACTGAATATGCATAGGTGGATTTCTCCAAGTGGGAACCCAAAAAATATTGTCTTTTCAGCCTAGGGTTGTGCATGTCATTGGAATTAAAACACTTTGCTTGGATCCAAAATAGTGGAAAATAAACATTCAACGAATCATCATAATTTCAAACCCTTTCGAAGAACAAATACCTTGGAGGTCTCCACATGTTACTACTTTTCCCTAGGGGTTATTATCTCTAAAAGGCTTCTAAACATTCATACATCTAAACTTTGTTTCTCCCAAATTCAACATTAGATAACCTTTGTCTTGATTTCCTTTATTTCCACATAATGCACTTTGTGGGATAAAAGAATATTAGGACATTAGACATTCAGTTTGAAAAAGACAACCAAGATAGTGCTTGTGTCAAAAAGAACTCAATCTAAGTAAGATAATAGACAACTAAACCACAGATGTGCTTGTTCTCTTCTGGGTCATATTGTTTTCATGCAAACATTGGTCTTTTGGTTGAATTAATCTTGGGAAAAAGCATGTTCTTCAAAACCTTGGTCTTGTAAGAAAATCCTCTTAAGTTCATCTAGGATCAATTCAAAAACTTTACCCATCTAGAACATCAACCAAACATCATCTCATTAACAAACTCTAGGGAACTTTGAAGACATCACTTATACTGGAATTCTAAGAAAAATCAACATCACCTTGTTTGACTTAACACACTTAGTCAAATTATCAATCCTCTTGAGCGAATTAACCTCTAGGATAACACAACTTCCTAGGGTTTACAAGTTCAATCATCACCTTGTTTGGCTTAAAACATCTAGCAAAATTATCCTCTTTTGTATGAGTTTACTCTAGGATAACACATCTTCCTAGGGTTTACAAGTTCATTATCATCTTGTTTGACTTAACACACTTAGTCAAATTATCCAATCCAAAATCATCTTGTTTGACTGAACACACTTACTCAAACTACTCTCAATCAAAATCAAATCAAATCAAGTCCTAAAGTCTAGAATTGATCCAAAGTTCCTAAAAGCTTAAACACCTGTATCATTCACCCCTATCATCCTTCTCATTATCATCTTGTTTGACTTAACACACTTAGTCAAATTATACAATCCAAAATCATCTTGTTTGACTGAACACACTTACTCAAACTACTCTCAATCAAAATCAAATCAAATCAAGTCCTAAAGTCTAGCATTGATCCAAAGTTCCTAAAAGCTTAAACACCTGTATCATTCACCCCTATCATCCTTCATCTCATTATTGGTCCTAGACACCTTAGAGGTTGAATCTTGCAAAAAGGTCAAAACACAAGAAAAACATGAGGTTTAAACTCGACTCATAAATCATGAGTAATCCAAGTCTCACAATGTCGATTGATTATTGAAACTCACATTTATGTAGTCACTACATGGCATCATCATCTCCTCCAAACCTCAATGTGAGTGTGCCCAATCTAATTTTTGGACCACCTTTCCCCATGATAGATTTAAATCAAAGTTTGAACATGCAAATCTATCAACCAAATAGTCAATGCATGGGTCTTATTCCAAACAACACTATCCCACAGAATCCATACATGCCAAATGTGAATATAACAAGTACAAATTTACCGAACATTACCATTTTGAATCTACACTTGGTAAACTTTGAGATATATAAGTTTATGAATCATACAAATGTTTTTCAATGTCGAAACAATATGTTAACAACTCCAAGTATGGATCCAAGTCAAGATAACACCATGCAAAATCAAAGTTACCTAAATCCAAGAAATGTGTTTTTGAATCACAACAATGCTCAACCAATAATGCCAAATATAAACATCATACAAAATAAAAACATTGTTCAAGATCAATCTATCCATTTTTCCATGCAAACACCACAATTCTACATTCCAAATATGCTTGAACAAAAACCAAATCAACCATATCAAAGGTGTCAAGATCAAAATCAAGCTCAATTTTTGCGAGAACAGATTGCTTCACTTGCCAAAGTAGTTGATTCATATCACTAAGAGACATCTCCGCCCTAAAATCTATACACTCTTCCATTGGTTGAACCATGTCATCAAAGAATTGAGTTATCTCCACAATCACATCAAGAACAATATCTCCAATGTCAAGAAATTGGATATCACAAAAAGGTCAATTTAAAGTGAAAATATCACAAGGTAACAGATGAAAATACACACCACTTGGGGAACCAATTGAGTCTATCTTGTAATGGATAGTCCAAGAAAATATCCTTAAAATCCCCGTTTATGTGAATTACCAAGAGCCCATGGTGAAACCACTAGGGTATGACGAGAATTCTTTTTGTGATTTTGAAAAAACAAAGGAACACACAAATCGGATTGTATTCGACTCAAAAATATCATCCAAGATCTGATTGATCAAAAGCTAATAGCTATTGGGGACGATAGTGAAAGTTCAACCACTAGCGATAGAATCAATAGTCTCCCCACAACAATTATTGAAAAAAATGATCAAGATCTATCCATTAGTGAGAAAAATGAAGATGTTTCCACCTCAACCAATGATCAAATCAACACACACCATGAGCCGCTTTTCATTCATGATCAAAACTCACCAACGATGCCCAACAATGATCCAATTCAAGTAACGTTAACATCATTTGACCCTATGGCTAAAAACATTGACAATCTCTCCAACATAATTGTTTACGAAAATGATCAAAATCAATCCATCAATGAGAACTATGAAGATATGTCTACCCCATCTAGTGATCAAATCAACATACATTAAGATCCATTTTTTGGTCATGATCAAGATCCCTCCTACAAAGATCTATTTCAAGGAGTGTTGATGTTATTTGATCCTATTGACATAATCTATGATCCATCGATCAATGATCATATTAAAAAAATTTCTACATCACCTAATGAATTAGAGGACATATCTCAAGAACTTATTCCAAAGCATGATCAACATCTATCACCAAGGTCTAACAATGGTCCTTCCCAAGACATATTGACATCCCTTGACCACATGATTGTGGATAGTGAAGTAATCCTCAAAGATCAATGGGATATTTATCCACTTCCCATTCCTAATAACAATCTCCGAGAATCCCTTGTAGATAATCCATCCTTTTAAATTGACCCATGTCAAAATAAATTCTAGAATTAGTCAAGATGAAGAATTTGTATCTCCAAGATACTACAATGATCTAATGGGAACTCTCCTATCTATACATGATGTTGGAAATGATGACCATATCCATATATCACATACCCCTTCATCTACCTATGAGATTATTTCTTTGGATAGACATGTAGATGATCTTCACTCAAAACAAGAGTTTCGTACTCTTGATATCATTACCAAGGAACAAGAGTATCCTACTCTTAACATTTGTACACATGACCAAGATATGGAAAAATCTAGAGACATAACAAAAATAAATCATGAAGAAGGCTCCTACAAAGGTTGTAAATTTGAAACATCCTGTGGAGACATAGCAAAAATAGATCATGAAGAAGAATTTTATGTGGACAATGAATCATCAACACCTCTTGAAGAAGCATTAAAATATGATATTTCAAAAGATGAAGCCAAAGAGGTTAGTTAGGAATTCATCCCACATATGGAGGATCCTATCACTTATAAACTTGGATAACTTACCTTTCTTAGAGCAAGCTATCTCATCAATAAAGAAGTTGTTAGTTTTGAAGATCCACCACATAACAAAGAAGCACCTTGTTTCCAAGGTAAATCATGTCTTGTTGCAAATAAAAAATTTGAGCAGATAAGTTATCAAGGAAGAAGATTAGTTCTACATGAACAAGGTATCCTAGAACCAATGCAGATTATTAGCAATCCTAAGCATCAAGGTCTTTGTTATCTGGCAACTAAAGGATCTAAACATATCAGTGATACCTCTATAAAACTGAGGGCAACTTCATCTCAAGAAAGAATCAACATAGGGAGCACAAATAATCCTAATTATGAAACCAATGCTAATACTACAACACACCACTTCAAGAATATGCATCCACCCATCACCCCATCCAAAAATTGGGACCAAAATCAAAAGAAAGATTTGAATCACAGCATGAATAATTTTATCAATGAAAAAGAAATAGAAAATAATAATGGACAAATAAAATAAAAATGGATACCAAAAAACACAAAGAAAGATGATCCCTATCGTACTCCATTAGTTAAAGAAACTATTGGGAAAAATAAAAAAGGGAAAAGTATCCATCAAAGATTTCCCCAAAGGAAAAAGTTGGATTCTCAAGCAACATAAAAAATATATGGAGTTTGTGGTCTTAATTCCCCACACACTTCTGTATCCACCCATCATTCCCCATCTTCCCAAGTTTGGAGAGTCAAAGGTTCGAAATGGTCAACCAATCGATATTTAATTTCTAAAAAACCTTCATCCATGCCTCCATCCATGATATCCAATTCTCACATTGACCATGTGTTGGCAATGGCCCTTCATCATAAGGATTCAAAAGGCACTCTATCGTGATGTGCTCACAAAAACAAAGTTAAGTCTAGTGTCAACAAAGGAAATCACGAATCTCAAACATTGCATTCAAGTGCACATATCCTGGAAAAAAAAATTCTTGAATCAAGATATCAGTGACACATTTTGATAGAAGCACTAATGTCAGCACCACCAGGCGGTTCAACATAAGCTTAAAATCTCTCAAAAAATATATTAAAAAAAATTCGAAAAAAAGATTTAAAATAATAAAGAAATAAATATTCCTCTAGAAAAAACCATTTTAGTGGCGCTTTGGATAGGTACCATGATGAAAACCTAGAAAATAGGCATCATGTGTAGAATTGAGCACCTACATGCATCATTTCAAGAGAAAAAAATCTTATCACATCCATAATAAACCCAACATTCCAACTATATCATTTGTTGATCCATTAATTATTTATCTATCTACCTTATCTTAATCTTGATGAAGGTTTGGTTCATTATTTACACTTTATTATGATAAACATCTTGACATGGGTCATTTTTATTGATTCTATCTTACCCACCATTTTCTAAGCCTTGAAGCCTTATCCAAATGAGTGTTCCTCTATTCAAACACCTTATCTTGTCACAAGCTAATCTTTGGCATCCTTTACATGATTTTTGTATCTATCCATCCACACACCTATCCAAGAATCCACCCATGGCCATTCAAACATTGCCAGACACTGGGGGAGAATATTTGCATCTTGCTTTGGGAATAAATCTTGACATATATCCTTAAACTTATTTGGTGATCCTAACATTGGTGAACATGTAATCAAATTGATCAAAGAATTTGTGAGCCAAAATCCAAATCACTAACCCATGGCATATTTTGACAAGAAGATGTTCCTTATCAAGATTTATCTTTCATCAAATGTCAATCCATAATCAATATCAATGTCATCTAATATTTACTTCAGCATCACATAAAATCATTGAAAACAATTTTGTTCCAACCCAAGCTTCAAAATCTTGATCAATGATAATCCAATCAATCCATCACCATCTTGGGATATATTTTTGAATCCTTGCACTGTTGTGTATCCTCAACAATGTTATAATCATTAATCCAATTATCTGATCAATCAACCTTAGCTTGGTTTTCAATAAAATAACAAAACAAATCACTGATATCATATCCATAACCAAATTGTCAAAATCAATCAAAAATTCAAAAACATTCAAAACATCAAAAATAAAAACCATTCAAAAAATCAAAAATAGGAAAACATTCAAAACATCTAAAGTCAAAAACATTCAACACATCAAAAATCAAAAACATTCAAAACATCAAAAATAAAAAACATTAAAAAAAAATCAAAAATTCAAAAACATGAAAATCATTCAAAATCAAAATCGTATAAAAATCTAGAAAATAAAAAAATAGAGTTATCGGACAAACTATGTCATCTCTGAGCTTGAACATAGGAAAGGTTGATATTTGATCATCCCTTGAGATATTTTAGGTTGTTCCTTGAGGTGTCCATCGCAATAGCAATCTGTTTTCCCCTCTATTTCACATTTAGGTCAGTCGTTTAGGCGTTTTTCACAATGGCGATCCGTTTGCCCATCTATCTTATCATTGAGTCAAGTTCATTGTTAGTTGAACTACATGGTCTCTGTGTGTCTAATGTATAGTAGGCAAGGATAATCTATGGATCAGCTCCTGAGACCCCTAGGATAGGTCTTTCAGTTAGTCTCTTCATCATAAATCTCAAAAATACCAAAAACATTTGTAAAACATCTTAAAACTCAAAAAAAAACCTCAAAACATTTGAAAAATCCAAAATGGTGCATTTTTTTCATCTCGGTTTCACCCGCAATAATCATCGTTCATAATAAATCAAACATTTCTTTAATCTATTGGTGAGGCAAGCAAAAGCAAGTCTAGCAGGTTCTAAAGTGAATGCTCAATCCTCAAAGTGTCAAGTCTAGATCAGTGAGTCAACAAGTTGCTCAACTCGGAGTATCTATAACTTATCATGCAATCAATATCATCAAAACCCTAATCGCAACATGTCATGGGAATGTGACCTTCCTGAGATGGACATCAGCATCAGGTATCACCTTAGTTTAGCCTTAGCTAGCGGTATGAATAACATTAGCTTGTTTGTTTACTTTATCTTGATCTTTTTGACTTATCTTATTGTGCATTCATTCCAAGGACCTCTCGATGATGCCTAAAATAAATAAGTTTAGAGAGAAAGGAATGGGGCAATGATCATTATATTTTTATTTGTTTTGCTTGTTGGATGTTCTTGTAATATAACTTTGTGAATACTTTCTTTGTTGGGTTCATCCTAGCAAGGCTTTTGTATTTCAAGTGTGAACAAGAGCACTCATATCAGATTGTCAAGTCAAATTCCATCACACTAGGCACCACGCCATCCTGGTTCTTTATACCTTGATGCATCAAACCTTTGTGTGTTATGAAACATAAAGAGGGGTATGCTCTTTATTTCTCCCATCCCTGGATAAACAATATATCATCATCATTCATTGTCATATCCAACAAAGTCTTGATGACTAATGGGCTTATTGGGCGTCTGTATTTTCTTAGATTCAAGGGTTGATCCCTCTCATTCTTCTATCATCTTTCATGCTAACAATGCATCCATCCTGCTTCTACACTCTTATCTTTCATAATCATATCATATCATCCAATATCACATGCATTGCAAAATCATTTAAGCTTTTTAGGACAATATAGATTTTTTATGTTAACCATCTTAAAAACATCTCATTTACATCATCATTATCATATAGATCTATTAGTCTAACCATCAAAACATCCATTTTGAACCTCTTTTTCATGAGATCAACCTCAAATTGAATCTTTTCTCTTGATCTCTCGAGGGGGCTATGTACTAACATAATTATTTCTGCTTGGGCATCCGTTAAAAATGGGGATTTTTTAATTTTTATATCGATGGCATCATTTTTTGAACCAATGCAACAATTACATTGCTTCAAAGAGGGGGAAAATATAGACATGCAAAACTAACATCATGCATTCCTCATATTATCATATTAACCCATCATTAAACAAACTAATTTTATTTAATTAATCTCCTAGATTCATCCATTCAAATTAGCATCACCATCTTTAATTAAATAAAAAAAATGTTAATTTAATAAAATCTAAAATAATTTTCTCCTCATTTTTATTTATTTAATCCTAAAATATAAGTCAAAATTCAAAATCACCTAATCTCCTATTAAATTAATCAAGTCCCGATTAATTTAATCCTAATCACCTAAATCCTCTAGATTCTTCCACTTGCACCAATAAATCATTTAATTGATTTATTATTTCATTTGATTTCTCTCAAAAGAGCATGAAGATGGAATATTCTTCAAATTTGAATATTCCCTCCAAAGGAATTTTCCCTTCCAACAAAGAATTAAACTCTCTTAGGCATCTCTTACATTCCTCTTACACAAGTCAACTTCGCATTAACTCTCTTCTTTCATTCCCCCTAAACATGTCATTTCATCCAAATTCAAATTTCAAATTGGCACATTGACCAAAATGTGGACAACCCTCACCCTCTCACATCTTGACAAGTAGAATCTTGTCATTGTCTCATGAGTAATCTCACATTCATAGAAACATCTCACTCCTCCAACCTTTAGTCTATAAAACAAAAGCATTTCAACAACACAATTTGGCTACAACAATACAACTTAACCAATAATCTAAGTATTGGCATTATTATCATCTTGGTATCTCTTACTTATCATGGATTGGGAAAGGACTCTCTTCTCACATCAAGGAGCACCAAACCACTATGAGATACGGGTTTAATCATTTTTTCATGTGCTTTCATTTCTTTTTTCTCTTTATCTAAGTTTGCATATTTGAATGTGATTAGGTGTTTTATAGGGATGTTCTATTTTATTTGCTTAATTTAACTAACAATGTTAATAGTTGTTTGTCTTAAGCATCTACATATTTAACATCTACAGATGGATATGACTAACTAATCTATATAATAATGATGATGTCAATAATATATTTTTAAGATTCATAGAATAAAAAATATATATTATTCTAAACAACTTAGATGATGATGAAAATGAGATGTTCTTAATATGCTTAGAATAAAAAATCTATATTATTCTAAACAACTTAAATGATTATGTAGTGCATGTCAGATGCATGATGTTGTGCTATGAATATGTGGCATGATTATGCAAGATTAAAGTGAGGATGCAGGTTGGATGCATTGTTAACATGAAAGAGCATAGAAGAATCAGAGGGATCGACCCTTAAATACAAGAAGATGTAGAGGTCCAACAAGTTCATTAGTCATCTAGACTTTATTGGATATGATGATGAATGATGATGATGTATTTATTTTCCAAGGATGAGAGATATAAAGAGCATACCCTTATTTATACTTGATAAAACACATAGGTTCGATGCATCAAGGTCTTGAGAACCAGGAAGGCAGTGTGCCTAGTGTGGACTTTGAATCGTTAATCAGACAGGAATACTCTTATTCACACTTGACAAACGAAACCTTATTCAGGATACAGTTTGGATATTCTAGACATCTCAGACCAAAACCTAAAAAGGAAATCCTTCTTATTTGGTCAATAAGACACCTAAAAAATCCTCCCTATAAATAAAACAAATCATGCATGACAAAGTTATTTTACAAGAATATCCAACAAGAACAATAGATAACAAGATAACGATCCTTTCCCATTTCGTTTCTCTCTAAATATTTATGTTTAGACATCATTAAGAGATCCTTGGAATGAGCCTAAAATAAGATAGGTCTGAAAAGATCAAGATAAAGTAAACAAAGAAGCTAATGTTCTTTGTACCACTAGCTAAGGCAAAACTAAGGTGATACCTGATTTGGATGTCCATTGATGGAAGGTCACATTCTTAAGACATGTTGTGATAAGGGTTTTGATGAGATTGATTGGATGATAAACTATTGATACTTCGAGTTGATCAACTTTTCGACTTATCGATCTATACTTGAGACTTTGATGATTAAGTTCGCACTTTTGGACCTGCTAGACTTGCTTCCGATTTCCTTACCAAAGGATGAAGGCAACAATTATTTGATTGGTTATGAACGATGATTATTATGGGTGAAACCAGGATGAGACAGATGCACCTTTTTATGTTTTTTCGAATGTTTCGATGTTTTGAGATTTATGATGAAGCGAATAACTTAAATACCTATATTAGGGGTCTCAAGAGCTGATCCATAGATTAGCCTTGCCTAAATTATACATGTAGACACAACATAATTTGACTGATGATAGAATTGACTCAATGATAAGATGGATGGGAAAACATGTTGCTATATTTCAACAGACATCTAAGGACTAGCCTAGTGTGTCTAAGGGGATGATAAAAGATCAACCTTTCCTACATTCAAGCTCAGAGATGACATAGTTTGACTGATATTTTTTTGACATTTTCTGACTTTTTGAGTTATTTTTGGACTTTTGATATGATTTGGATGTTTTTGGATTTTTGCATAATTTTGACGATTTGGATATGGACATGTGATGATATCAGCGATCGATTTTAGGATTTTGTTGAAAACCAAGCTAAGGTTGATTGATCAGATTAATGGATTAATGATGATAACATTGTTGACGATACACAACAATGCAAGGATAGTGTTTGAGAAAAACATGGATCGAGAGGATATCCTGAGATGATGATGGATTGACTAGATTTCGTTGATTAGGATTTGGAAGCTTGATATGGAATTTTTTTTTTTTGATGATTTGATGTGACATTGAAGTACATATTAGACACAATTGATATTGATTATTTTGATTGATGTTCGATGAAAGATAAATCTTGATAAGGAACATCATCTTGTCAAAATATGCCATGGGCTAGTTATTTTGATTTTTGGCTCACAAATGCTTTGACCAATTTGATTTCACGTTTGCCAATGTTTGGATCACCACATAAGTTGGAGGATATATCAAGATTTTTTGCGCAAGAAAGATGTAAATATTTATCCCTAGTGTCTAGCAATGTTTGAACGACAATTGGGTAGATTATTGGATGAATGGATATGAACTATCTTGTGATAAGATAAGGGTGTTCAAATAGAGGATTCTCATTCAGATAATGCTTCAAGGCTCAGATAACATTGGGTAGGATGGGATCAATGAAAATAACCCATGTCAAGATTTTTACCATAAACAAGTATAAAGTGTGCACCAAATTTTTATCAAGATAATGCAGATAGATGGTAATGGGTTGGATAAATGGTTCATGGATGAACAAATGATATGGTTGGAATGTTGGATTTATTATGGATGTGGGAAGGTGAATGGAAATGCATAGCAATTTTGTGGAAAACTTACTTTTTCATCCCGAAATAGCAAAAATGCGAACGCGTTATAGTAAAATGTGTATGGCTTGGTAATGACTGAGCCTAGGCTCAGTCATTACTGAGCCTAACATCAGTGTTTTAGAATGCGAGCACATCATTATGGTTTAAATTTCAAAAATGCACGCATTTTGAGTTCAAAAATGTGCATTTTTTGAAATTAAAAAAAAAAACATTTCCAAAACACGAGTGCGTTATAACGCGCTTGCGTTTTGGTCTACATTGAAAATATTTTCTTCTCTTTTTCTTGTCTCTTTCTTCTTGTTATCTTTTAGGGAAACTATATACATGAAGTATAGGTTGACATTTATATATGGACATTTAATTTCTTATACTTTAAGTTATATTTCATGTATATACTTCCAGGATGTTTGAGAGTGGTTTCAGATCTCTACGAGTTATAATGCAAATTCTAGTTTTTGGAAGATCTTTAAAATTTTAGACTTAGTCAAATTTCAGTAATCAGGATGTCAAATTTTAGTAATCAGGAGGTTAGATTTTAGTAGTCAATAGGTTCTATAATCTTTATCTCTCACTCTCTCCTTCTCTCTATATCTCTCCACTCGCTCTCTCTCTCCTTTCCTCCCTCTTTCCCCTCTCTCTCTTCTAGTTTTTGGAAGATCTCAAAAATTTCAAACTTAGTCAAATTTCAATAATCAGGAGGTCAAATCTCAGTAATTAGAAAATTTATTATTTCTCTCTCTATCTCACTCATTTTTATCCCTTACACTCTATACCTCTCTCTCGCTATCTCTATCCCTTTTTCTGGCTCTCTCTCTCCCTTGATCTCAAGAAATCTCTGTCTCTGTCTCTGTCTCCTTTTCCCTCTAATTCTCTCTACCTCACTTATCTCTCCCTCTCCCACCTTGCCTCTCTACTTGTCTCTATCTCCCTCCCCCCCATATCTCTCTCTACCTATCTACCTCTCCCTCCATCATGCCCTACCACTATCTCTATTTCTCTATAGCTAACCTCTCTCTCACCTCCCTCTCTCTCCCTCCATACTTCTCTCTCCCTCTCTTCTTCCCTATCTACTCTCTATCTCCCATCTCTCTTTACCTACCTCTACATCCATCAAACCTTACCACTCTCTCTACACCTCTCCCTCCCTCCCTCATTCCCTCTCTACTTCTCTCTATCTCACCTCTCTCTCTACCTCTCCTTCCATCTCTACTTATCTTTATCTCCTCTCTCCCTCTCTCTACCTACCTCTCCTTCAAACACTCTTTATTTCTCTCTATCTCACCTCTCTCTCCCTCGCTACATCTCTCTCCCTCCCTCTCTACATATATATATCCCCTCTCCCTCTCTACCTAGCTCTCCATCCATCACAACCTACCACTCTCTCTCCATTACTCTCTCTCTAATCTCCCACTCTCTCCATCCATACCTCTCCCTCTGCTTCCCTCTCTACTCTCTACCTACTTCTCCATCCATCACTCCCTAACATTCTCTCTACACCTCTCTATATTGCTTCTCTCCCTCCCTCCCTCATTCCCTCTCTACTCTCTCTCTACCTCTCCTTCCCTCTCTAATCATCTTTATCTCCCTTATCCCTCTCTCAATCACTAGATTTCTCCCTCCCTAACTTTTCCCTTGTCTACTCTCTATCTCTCCTCTCCCCTCCTCTACCTCTCTCTCTCTCTCTCACTCCTCCCTTACCCTCTTTCTGTCTCACTCTCTCCTCTTTATCTCACCATTCTCTCTTTCCCTCTTTGTAACTCTCCACTTCTCTATATGTCACCATTCTCTCTCTACATATCTTTATCTCACCTATCCCTCTTTACCTATCCCTTCCTACCCTCTCTCACCCACCATCCCTCCTTCCCTCTATCTCTATCTCTCTCTACTTCTCTCTATCTCACCTATCCCTCTCTAGCTGCATATCCCTCCATCACTCCCTACCACTCTTTCTATTGCTCTCTATCTCACCTGCTCTCTCACCTCCTCTCTCCACCTCCATACCTCTCCCTCTAATTCCCTCTCTACTCTCTATCTCCCTCATACCTCTCTACCTACCTCTCCATCCATCACTCCCCACCACTCTCTCTATACCTCTCTATATCGATTCTCTCCTCCCTTATTCTCTCTCTACTTCCCTATGCCTCTTTGTATTTCTCTAATTATATTTATCTCCCCTAGCCCTCTCTCTCTACCTTTTCCTCTATCTAATCTCTATCTCTCCTCTCCCTCCCTATACCTCTCTCTCACACTCTCTCTAACTCATCCCTCACCCTCTTTCTCTCTCACTCTCTCCTCTCTATAACTCTGTCCTTCTCTATTTGTCAGCATTCTCTCTCTACTTATCTTTATCTCACATATCTCTCTTTACCTCTCCCTTACTCCCCTCTCTTGCTCACCCTCCCTCCTTCACTCTATCTATATCTCTCTCTACTTCTTTCTATATCACCTATCCCTCTCTACCTGCATATCCCTCTATCACTCCCTACCAAACTCTCTTTATTTCTCTCTATCTCACCTATCTCTCACCTCCCTCTCTCTCTCCCTCCATACCTCTCCCTCCATCTATACTTCCTTATTTACCCTTTATCTCTCATGTATATCTACCTCTCCTTCCCTCTCTACTTATCTTTATCTCCTCTTTCCCTCCCAACCTCTCTATCTCCTCCCAACCTCTCTATCTCCTCCCAATCCCTCCCTCCCCCTATTTCTCTCTCCCCCTATGAGGGTTGAGAGTGTCAGGTTTAGTGTTTAATGTATAGGGTTGAGTTTATAGGGTTAATTGTATAGGGAATAAGGTTTAGGATTTAGGATCTTAGGTATGAAGTTGAGGGTATATGGTATAGGGATGATGAATGAGGGTTTAGGGTTTAAGGTATAGGGTTGAGGGTTGAGGGTTGAGGGATAGTGTTTAGGGTTGAGGGTATAAGGTTAGGTGTATATGGTATATGGATTATAGTTTAGGATATTGGGTATATAGTTGAGGGTATTGGGTTGAGGATATTAGGTTTAGGGTTGATGGTTTAGGTTTTAGGAATTTTGTACAAGTTTAATGGTTGAGGGTTGAGGTATAATGTTTTGGGTTAAGGGTATGAGGTTAAGTGTATAGGGTATAGAGATTAGGGTTTAGGTTGTAGGGTTAAGGGTATAAGGTATAGGGTTAAGACTTGAGATTGTATGGTTTTTTGTTTAAGTATAGGGTTGACGGATAATGTTTATGGTTTAGGGTATACGGTTAAGGATGTAGGGTAAAGATATAAGGCTTGAGGGTTAAGGGATAGTGTTCAAGGTTGAGGGTATAGGGCTAAGTTTATAGGGTATAGGGATTAGGGTTTACAATAATGGGTATAGGGTTTAGGGAATAGGGTATAGGGTTGAGGGTATTGGGTTCCAGATTGAGGCTAAGGGTTTAGGGTTTAGGGTTTCAGTATAGGGTTGGGGGATGAAGTTCAAGGCTTAGGTTATAAGATTGAGCGTATAGGGTATAAGGATGAGGGTTGAATGTGTAGGGTTGAGGTATAGTGTTCAAGGTTGGGGGTGTAGGGTTAATTGTATAGAGTATAAGGATTAGGGATTAGAATATTTGGTATAGGGTTGAGGGTTTAAGGTTTAGGGTACAAGGTTTAATGTAGGATTTAGTGTTTAATTATAGGGTTCAGGGTTCATGGATAATATTTAGGGTTTAGGGTATAGGGTATAGGGATGAGGATTTAGAATGTAGGGTTGAAGGTATAGGGTTGAAGGTATAAGGTTAAGTTTATAGGGTATAGGGATTAGGGTTTGGGATATTAGGTATAGAGTTCATGGCATTGGGTTGAAGGTTTAAGGTTAAGTTTATAGGGTATAGGGATTAGGGTTTAGGGGAGAGAGAGAGAAACCTGAGAGAGGGTGAAATTGGTAACTATATTGCCGATTGCACCGAATTAGCAAGCTAGTGGGGCCACTAGCTTGCCAATTATGTGAAATTGGCAACCTAATTTGCCCTGTTTGGAAAAATGGGTCCAAGAAATGGAGTCTCTCACTGATTTACATCATCGAGAGACACCATTTCTTGGACCCATTTTTTCAAATAGGTCACTACATTTCCAATTTCATTAAATTGGCAAGCTAGTGGGTGAGAGACCCCATTTCTTGGACCCATTGTTTCAAATAGGCCACTACATTTTCAATTTCACTAAATTGGCAACCTAACTTGTCCTGTTTGAAAAAATGGGTCCAAGAAATGGGGTCTCCCGATGATATAAATCACCTGAAGACCCCATTTCTTGGACCCATTTTTTTTTAAACAGGCCACTACATTGCCAATTTCACTGAATTGGCAAGCTAGTGGGCCCACTAGCTTGGCAATGTGGTGAAATTGGCAACCTAACTTGCCTGTTTGAAAAAATGGGTCCAAGAAATGGGGTCTCTCGGTGATGTAAATCACCAAGAGACCCCATTTCTTGAACCCATTTTTCCAAACAGACCACTACATTTCGAATTTCACTAAATTGGCAACCTAACTTGTCTTGTTTGAAAAAAAGGGTCCAAGAAATGGGGTCTCCCGGTAATGTAAATCACTGGGAGACCCCATTTCTTGGACCCATTTTTCAAACAGGACACTACATTGCCAATTTGATTGAATTAGCAAGTCGATGGGCCCACTAGCTTGGCAATTTAGTGAAATTGGTAACCTAACTTGCCTATTTAAAAAAATGCGTCCAATTACATCACCGAGAGACCCCATTTCTTGGACCCATTTTTTCAAACAAGACACTACATTTCCAATTTCACTAAATTGGCAAGCTAGTGGGCCCAATAGCTTTCCCAATGTGGTGAAATTGGCAACCTAACTTGTCCTGTTTGAAAAAATGGGTCCAATAAATGGGGTCTCTCGGTGATGTAAATTTCACCTGTTTGAAAAATAGGACAAGTTAGGTTGCCAATTTCACCAAATTGGAAAGCTAGTGGGCCCACTAGCTTGCCAATTTAGTGAAAATTCCATCAAACCTAATCCCTCAACCCCTATACCCTCTTAATCCTTGAACCCTCAACCCTCAAACCTCAACCCTTAAAACCTAATCCCTCAACCCCTATACCCTTTTAATCCTTGAACCCTCAACCATTTAACCATAATTCCTCAACCCCTATACCTTCTTAATCCCTCAACCCTCAACCCTAAACCCTTAAACCCTAATCCCTCAACCCCTATACCCTCTTAATCCCTCAATCCTCAACCCTCAACCCTTAAACCCTAATCCCTTAACCCTCAACCCTTAAACCATAATCCCTCGACCCCTAAACCCTCTTAATCCATCAACCCTCAATCCTCAACCCTTAAATCCTAATCCCTCAACACCTAAACCCTCATAATTCATTAACCCTCAACCCATAACCCGTAAACCCTAATCCCTCAACCCTTATACCTTCTTACTCCTTGAACCCTCAATCCTCAACCCTCAACCCTTAAACCCTTATCCCTCAACACCTATACCCTCTTAATCCTTGAACCCTCAACCCTCAACCCTCAACCCTTAAACCCTAATCCCTCAAACCCTATACCATCTTAATCCCTCAATCCTCAACCCTCAATCCTCAACCTCAACCCTTCAACCCTAATCCCTCTACCCCTATACCCTATTGATCCCTCAACCCTCAACCCTTAAACCATCAACTTCAACCTTTTAAACCCTAATCCCTCAACCATCAACCCTAATCCCTAATCCCTATACTAACTTCAACTTCTCAACCCCTAAACCCTAACTTTCAACCCTATAATTTCTCTTAGAACTTTTGAACCCTCAACCCTCAACCCTCAACCCTTAAACCCTAATCCCTCAACCCCTATACCCTCTTAATCCTTGAACCCCCAACCCTTAAACCGTAATCCCTAAACTCCTATACCTTCTTAATCCCTCAACCCTCAACCCTAAACCCTCAACCACTATACCCTCTTAATACGTCAACCCTCAACCCTTAAACCCTAATCCGTCAACCCCTATATGCTCATAATTCATCAAACCTCAACCCTCAACCCTTAAACCATAATCCCTCAACCCCTAAACCCTCTTAATCCATCAACCCTTAAACCCTAAGCCCTCAACCCCTACACCCTAATCCCCTATACCCTCTTAATCCTTCAACCCTCAATCCTCAACCCTTAAACCCTAACCCCTCAACCCCTAAACCCTCATAATCTGTCAACCCTCAACCCTCAACCCTTAAACCCTAATCGCTCAACCCCTATACCCTCTTAATCCCTCAACCCTCAACCCTTAAACCCTAATCCCTCAATCCCTATACCCTCTTAATCCCTCAACCCTCAACCCTTTAACCCTCAACTGTCAACCCCTATACCCTCTTAATCCCTCAAACCTCAACCCTTAAACCCTAATACCTCAACCCTCAACCCCTTATCCCTCAACCCCTATACCTTCTTAATCCCTGAACCCTCAACCCCTAAACCCTAATCTCTGAACCCCTAAACCCTCATAATCCGTCAACCCTCAACCCTCAACCCTTAAACCCTAATCTATCAACCCCTATATCCTCTTAATCCTTGAACCCTCAACCCTCAACCCTTAGACCGTAATACCTCAACCCCTATACCCTCTTAATCCTTGAACCCTCAACCTTCAACCCTTAAATTCTAATCCCTCAACCCCTATACCTTCTTAATCCCTCAACCCTCTACCTTAAATCCTTAAACCCTAATCCCTCAACCCCTATACCCTCATAATCCATCAACCCTCAACCCACAACCCTTAAACCATAATCCCTCAACCCCTAAACCCTCTTAATGCTTCCAAACTCAACCCTCAACCCTTAAACACTAATCCCTCAACCCCTAAACCCTAATCCCCTATACCCTCTTAATACATCAACCATCAATCCTCAACCCCTATAGCCTCATAATTCATCAACCCACAACCCTCAACCTTTAAACCCTAATCCGTCAGCCCCTATACCCTCTTAATCCCTCAACCCTGAACCCTGAACCCTGAACCCTTAAACCCTATTCCCTCAATCCTTATACCCTCTTAATCCATCAACCCTCAACCCTTAAACCCTTAACTCTCAACCTCTATACCCTTTTAATCCCTCAACCCTCAACCCTAAAACCCTAATCCCTCAACCCTCAACCCCTAATCCCTTAACCCCTATACCTTCTTAATCCCTCAACCCTCAACCCCTAAACCCTCATAATCCATGAACCCTCAACCCTCAACCCTTAAACCCTAATCTATCAACCCCTATACCCTCTTAATCCTTGAAACCTCAACCCTCAACCCTTAAACCCTAATACCTCAACCCCTATACCCTCTTAATCTTTGAACCCTCAACCCTCAACCCTTTAACCGTAATCCCTCAACCCCTATACCTTCTTAATCCATTAGCCCTCAACCCTCAACCCTTAAACCCTAATCCCTCAACCCCTATACCCTCTTAATCCGTGAATCCTCAACCCTCAAACCTTAAACCCTAATCCCTTAATCCCTATACCCTCTTAATCCCTCAACCCTCAACCCTAATCCCTTAATCCCTATACCCTCTTAATCCCTCAACCCTCAACCCTTAAACCCTCAACTCTCAACCCCTATACCCTCTTAATACCTCAACCCCAACCCTTAAACCCTAATCCCTCAACCCTCAACCCCTAATCCCTTAACCCCTATACCTTCTTAATCCCTCAAACTTCAACCCCTAAACCCTAATCCCTCAACCCCTATACCCTCTTAATCCCTCAACCCTTATCCCCCAACCCTTAAACCCTAATCCCTCAACCCCTATACCCTCTTAATCCCTCAACCCTCAACCCTCAACCCTTAACCCTCAACCCTCAACCCTCAACCCTTATCCCTTAAACCCTCAACCCTTGAACCCTAATCCCTTAACCCCTATACCCTCATAATCCGTCAACCTCATCCCTTAAACCCTAATCCCTGAACCCCTATACCCTCTTAATCCTTGAACCCTCAACCATCAACCCTTAAACCCTAATCCCTCAACCCTTATACCTTCTTAATCCCTCAACCCCTATACCTTCTTAATCCCTCAACCCTCAACCCTTAAACCCTAATCCCTAAACCCCTATACCCTCTTAATCCCTCAACCCTCAACCCTTAACCCTCAACCCTGAACCCTTAAACCCTAATCCCTCAATCCTTATAACCTCTTAATCCCTTAGCCCTCAACCCTTAAACCCTAATCCCTCAACCCCTATACCCTCTTAATCTATCAACCCTCAACCCTCAACCCTTAAACCCTAATCTCTCAACCCCCGTAACCTCTTAATCCCTGAACCCTCAACCATCAACCATCAACCATCAATCCCTATACCCTCTTAATCCCTCAACCCTCAACCCCAAAACCGTAATCCCTCAACCCCTATACCCTCTTAATCCGTCAACCCTCAACCCTCAACCCTCAACCCTCAACCCTTAAACCCTAATCCTTCAACCCCTATAACCTCTTAATCCCTCAACCCTTAACCCTTAAACCCTAATTGCTCAACCCCTATACCCTCATAATCTGTCAACCCTCAACCCTCAACCCTTAAACCCTAATCCCTTAATCCCTATACCCTCTTAATCCCTCAGCCGTCAACCCTTAAACCCTAATCCCTCAACCCCTATACCCTCTTAATCTGTCAACCCTGAACCCTTAAACCCTAATCCCTAAACCCTCAACCCCTAATCCCTTAACCCCGAGAGACCCCATTTATTGGACCTATTTTTTCAAATTGGCCACTACATTCCCAATTTCATCGAATTCGAAAGCTAGGGTAGAGGGTTTAAGAGTTAATGGTAGAGGGTAGAGGGTTAAGGGTAGACGGGAGAGAGATAGAAGGAGTGAGTGAGAGAGAGAGAGAGATACTTGGGAGAGGGAGAGGGGATGGGAGGGAGAGAATTGAAAGAAAGAGAGAGAGGGAGGGAGTGGGAGAGAGATAGAGGATAGAGGGTTTAAGGGTTTAAGGGTTAAGTGTTTAGGGTTTATGGTTAAGGGTAGAGGGTAGAGAATTAAGAGTTTAAGGGTAAAGGGTAGATGGTAGAGGATTAGGGGTAGAGGGGAAAGAGATAGACAAAGTGAGTTAGTGAGAGAGAGAAAGACTTGAGAGAGGGAGAGAGATTAGGAGAGAGATACTTGAGAGAGAGAGAGTGAGAAAGTGGGAGAGAGATAAAGGGTTTAATGGTTTAAGGGTAAATTTTTTAGGGTTTACGATTAAGGGTAGAGGGGAGAGAGAGAGGGAGTGATTGAGAGAGAGACCTAAGAGAGGGAGAGGGGGTAGGAGGGAGAGGGTTGAGAGACAGAGTGAGGGAGGGAGTGGGAGAGATATAGAGGGAGGGAGGTGTTGGTTCTCAAAAACGCTGGTTTCAATGAACCATGAGAGACTACCAAACTCTCAATACGTTGTTGGTCAACTAACAAGGCCAACTTGTATGGTTGAACCGTCTACTCTTAAGGCTTTGCTAGACCTAGGCGGGTGAACCTATATGAGTGACACACATTTTGAATTTTACTTTTCCTACTTGATCTAACTATCCACAAATGGCAATTTGATAGTGGAAATAAAATGATCCTAACTTGGTGTGAATTGTATAAGGTATGAATTAATATGTTTAAAAAGATGTCAAATGGAATGGATAGATCTAATGTAATCTAAATAGGGGAGACTAGTGCCTTGTTGGGTAAAACAAGTCAAATGAAAGCTTTAAAAGAATGGTTTATATCTAGTAGGGATTCTAATTATTTGGCATATGGTATTTAGTCTATAACTTGTATAAATGTGCAAGGATGTAATTATCAAAATCTTCTTAATGATCCAAATGATAATTTCTAGATTACTGTGAATGATTTGAATGAATTAATCATTGCTTGAAAGAACCAACCAATCACATCACACAAATACAACAAATGTGTATTGATAAACTGAGAATATACTTGATATGTCAATTTAAATAATAAAGAAACATCAACCTTGGAGACAACTTGATAATATTCCAATTAATTTCAACAAATAATTGATACCAGAATAGTGCCACAGCATTAAATTTTATTCATTTGATCCTTCAAAATTTATACATGCATCATAGTCTCCTTGAATATCATTCTGAAAATATTTATAGCAATCTTCCTCCTTTTTTTTTTTTTTTTAGAATTTTACAAATACTTATACATTTCAGATCATGGGTCATGACCTTTCATTTTGTGGTTATGGTCATTTAAATTTTTCATAGTTTAAATAAAATATTTTAATTAACTGCCCTGTCGGCAAATTAATTTTTTAAACTATAATCAGGCTTTTAATTTCGCGTTATACCTTTTCCCGCCTTTTAAATTTTGAATTTTATTGCGATCTTTTATATTTACCGCTCTACTGCGGGCTTTGACTTTTCTCCCGCGGTATGGCGGTGCCCAACCCCATTTTGACCGTCGCAGTCATCATAGTCATTTACCATGCTATCGCGGTCAATATATCGATTGTGTGCAGTATAACGGTAACCGCTAACTGCTATTTCCATTGCTTCCATCACTATTACCGTGTTATTGCGGTCTATATTCGGACCCTCCGCGATATCACGGTATATGTCTTCACCGCTCCGTTGACTGTTCCCTTAGCCTCTTACTGCACTACAGCGGTCACTAGCTTGGCCATCGTGGTACAACGGTATATATCTTTGTTGTTACCCTTGCCGTCTATTGACCGCTACCGTGGCCACTACGGTCTATGCTTAGACCGTGTGTGGTAGCGCGGTAGACATATAATGCCAGCCACTAACCACCACTGCCATACGGCAGGCCCTTTGTGGGAGGCCGCGGTAAAGCGGTAAAAGCTCATATAATGAAATTTAAAGATGTGGTAAGGTTTAGAAATTATTTTTGGCCCTTTTAAATGGTGGTAAAGCTGAATTTTTCATAAGAAGGTAGTGAAATATAAGAAAATAAATGGGGGCAAGGTATAGAAAATGGTTTAATGATTTTATGGGATAGATAATGAAAATGCAAGGCATGAGTAGAAATTTCCTACGGTTTTGATGGATTTCTATGGAAAATAAATAGGAAAATCTAGGGAGTTTTTTGTGGGAAATTTCAGTTCTAACAGGAGGGTTAAGGGTAGAGGGTAGATATTTTAAGGGTTAAGGGCTAAGGGTATAGGGTTAAGGGTTTAAGGATTTAGGTTTTAAGGGTTAAGGGTAGAGGGTTTAGGGTAGAGGGGAGAGAGATAGAGGGAGTGAGAGAGAGAGAGAGAGCTGAGAGAGGGAGAGGGGGTAGGAGAGAGAGACTTAAGAGAGACAGATGGAGGGAGAGGGTTGAGAGAGATAGAGGGAGGGAGGGAGTGGGAGAGGGATAGAGGGAGGGAGGGTTATGGGTATAGGGTAGAGGGTTTAAGGGTAAGGGTTTAAGGTTTAGGGTTAAGGGTAGAGGGGAGAGAGATAGAGGGAGTGAGTGAGAGAGAGAGACCTAAGAGAGGGAGAGGCAGTAGGAGGGAGAGACTTAAGAGAGAGAGGGAGGGAGTGGGAGAGAGATAGAGGGAGTGAGTGAGAGAGAGACTTGAGAGAGGGAGAGGAGGTGAGGAGGGAGAGACTTGAGATTGTAGGGTTTTCCATTTAAGTATATGGTTGAGGGATAATGTTTATGGTTTAGGGTATAAGGTTGAGGGTGCAGGGTAAAGAGATGAGGCTTGAGGGTGTAGGGTTTAGGGTTTAAGCTATAGGGTTGAGGGTTGAGGGATAGTCTTCAAGGTTGAGGGTATAGGGCTAAGTGTATAGGGCATAAGGATTAGGGTTTAGAATAATGGGTATAGGGTTGAGGGTATAGGGCAACTGTATAGGGTATAGGGATTAAGGTTTAGAATAATGGGTATAGGGTTGAGTGTATTGGGTTTCAGATTGAGGTTTAGGGTTTAGGGTTTAGTGTACAAGGTTGAATGTAGGGTTTAGGGTTTAAGTATAGGGTTGGGGGATGATTTTCAGGGCTTAGGTTATAAGGTTGAGGGTATAGGGTATAAGGATGAGGGCTGAAGGTGTAGGGTTGAGGTATAGTGTTCAAGGTTGGGGGTGTAGGGTTAACTATATAGAGTATAGGGATTAGGGTTTAGAATATTCGGTATAGGGTTGAGGGTATTGGGTTTAGGGTTGAGGGTTTAGGGTACAAGGTTTAATGTAGGATTTAGTGTTTAATTATAGGGTTAAGGGTTCAAGGATAATGTTTAGGGTTTAGGGTTCAGGAATAATGTTAAATAGAAAACCCTACAATCTCAAGTCTTAACCCTATACCTTATACCCTTAACCCTACAACCTAAACCCTAATCCCTATACCCTATACACTTAACCTCATACCCTTAACCCTGAACATTATACCTCAACCCTCAACCCTTAAACTTGTACATAAATCCTAAAACCTAAACCATCAACCCTAAACCTAATATCCTCAACCCAATACCCTCAAATATATACCCAATATCCTAAACCATAATCCATATACCCTATACACTTAACCTTATACCATCAACCCTAAACACTATCCCTCAACCCTCAACCCTATACCTTAAACCCTAAACCCTCATCCATCATCCCTATACCATATACCCTCAACTTTATACCTAATATCCTAAACCCTAAACCTTATTCCCTATACAATTAACCCTATAAATTCAACCATATACCTTAAACACTAAACCTTACACTCTCAACCCTCATAGGGGGAGAGAGAAATAGGGGGAGGGAGGGATTGGGGAGAGAGAGAGAGGTTGGGAGGGAAAGAGGAGATAAAGATAAGTAGAGAGGGAAGGAGAGGTAGAGATACATGAGGAATAAAGAGTAGATAAGGATGTATAGATGGATGGAGAGGTATGGAGGGAGAGAGAGGGAGGTGAGAGAGAGGTGAGATAGAGAGAAGTAAAGAGAGTTTGGTAGGGAGTGATAGAGGGATATGCAGGTAGAGAGGGATATGTGAGATAGAGAGAAGTAGAGAGAGATAGAGATAGAGGGAAGGAGGGAGGAAGGGAGAGGTAAAGAGGGATATGTGAGATAAATATAAGTAGATAGAGAATGGTGACATATAATGATGTAAGCTAGGGTTGGATGGAACACTCACTGTTGCATGCTCTGGGTATCACCTTGGCAATCCCCTATGGTGGCACTCCCCACCACCTTCACCTATAGGTATTATGTTAGGTATACGTACCCCTGGTTCTACTGGCCATCCCCACTTTCATCCAAGTTCACAACTACCAAGCCAATCTTGGTGCTTTGCTACTATCTCACCCTTGACCCTTAATCTTCCCTAAAGGTCAAACACTCTCAACACTCCGTTAGGTTGTTGCGGGGGTATAGATATGTTTTCAATGGCTTCATAAAATCTTTCTAAGGTCCTTGGATAATCATAAAACCTCAACTCTCCATCGATTTCATCAAACCCTCACCTAGGGTTTTAGTTCCCTAATTCTAGGCCTCCAAAATAGGTCTTTGCTTCAAGGAAATGAGGTAACTTACCAAGTTATCCAAAGAACTCCAAATATTTTTAATGGATTCTCAACCTTGATTTCTAACACCTCAATTTTTTCAAATTCTTATCCCTTGACTGTCCATACACAGGTTAGACCTTCCAAGTTAGCAAATTTAGGCCTTTTAGAGCCATTTTCTGACCATCCAGGGAACTGTTATTTAGTTCTTCCATCAAATGGATTGCTTTAGTCTCTTAATTGATACCAGACCTTTGTATGGCCTGCTTCCACCTTTCTACCATAGGGTTTAGCATGGAGAGGTCTCCCCTACAAGTTAGGTGCTTCACACCCCTTGACTTTCCTAGCCGGGCACTATTTAGCTCACCTAGGAAAGGTCTTATCTCATAAATAACTAACCCCTAATGACTCATACCACTACTATAAGTATAGACATGGAGCCTAGCCACTATTTCCAAGAGCCCATACACCAGGTACAGGGGAAGAGTGGTCTAGAACTCCATTTATTGCAGTTTGCCAATCAGAACTACCAAAAAACAAGAAACTAGAGAACTGAAATTGAAAGCTTTAAACACTGAAACAACTACCTAAAGACCCAAACAATGCTTGGAAGAAAATTATATCACATTCCACACACATAACAAATCCTGGTTATGCCATTAACACACCACTAATAACAAAACACAGAAAAATTAGTGAATCTTCTACTGTCCTCGCTTGTCCTTCATGAAAATCTCAAACTACAAAACTTGTAATGCCTTCCAACCTTTCACATAGGTCAAGGCAATACTTAAATAGGTTTCCCAAAGTGGTTATAACCTCCTTGGTTGTACATGTTAGTTACAAGGTGGCAAAAATGCAAAATGCTCCATTTTGCCACCTTTGCCAATTTCCTAGAAACTAAAAAAGTGAGTATTTAAACTCCTAAACTTTTCCACTTCTGATAGCTCCTGACCAAGACATTGTAGGTCTCTCACTCAATTGCAATGGTCAACATGACCTTATCACATTAAAACATAAATTAACAAAAATTTCCTATTCCTAGTGTTTCCAAGGTATTCTTCTAGGTGCTCCTGCACCATTCTCCCCCCCTCTCAGCGAAACACTAAGGAATGGAAGGAGACATGAGTGACATGTCTATGCCATTATTTTGGAACTAATCCTCTTGTACCCATGTAGCCTTAGACTCAGGCTTGTTCTTCCATTTGATAAGGTGTTCCATGTACACTTTCTTCCTTGTAGACTTTTTCACTCTTGACTTCAAGATCTTTTCTACCTGAAGCTTGTCTGGAATAGGTAGCGCCATGTTAATGACATCTTGGAAAACCTCTCTACTATTCGGATCCATCTCTTGGACTGATCCCTTGTACTTGATCAAATCTACAACATTGAAAACTCATGAAATTCCCAAGTCAGAAGGTAACTCCACCTTGTATGCATTCTTGCCATACTTGGCCAATATCTTGCATGGTCCTATTCTCTTCATTTGCAGCTTGGTTGAAATTCCCTTCTGCAACCTTGATATTTTAGGGTGAACTATGACAAATTCTCCTACTGCAAATTGCACATCTTTCCTTGACAAATCTGCCTTCTCCTTCAACTTTTGTGTAGCCTCGGTGACTGTCCTGTTTACCTGCTCCTGAATCTCTTTCATGGTGTGAGTGAAGTCTTCAGCATGTCCAATCCTATTCTCCATGGATCCTAAATACCTGAGCTCACAAATACCTCTTGGGTGCATTCGATACACAACCTCAAAAGGACTCTTCCCTATGGTCCGATTGACACTATCATTATAGGCATACTCAGCTTGTGAGATGACCATCTCCCATGTCTTTCCATATTCCTTGGTTAGTAACCTAAGAGGATTACCCAACACCCTGTTAACCACCTCTGTTTGACCATTGGTTTGAGGATGGTAAGATGATCCAAATGACAAGTTGGTACCCAATCTACTCCATAGAGTCTTCCAAAAATGACTCATGAACTTAACATCCCTATCTGAAACAATGCTTAAAGGTAAGCCATGAATCCTTACAACCTCCTTAAAGAAAAGATGAGTTATGTAGCTAGCATCATGAATGGATTTACAAGGGATAAAATGACTCATTTTGCTAAATCTGTCCACCACTACATATACACTATCAAAACCAGTCTTGGTCTTAGGGAGTCCTACCACAAAATCCATACTCACACACTCCCATGGTCTGTTAGGAATGGGTAGGGGTTGATAAAGACTAGAATTACTAGCTCCTCCCTTAGCTTTCATACACACAACATATTGTTCCACATAATTTCTAACATCTCTTGCCAATTTAGGCCAATAGTAAAACCTTTGTATTGGTTCTAAAGTCTTGTTGATGCCAAAATGTCCACTAAGACTGCCATTATGCTTCTCTTGAATGAGGTTTTATCTCATTGAACCTTTTGGAACACACAACTGATTCCCTTTAAACAATAATCCACTTTGCAATGTATACTCAGCATTTTGACTATGAAAATTATTCTGAAAGTCAAAACATACCTTATAGGCTTCTGAGAAATCTTCATCCTCTCCATAGAGATCTTTAAAGATTTCAATCCCTATGCTCCTCACTTGTATCTCTTGTACTATCAACAACCTCTTGCTCAATGCATCTGCTACCTTATTCATCTGCCCCTTCTTGTGCTTGGATGTATTCCATCCACTTCAAGTGTCTATTGCTCAACTTCTCTTGGCTGTTGATATAGCTAAGTGCCTGATTGTCTGTAAAGACCACAAACTCCTTAGGTAGAAGGTAATGCCTCCACTTCCTAAGTGACTGAACCAAAGCATAAAGTTCTAAGTCATAAGTTGAATACTTCTTCTTTGCTTCATTGATCTTCTCATTAAAGAAGGCTATAGGCCTGCCCTCTTGAGTTAACACTCCACCTGCTGCCACTCCACTAGCATCACATTCCATAGTGAACAACTTGTCAAAACTAGGTAATAAGAGTATAGGTTGAGTTGTCACTTCTTCTTTCAGTTTCTCAAACCCCTTCTCAGCTTCTTATGTCCACTTAAACTTGGTTTTCAGACCACCTTTGATTGTATCTAGGACAGGTGCACAAATACCACTAAAGTTCGTTATGAATTTTCTATAGAATTGAGCCAATCCATGGAAACTTCTTACCTCATTCCTTGTGGTTGGTGTAGGCCAATTTAGGATTGCTTCCACCTTGCTTGGATCCATCTTCAATGATCCTTTGGACACTACAAAGCCCAAATATACAAGCTCTTATTTAAAGAACTCACACTTCTCTAGATTGATTGCCAACTTCTCCTCTTGCAACCTTCTAAGAACCAACTCCACATGTTTCAAATGCTCTTCTATTGTCTTGCTAAATATGAGGATGTCATCAAGGTATACCACCACAAATATCCCTGTGAATTCCTTGAGTACTTCATTCATGAGCCTCATGAATGTGCTAGGGGCATTGGAGAGACCAAAAGCAATCACTCTCCATTCATATAACCCATCGTTTGTCTTAAATGTTGTCTTCCACTCATCACCATCCTTCATTCTGATCTGATGGTATCCACTTTTGAGATCCAACTTGGTGTAATACTAAACTCCTCCAAGACAATCCATTAAGTCTTCAATTCTAGGAATAGGGAACCTATACTTGATTGTGATTCTATTTATTGCTCTAGAATCAGTACATAATCTTGATTTTCCTCCCTTCTTGGTTGCCAAGACCACGGGTACTGCACATGGGTTGATGCTCTTTTGAATCAATTTTTGATCCAACAACTCTTGCACTTGTCTAGCCACTTCCAAATT